>LHPF02000046.1:0-291694 GCA_002245815.2 Micractinium conductrix
GTGGACCTGCTCCCCTCCTTTGGCCGGCACGACGCATCAGGTGCCCACCTGCTGCTGCCACCCGCACAAGGGCCGTCGCCGCTGCGGTGCCGCTGCAGCGCAGCTGCAACCAGCCGTACGCGCTGCGTTCTGGGTTGCCGCCTGCACCGCAATGCGTTGTCCCATCTCCCTGCTGCCACCTGTCGGCTCGTCGACGAGGCACCACTGCTTACCCGCTTGCCGGGCACACACACAGAACAGCAACCACGGGAGCGAGGAGGCACACGACGGGCAATGAGGAGCAAACCATAAGTAAGCAGGGGGAAGCGAAGGGAACAGAAGGGGGGGGCCAAGGGGGCGGTCCAATCGGGGGGTTGGGGTGGGGTGGGGGCAATACATCCAGTAGCAGTGGTACAAGTGTGTGTGTGTGTGTGTGGTGGGGGTGCCTCTCCAAAACTTGGCTGCTCACGCGCAGGCCAGAAAAGCGGGGGGGGAGCCGCGGCGGCCGCGGCAGGGGGGGGGGGGCGCCAGGTCTGGGGCATGGCGCGCATGGAGGGGCGGCCGCGGCAGCCGTCGGCCGAAGAGGGCGTAGGGAGAGGGGGGATATAAAATGCGGCTGGGCAGGTGGGGAAAGATGGAGGGTTATATTAAAGGGTTGGGCCGCGCCGCTGGTGCAGGCGTCAGCGTGCGGCGCTGCGCGCTGCTGCCGCCGGCAGCGCCCTCGCCGCTACCACGGTGCGAAATGAGCAGTGCTGCCGGTTCGGGCCGCCCGGCCGTCCACGCCTGCCGCTGCCGGCAGCGAGGTGCCGCTGCAACGACGACCCAGGGGCGGAGGCGGGCTGGGGGGGCCGTGTCTGTTCAGTAGAACGGGCAGGCAGCTGCAGGGTGTTGTGGGTCTATGGTGTTACGTGGAGGTGCCGTCGCTGCCGGAGCCGCTGCCACCGCCCGCCGGCTCGAGCGTGGAGATGAGGCCGTGCTGACGCAGGCTCTCGCAGTAGAGCTCCGCCTGATCCTGCGGAAGCCAGTTCAGCAGGGACCAGGCAGGCGGGCGGGCGGGCATGTGAATGCCGAGCGGCGTGGCGCGAGAGCAACGTCCGGTCGATGATTCCGGCGCAGCAGCGGCGCCCCTGCCATGCCCCCAATCTTGAGTCCTCCCGCCCCTGCACTGACGCGTTTGTTCGGCCACCCTGCCTGCATGCCAGGGGCCTCGCCGCCGGCCCACCCACGCTGCCCAAGCACTGGCGCCCGCCGCCGCCGCTGCACCTGCGCGCACTGCGCCACCAGCGCCAACCCATTAAGGTGCGCCTCGTTCATGATGTTGACGGCATCATCCACTGTGGTGCCGTCCACAACCTGCGCATGTCCAGCCGGTTGGAGTAAGAGAACGACGGGTGAGTGCAGGGCGGCGCGATGCAGCGCAGCGACAGCGCAGCAGCAGCGTGCTGCTTGTTCGACAGTGGTGCCACCCGCCGGCGACGCGATGGACGGGACGACGGGACAAGGCGAGGGGGGAATGCAAGCGAGGGAGGGGCGCCCGACAGGTCGTGGCAGCCCGTCGCGTCGGCAGCGCAAGGCGCCCACGCAAGGATCGACCGCGGCGTGCGCGCGCCTTCCGTCGGCGCCCCTGCTGCTCCTCCTACGCCTGCTGCGCGCCCCCCCAGCTCACCTTCATCAGCACCTTGACCACATACTCTCGCCGGTTGACGTTGTCGTTGTGCAGCAGCACCCTGTACTCAGGCGGGCGGCGGCGCTTGGACTCGCGCCGCCGGTCCTGACCCGGCGCCACAGAGGGGCGGTCGAGCACGTTGCCGCCGGGGCTGCCGCCGGCTGAGCGCGCCACGACCTGCAGAGCGCGGCGACCGGCAGGGCGCCAGGCTGCAAGGAGAGGGCGAGGGAGCATGTGTGGGGCGAGTCTCGAGGGCGACTTGCGGCAGGCGCCGGAGTGCACAGCGGGCAGTGCAGACCGCGGTAGTGTTCAGGCAGGCGTCTGGACTGTCGGTACCTCACCAGCGCGACAGAAGCACGAGACGGAGGTTTTGTTCGCCAGCACCGCGCCAGCACCCAGCGCCTGCTCAAGGGGATGTCGGAAACAGCATGTGAGCACCCAGGCACGCCGACAGCCACCGCCACTGGCACTGTTGCGCGCTCGCACCTGGGCGCCGAGGCGGGGTGCCGCTGCAAGCTCCAGCATCCTCCTCTGCGAGTCTCCGAGCCGGCCTGGGGAAGGAGGCGTACACTGCGCACGATGAGGGCTCCTTTGGTCTGGATGCGGTGTGGCGGCGGCGGCGGCACGTGTGGCAGTCGCGCACGTCGCATTGTCCTGTGCCACCTTGCCTCGCGAAGCGCCATGGGCGCACAGTACTGACTGTGGGCGCCTCTGGAAGTTGCATTCAAGCAGAAGACCGCCATGCTGCACGTGGCGTCAGGGTCACAGCGCGTGCCAAGCAAACATGCTGCGCCTTGCCAAGGAGAATGAGATGAGCGGCGTCAAGCCAGGTCGGTGCACACACTGGCGGGCAGGCGGCGTGCGTTGGATGTACATTCACGGCTGGAAAGGCTTTACAACAGGGAGGTGAGAACATGTAGCATGCGTGACAGGTCAGGGCAGCGCCGCGAGCGAGCCTTGGGACAGGTAGTAAAGAAAGGGGGACAGGTAGGTAGGCAGCACCCATGCAGGTCAGGGCAGCGCCGTGGGGAGGCCAAAGAGGTTGAGCTCACACAGTACGAGCTGTACAGAATCGGGTGCTGCGCCGGCAGCTCCGCCCGCTGCTGCTGCTGCTGTCGGCTCGGCACCCGGCCCGGGCACGCCCGCAGCAGGCAAGCCTGGCCCCGCTGCTGCTGCTGCCGCTGCTGCTGCCTCCGCCGTACCTGTCGCAGCCGCTGACAGCTGCAGGGTGAGGCGGTCGGTGGCGCGGGGGCCGCCTTGGCAGGCCACCAGCAGGGGCTGCCAGGGGTTGAGCGTGACGTTGACGGCGCAGGGAGCGCCTGCCGCGGGCAGGATGTCCACAGCTTGCGGCCGCACGCCCCCGGCCACCAGGCGCACGCCGTCCACGCTGCAGGGGGCAGGCGGAGAGCGTAGCACAGCATCCACGTTGTTTAGCGCAGGCCCGGTTTCAGTTCACAACGGCTGCGCTTGCAGCGCCAGCTGCCTGCCTGCCTGCAGCATGTACAACCGTGCACACCTTCGGCATGGCATGGCCGGCTGCAAGCTCTGCAACGTGTCCTCCACCCGCCGGCTGCATGCCATGCGTGCCCAAGGCCCAGTGCAAGCCTGCCATGCTCCCTGCTCTGGCTGTACTGCCCAAGGGCAGGCTCACCTGTACTGCCGCCCCAGGCGCAGCTCCACCGCTGCACCGCTGCTGGTGCTGCCGGGTTGAGGCTTCGCCGTCAGGCACGTGCTGACCTTGCCGTCAAACGGCTGCCAGGGCGGGCTGCTGGTGGACGCGCCGCCGTTGCCGCCACCGCTGCTGCTGACAAGCGTGCCTGCTCCGTCGCTGGGCTCGCCACCCAGCGCCACCCACCCCGCGTCCGCAGCAGCTGGTAGCTGCGCGAGGGCTCGGCGGCGGACGCAAGCACCCGCACATCACACAACGAGGCAAAGCCGCGCACGCGCAGCGCCGCCGCCTGCGTGGGACCCGCGAGCTCCACCATCATGCTGCCGCTGCCGCCGCTGCCACCCCCGCTGCTGCTGTCATTGCTGGGGCGCCGGCCGTCGACGGCTGCAGCAAGACTGCCACCGCGCCTCCGCCGTCCAGCAGCTCAACAGCCAGGCTGCCATTGCCAGCTGGCGCAGCCGCAAGCTGCACTGCCAGCAGAGGGTAGCTCCCGTCCAGCTGCAGCTGCCAGCTCGCATCACCACCCGCGCCGACGGGCGCCGTCACGCAGCTGCCTGCGTTGCCCGTCGATGGGCAACGTGAATGAGGCCTGCTGGTCGGGCGGCAGCAACAGTCGCTGCGGCTGCTGCATGTGGTGGCTCAACTGCAACTCTTCGGCACCCAGCAGCTGCACGTCACACAGCGACAGCGCTGGCGCCTGCGCGGTGCTGACGACTGTGACGTGACGGCCTGCAGCAAGGGCACCGAAGGATAGGAGGGGCGGGCGGTGGGAAGGGGCAGCTTGCTGCTCGGCTGGGCAGCATGATGTGCAGCTTGATGTGCGGCGCGACTGAGGCGTGCGGTGGGAAGCAGGGGGCTCTGCAGGCTGCAGGCATGCACGGTGATGTGGCACAGCCGAGGCGCCACCCACCCTGCATGTAACGGCCGCAGTCGGCTTGCAGGGGCTGGCCAGGCAGCGCCGCCACTGTCGCGCACAGGCTGCCCCTGGCGGCTGCCACGTTGCGCAGCAGCAGCGCAGGCGGGGAATTCCCCACATAGACAGTCAAGTCTGTGGGGGCCCCCGGCACGCACTCTGCCGCTGCCGCTGAGGTCGCGTCGCTGTAGGTGGCGGTGCCGCCACTGGAAGCGTCCTCGTCCTCGCCGCTGCTGTTCCGGCAGGCAAAGGGCAGCGCTAGGCGCAGGCCGCGCACCCAGGAGCCATCCAACCCTGTGTCAAGGGACCACCAGGACGGCTGGCCGGGGTCGCTGCTGGCGCCGCTGCTGCAGGTGGGCACGCTCAGTCCCCACGCCTCCGGCTCCTCCTCCTCCAGCAGCAGCAGCAGCGGCTGCCCTGCCTGCTGCCCTGCCTGCTGCTGCTCCACCTGCTGCTGCTTCTGTTTCTGCTGGTGCTGCAGCTGCTGGCTGGCCAGCGCTAGAGAGGCGTTGACGGTGCCGCTGCCCCCCGACTGGCTGGCTGCCATGTCAGCGGTGATGTTGAGAACCGCGGCTGGCAGCGGCTGGGAGCTACCGTGCCCGCCGTTGCCGCTGCTGCTGCTGCCATGGCTGCTGGCGCTGCTCCAGCTGGGAGCCGGCACAGCTGGCACAACTGCCGACAGGGCCTGCACCTGGCAAAGGCACAGCCGGTGGCGCAACGGCTGCTGCTGCGCCGCCGCCGCGGGCGCTGCCAGCGCCACCGTGACAAACCGCCCTGCCAGCGGCGCCGCGCACGGCAGCATGTGCAGCGGCTGGCGCAGCGGCAGCAGCAGGCGCGGCGGTGCGGCGGCGGTGCCATTGCTGTCGTTCCCGGCAGCGGCGCACCGACGGTTCTGGTCATGATTCAGGCTGTCTCCCACCCAAACCTCCACCTCCACCTCGCCGTCTGCTGCCCCCGTCGGAACTGCCCATGGCGCCGCTGCGCCGCCGCCGGCGCCGCCTGCCTCGCCATCGCCCTCCTCCCCTCCGCTGCCGCCGCTGCCGTCCAGTTGGGTGGGCACCAGCAGGCGGATCGCCGCCACGGGGTAGCTGGCATTGAGCAGGCCTGCAGCAATGCACCGGGGGGAGGCGAGGGGCGGGCATGTTGGGACAGTTTGCGGCCTGCAGAGGGTAGAGCAGGGCATCGCAGGAGGCCACAACCCGGCGCTGGCTTGCGGCCACCCACACCCCAGCAGGCTGCTGCCACCGCCAGCGCATGCGGTGGCTGACGCACCCGTCCAGAACACGCGTCCCAGGGCGTCTGCGCCCAGGCAGGCGCAGGCCTGCGGCGCGCCCGACAGGTGGCTGTCTGCCGCCAGCGCGGCCTGGTGCCAGGGGTCGCCGTACCGCTCTGCCGCATGCACGGCCGCGTACGCCGCCGCCGCCGCTGCCACCTGCCTGGCGGTGGCGCTGCTGATGGCATCACCGGGCTGGGCTGCCGCTGCTGCCGCCGCCGCAGCAGCAGCCTGCTGCTGGACCGCTGCGGTCTGGGCCGCCTGCACGACCAGCGGCGGCGGCGCCGACTGCCACGCTGCCCTGAACTCCAGCGGCGCCTGGGGCTGCGGCGCAGCACTGGCGGCAGCAAACAGCCGCGGGCGGTGCGCGCGCAGCAGCGCGTGCATGCGAGCGGCCTGGCCCGGCGTGAAGTCCATCCTGCAGCAACGCAGCGGGGGGGGGGGGGGGGGCTCTGAGCAGCCACCCGCAGCTATCTGCCTGCCCGTCGTCCAGCCTGCAGCAGCCAGCCAGCATCCCGTGACAGCCACCAATGCACGTTTGTGGCACCACTGCCACCCTTTGACATCCAGTGCGGGGCACAGGCAGCAAGAAGCAAGGGCCACATCAGGCAGCGCCCGCAAGCAGGTTGGAACCACGCACCTGCGGCACAGCTTGTGCTGCCGTTGCGCTGTTGAACGAGTGATGAACGCATGCACAAACGGAGGATGACCCACAAGCAGGCGGCGGCCACCCACCCACCCACCCACCCACCTGCACGTGTCGTTGGTCAGGTCCATGAAATTCAGGATGGGCAGGGGGCCGTCGCCAGAGCCCTGGCACACGTGCAGGTCGCTGTCCTGATCTGCAGGAGGAGCACCCAGGGGGCGGGCGTGCGGGGCAGCAGGCAGGTGAGGCGGCCGCGCTGTGCGCGGCAGCGCAAGCGCATGCGTGCGCGCGCTGCAGAGGGGCCATCCCGGAGAGCCATCCCGAGGAGCCATCCCGGCCCCCATCCTCCGCCTGCCTCGCCTTGCGCGGGGCAGCCGGTGTTGGGGGCGTACTGCAGCGGCGTGTCTGCGATGCCGTCGCCATCCAGGCGGCACGTCTGGCGTTCGTCAGGGAAGGGATGGGGCAGCCCTAAGAAGTGCCCGACCTGGGGGGAGGGTGGGATGGCAAGGCAGGGCCCGAGGGCTTGCGGTGCGAAGGCAAGCGCGCGGCGGGCGGCAGCCAGGCGTGGGCTGGCTTTCCTTGCTTGCAGCAGCAGGCCACACACACTGTGTGCATGCATGGCATGCGCACACGCATGCATGCCACGCGCGTCTGCGCCAGTACCAGGCCGTGCACCCAGCATCCCTGGCGGTGTCCCTTCTCCAGCCTGCGCACCTGATGCACCAAGCTGGAGAGCGACTGCCACAGGGAGCTGCGACGCAGCAGAATAGTGCCCGCATCTGCGCCGCCCCTCCCACCGACGCCGTCGCCGCTACCGCCGCCCTCGCCGCCGCCCAGCACCACCGCTGCGCCGCGTACGCCCTCGGGCTCGCACACAATAACGTGCACGAGAGGCGGATCGGACGGATCAGCCGTGCCGCTGCTGCTGCTGCTGCTGTCGCCGCTGCGTTCTGCACCGCCCAACAGGCCTGCCGCGAGGGCCTGCCAGCGCTCGGTGCACTGCGTCACAGATTCGTCGTCTGGGGCGGGCACTGCCACGACCCCGTCCAGCCGAAACTGCATGCCCAGGCTGCGAAAAGCACTGTTCAGGGACTCCACCTGCAGGCAGCGGCAGGAGCGGCACGATGGGCAAGTGATGATGGGCACGTCACTGTGGGGGTGCAGTGAGGCACCTGCTGCAGCGGCAGCAGCAGCACATTGCTGGGCAAGCAACGGCAGCACGCAAGCAGGCAGCCAGCAAAGAGGCGGGGCCGCCACCCACCTGAGCAGCCGCTGCGGCAGGGAAGCCGTTTGCCCACGGGTGACCCTCGCTGACCAGCACCCAGAACACGGTGCCGAACAGCAGCGGCGGCAGGCGGCCCAGCGCTGCCTGCGCGGCCTCCGGCGCTACGTCTGCAGCACGGCCGCCCAGCAGCGCCGCCTGGGCGGCAGCCGCGGCAGCCTCGTATGCCTCCCGGCCAACTAGCACGGTGTCGCAGTCGCGCAGCTCGCCCTCCGCTTGCGCAGGCTGCGCCGCATCGAAGGGCACCCCCTCGGCATCTAGGCCGCTGTCGGGCGGCGGCACCGTGGGCGGCGGCGGCGGCGGCGGCGGGCCCTGCTGCCGTGCGCTGTGCAGTGCCAGCGGCGTGGCCACCAACGCAGCGCCCACGACCAGCAGCACCACGCCAGCTGACAGCACTGCGGCGGGGCTCGTGACGCGCACCTGCAAGGGCGAAGAAGAGGAAGAGGTCGGGCGGGAGCCAGGCGGTAACAGCCGGGCAGCCCTGCCGGCCGGCCGGCACTGGCACCCTGCTCACGCAGCGGCGCACCCCACCTTCCAGCCGCGGTCTCTGCGGTTTCTGTTGTTGTCAAAGCCCGGGGCAGGGGCTGAAGACTGGTCCTCTTTGAGCAACTGGGGCGGGGCGTCTCCGCCAGCGGCGTGACGCATGTCTGTCGTGATCAGCGACCCATTACTCGGACAATGAGGTCGAGCGAGCCGCGTCGCAGGCAGCGCGAGGCGCCAGCGCCAGGCGCCCCACGACGTTCTGGGAGTTCACAGCAGGACGGCGCAGGATGGGAGTGAGCAGATTGAGGACGGAAGTGACTGAGAGCGCGCACAGGTGAAGCGCGTCTTCCACAGACGGGCAGCAGGCGGCGCCGCCGTCGTGGCAAATTTGCTTGCCGGGTGGTGGAGGTTGGGTGAGTTTGCCGGCGGCACGGGCATTTCCAACCACATCAAGGGCGCCAGCTTCGCCAGACGAACACCCTCCAATGCTGCAGGCCCCAGGGCGACACCCGCACGTCTGCTTCGTGTCGACAACCAGCGCCGCCGCCCGCCCGACTGGACCGACGCCATCGCTCCCTGCTGCACCATGGGCGGCGCAGGTGGCTGCCTGCCACTTCCTGTACAGCAGCACCACTCATGCACCAGGCCAGGCCAGGCCAGACCATAACCGCTTCGATAGGGGGCGTCCCTGTCATGCAGGCAGGGTGTGACCGCACACAGAGGTGCCGCCTGCGCTGCCAGCTGGTTGTTGCGAGCTGCAGTGCTGCGCTATGGAAGGATAGCGAAAAGAGGGCGGCGCGTGCCTGGCATGGCAGGCAACTCCATCTACGGATGCTGTTGAGTAAACGCAGAGATCTTGCAGCAGCTTTGCAGCAGCACCGCCTCTGACCAGCATCTCGCCTAGTTTACACTGCAGTTTTTTGTTCGGCAAGCAGGGTGGCAGTGTTTTGGGAAAAGAGGATACGAGGAGGAAAAAAGCAGGGGACAAGGGGCAGGGGGTGGTTTTCGTGTCGGGGCATACGCTCAATAGGGCGGCTGTTGGGGGGGATGAGCCATGTGCGTTGGTTAGGATCGGCGCCTGCAAATGGCACGCGCAGCAAGGCAACGCAAGGGGGAGGCTGCTAGACAAAGGGGCCGTGGGCAAGAGGCGGAGCAGGGAGGCAGGCAAAAACAGAGACTGGCGGCGGGCGGGCGTGCGGGCCATGCCGCCACGCAAGCGGCAGCAGCGCGCAGGGCGGAGCTGGGGCAGGGGGCAGTGCGTACTCACAGTTCGAAGAAGGGGGGGGGGGGGGGTCGTATTGAGTGTTGCAGGGCAACGAAAGGAGGGCAGGCACGCACGGGGGGCGCAGGTTTGTGGGGGGAGGGCCCGTGCGTGGCTGCTGCCTGGAGAGTGGGTTGGTCTTCAGTATGGGTGGGGAGTAGTGCGGGGTGAGGAGGCACACGCACTGCGCGGCTGCGCATGCCGTGGGGAGGCGGGTGGACGGTGGGAGGGTGATGGGGGGCACAAGGGGCACAGAGGACAAGGGGGAGGGGGGACTGACGTGCGAAGCATAACACATTCTGTTATGCTTTTGCACAGGGGAGGCACAAGCAGGTTGACGGCAAGCGACAGGAGAGCGGAAGGGGGGGGGGGGGGGGGGGCTCAGAAGGGCCATTCGTTGGGTTGGTTGGTCTGCGCCGCAAGGCGGGGCGGGTGGCGATTGGGGGATGCGTGGGGTGGGCAGCCGCCCGCACTGGGGGTGGCTGTTGCGTGGGTTGTGGGTGTGCATATGGATGGTGAGCGCTCGAAGAGAAGTGCTGGTGGGAGGCGGGTGGGAGAGAGAAGGACGCATGGGGAAGACATGTTGCAAGGGGAGGGGTGAGGCGGGCGGCGCCGGGGGCAAGACCAGGGTATGCAAGGACAGGGCTGGAGTGTTTCGTTCGTTCGTTTGCCTGCCTGGCCTCCCGTTTGGAGGCTGCAGGCGGCGCTCTCCGAAAGGTCGGACCAAGGGGAGGGACACGGGGGGCTGGGGTTGTGCCGGGGCGTGGGCATGCGTTTGGCTGGGGCATGGGCATGTCTTTGGCCCGGGCGTGGTCTGTTTATGAAAAGCGGGGGGCATGATACCAGCCATGGGGCGGGCTGCCAGGCGCGCTGTGCTGGGAGAGAGCGTCGCCCGCAGATGCGCGGCGGCTGCTCAGAGCAGGGAGGGCAGCTGCCAGTCGTCCCAGGTGAGCCAGTCTTCAGCGGGCTTGGAGGGGGCGGGCGGCAGGGCGTCGCAGGGCACCCAGAGGGCGTCCAGGCAGGCGCTGGGGCCCGGCTGCAGCGCCGCCAGGGGGCCCTGCGGTGCGTCTGCCGGGCCGCCAGACAGCAGCGCCGCCAGCGCGCCGAAGGAGGCCATCTGGGGCAGCGAGGGGGGCTTGACGTCGCCGCCGATGCCCAGCCCCAGCCCCAAGCCGAGGGAGGGCCAGCTTGGACCGAGGGTGGGCTGCACAAGGAGGACGCACGGGCATGGACCGACCCAGGGTGCGACTGACGGCTGTGCCCACCAACCCACACCGAGCTTGGGAGATCAGAGACCCGCAGACGCCGAGGAAGCTGCGCCGGGCTGCAACGTGCGGTGTGCGGCAGACGGTGCGGCGCAGAGGCGCCGCCAAGTGGGCGGGCAGACGGCTGTCAGGATTCTCGAGGAAACGACCCAACCCCCACCCACCTCTTTGATGTCTGTCTGAAGGTTGCACTGGCCAATGTAGCGCTGCAGGGATGGGGAGGAGGAGCAGCAGCGTGCGGTCGGGCAAGCGTGGGCTGGAGGGCAATGCACGCACGCCAGGCTGCCCCAAGGCAGCAGACGCACGCAAACGCACGACATGCAGGAGCAAGAACCGTGACAAGGACACACCTGCAGCATGCGGCGCCCGCCCTCGAAAGCGTTCCACAAGCTGGGCTGGCGCCCCTGGCCGGCCCCTGGCCTGCCGCCCGCCGCCGCCAGGCCGTCGTCTATGGTGGGAGCCCCGGGGGCGGCGGCGGCGCCCCCCGGGCACCCTGCGCCGGCCGCCGCCGCCGCCTCGAGCGCGGCGGCGTACTGAGCGTCGACGCCGCTGGCTGCCGCTGCCACCGCGGAGGCTGCAGTCGCGACGGAAGGGCAGGCAAGCTGACGGCGAGCAGGGGGCCGCGCGAGGACACACACGTGCAGCGCACACCGAGGCTGCACCCCTCAGCCGCCCTGCCCCACCTGCGGCCGTCGTGTCGGCGTCGTCCCCCTCCTCCTCGCTGCTGCCGCTGTTGAAGAGGTCCTCCCACCTGCTCAGAGTAGTGAGGCGGCAGACAGGACTTGAGAGCGGGGGACAGACAGGAGGGTGTACCGGTGTACGCAGGTCCAGGGGCACACCGGCCGGGGCGGCCCTCGCTGCAGGTCCTGACCACGGCTCAACTGCAACGTGAGTCCCAGGAGGGTTGGGGATCGGGTGGGGGGTCCAACCTCGAACATCAACCCACCTGTCGCCGCCTGCTGCCGCCGACTCCCTGCCTGCTGCTCGTGCTGCGCCCGCTGCTGCAGGCCCTGCGGCGGCGCCGCCGCCTTCGCCGCCTTCGCCGCCGCCGCTGGGGCCGGCCGGCTCCGCCGCTGCCGCTCCCGAGGCGCCGCCTGCCTGGCGCGCGACTCCGACTGCCGCTGCTCCCTCTGCTGCCGCCTCTGCACCTGCCGCTGCCTCTGGGTCGGCTGCCGCCGGCGCCGCGGGCACGTGCCGCTCCCGCTGCCGGTCCCTCTGCTCCCTGTCAAACTGCAGGCCCCGGCGGCGGCGCTGCTGCCGCCGCTGCTCCGCCTGCTGCCGCCGCAGCTCCGCCTGCTGCACCTGGCGCGACATCTCTGAAGCAATCTGCATTGCAAAAGGACAAGGATATGCACTGAAGCGACATGCCCAAAAGCGGCAGCGGCGGCGGCGGCAGCGGCGGTGGCGGCACCGGCGGCACCGGCGCACCTGCTCCTCCAGGCCCTCCACATCTGCTGCATTATCTGGAAACTGCTGTTTGAACAGGCGTGTTGCGGTGGCGGCCGACTGCAGCAGCAGGGACGCAACAACGGCGATTGAGCAGGGGGCGCGCAAGGCGGGGCGGGCATGCACATGTCAGGGCATGCAGAGCAGGGGAGACACACAGCGGGCAGCGGAATTGCCCGCGTTCGTGCGCCGCCGCCAGCTAGCGGCAGCAGGGCAGCTGGCAGGGCACCCACCTTGAGCATCCCGGCTGCGCGCAGCGCCTGCGTGCGCCGGTAGTGGGCCTTTGCATTGAAGGGGTCCAGGCATACGGCTGGGGGAGGAACGGGTAAGGTGGACCGAGAGGATGAAATTGCTTGTGGCTTTGTAGGCTGACAGGTCCCATATGCGCGCACAGACGGCTGGAAATGTCGCGCTGCATGTTTTGGTGAGGGGCCGCCGCCGCTGTACCCGCCGCCCGCCCGCCCCTCTGGTATTCTGGTATTGACATCACCTGTCTCTGCGTCGTGCAGCGCACAGAAAGCGTCGCCCTCCCAGTTGCGCTGCAGCAGCGCCAGCGCCCTGGGACAAACAACGGGTGGGGCGCCAGGGCACGTCGGAGGCAGTGAATGCGAGTTACTTGTTGCTCAGACTGCACTCTGCGCATGCTCACGTGTGGCCTGTTGCCCCAACTCCCACACCCACGCTAGCCCCCAACAGTAGCCCCCCACCCACCCACCTGTTTGTGTACAGCACCGGAGCCCAGGGCGCCAGCCGTATTGCTTCGTTGTACCGCTGTACCGCCTCGTAGAACTGCCCAGGAGAAGGAGGGAGCGGCAGCGGCAGCGTCGGGCCAGGCAGGCCCTGGGTGCAAAGTCGCAGGCACATGCAGCAACGTGCAGATTCAGGCGCCTGTCCCAGAAGGTGCACATGCCATTTATGGCACACCTGCAGTGCTCCCTCACGCGACCCTGCAGCAAAGGCAGCGCAGCGCCTACCTGCTTGCTGAAGAGGTGCAGGTTGCCATCTGCCTTGGCGCGCTCCGCTGCCGCGGGCAGCATGCCCGGCAAGTCCCCCATGCCACCGCCGCCGCCGCCGCCGCCGCTGCTACCGCCTGCTGTGTAGCCACTGGAGGGTCCCCCCGCGGCGCCGCTGCTACCGTTGCGCAGGTGGCGGCCCGCCGCCAGCGCCGCCGCCGCCACCGGCTGCGCAAACAGATCCAGTGCCGGCGCTGCCGAGCCGCTTGCCGCCGCTGCGGTTGTGCCGGGGGCTGCCTGCGGCGGCGGCGCGGCCCCAGTCACATCGAAGCAGTACGCATGGTCGCCATGGTAGGTGGCGACTACCTGCATCGTAACAGGCAGGCGCCAGGGTGGGACGCAGTGCCAGCACCAGCCAGGGCAGGCAGCCACGGCGCCGGGACTGTGGCAGGGCATGCGGCTTTGTTTCCCCTCGCTGCCCACACAAGGCCCCGCAAGAATCGGACACTTCCAACGCGCCTTGTCGCCGCGATTGCTGAAGGATGCGTAGGTGGCGTGCATGCGCGAGGAGCAGGCGCCGCCGGAGCCCCCCGCCACGCACAGCGCGAGGTGCGGCGGCGCCAACGCCAGCATGGGGGCCGCCTGCGGACGGCCGCGCTCGGGCGGGCCTGGGCAGGCAGAAGGGGGCGGCGAGCCGGGCACGCGTGGGGAGGCAGCACCCCTGACATGCAGGGCAGCTGCGAGGCAGGCGACACCCTGGCGGTGCTGCCCAGCGCGTCTTCATCCGCGCTGCTCGCCCTCCCGCTCATGCTGCCCGGCGAACACTGCCGCCTGCACAGGAACCTCTCAGCCTTGCAGTCCCACACACCCGCAGCGCGGGGGCCGGCGGCAGCGCCGCACGGCCCCCCCAAACCCCAGCCCAACCCGCAGCGCACTGCAGACCTGCTGCCAGCATGCGCCTGTCGTAGACGCGGAGGTGGGGATCAGAGGCGGCCACCGCCAGCTGGTGCGGCTTGGCTGGGTTGAGGTTCAGGCTCTTGAGCTCGGCGAGCCTGGGTTGGGGACAACACAGAGGCGGAACGGAGGCAGCGGTGGGGAAGGCGACAAGAGGAGGGAGCAGAGGCAGTCGGTGCGGCAGAACACGGGGGCGAGGGCAGGGGAGGGCGACAGGAGGGGTCAGCAGCAGGCAGTGCGGGCTTGTGCGCTGGCTAGGTCGGGTTCGCATCGCCTTGTCGACTCGACAGACCGGCATGGGCGGGCCGCGAGCAAAGGGAGGCAGAGCGGCTCGCCCTTCCATTCGTCCCCAGCAAATCACCCCGCATCACCAGCCCCGCAGCGCTGCAGCTCCTCACAACACACGCGCGCCTGCCTTCCAGCCCCCCCCTCTCACGCACCTGCCCTTGTGCTTGACCGTCAGCAGCAGGTTGCGGCTCTCGTAGTCTCGCTGCTGCGATGTCCTGCAGGTGGGTGGAAGAGACGGGCGCAGGGCGCAGGCGCCTGAGTGCCGCAGCGTCGCCTGCAGCAGCGCCCGGCGCCCGGCAGGAAGCTGGCGGGCTCCTAATGCAACAGCAGCACGGCTCAGCACGCGCTGCAACAGGCTGCTGCAGACGGGGCCGCAGCAGCAGCCCAGCAAGGCAGCAGCCGTCGCCGTCCCCGCGGAGCCCCACCCGAGACTCACGGCACTCGCGTGTCAAACTGCCGCACGCCGCCGTCCTCCGCCGCCGACCAAAACATGTGCGGGTTGAGGGGCTCGGTCGCCACATCCTGCGAACAGCGAGGCGCAGGGTGGCGTGGGCGGCAGCAGACGGCAGGACACGTCGCGGGTTGAGGGGCTCGGTTGCCACATCCTGCGAACAGCGAGGCGCAGGGTGGCGTGGGCGGCAGCAGACGGCAGGACACGTCGCGGGTTGAGGGGCTCGGTTGCCCCATCCTGCGAACAGCGAGGCGCAGGGTGGCTGGGCGGCAGCAGACGGCGGGACACGTCGCGGGTTGAGAGGCTCGGTCGCCCCATCCTGCGAACATAGCGAGGACAGACAGAGAGAGAGCAAACCAGTGGGCGAAGCGCGCAAGGGTGGGCTGCAAGCAGGGCGGGGCACAGGGGCAACAGAGGAGTGTGGGCGTCATGGCCTGACCACAGCGCCCCGTCTCTCCCACCTTGACGCGGCTACGGTGGCACGAGTAGACGACGGTCCGCGAGCTGCCTGCGGTGACGGCGACGTTGGGCTGCCGCCGCGGCCCGCCGGGCGAGCGCAGCGGGCGCTGCGTGACCTCTGGCAGCGTGTCCAGCTGGTGCAGCTGCGGGGGGGCGACAGAGGGGGAGAGAAGGGGGTATGTGAGGTTGGGGACAGGCGGCGCACGAGGGTACGCAGGACGAGCGCTTCGGGCAGCGTGCAACAGCCGCAGCCAGGGGAGCGACACAAGGGCTGGCAGGCAGGGGCAGTACAAGGCAGGGCGCAGGGTCCAGCTGCCACTCAGGACGACAGGCACAGCACCAGCAGCTCCACGTTTCGAAGCACACACGGGGCTTGCCAACCCTCCTGATTACCTGCACAGTGTAATCCATAGCCCCCGTCACCAGCCGGGCGTCCCCGGTCTGGGGCAGGAACCGCACACCAAACTGGGGAAAGTGGAGCGGCGGGCGGGGCGGGTGCGTTGGGCGAGCACCTGGGAGCACGACGTTCTGTTCATCTCCTCCTGTTGCCGGCTGTTGACCAAGCTGGGGCGGCATGCAGCAGCCCCACCCCTTCCTCCCCCTCACAATGTTTGCTTGGTGTTCCGTTTGTAGAGCGATGGGCTGCCGCTGAGTGTCGGGGTAGCTCCACAGCAGCACCTGCGGCACAGCAGGCGCGAGAGTTTGGTGAGGGCAGCAGCGGGGGCTCAACCACCGAACGCGCGGGTGGCGGGTGGGCACACACACACACAACCTGCAAGACACCGCAGCATGCCTTAACGACCAGCAGCAGCAGCCCCCGCCTCCGTCCGACGTGCTCTCCATCCACCTCTGGGCAACTTCTAGGCACACACACACCTTCCGATCATCCGAACCAGATGCCAGCAGGCTGCCGCTCTCGTTCCAGCACATGCGGTTCACGCAGCCGTTGTGGCCGCTGCAGGGACGGTGGGGGCAGGGCGCTCGGTTCAGCACCAGCGGCGGCAGAGGGAGGCGAGTGGCGCCAGGGAGAGGGAGGCGTTGGAATGGGAAGGCAGTCACCTGGGAGGGTCTGAGAAAGCAGCGTGTAACCCGCCCTCAGTCAGTCAGTCAGTCAGGAAGCAGCGATTGCTGGGGTAGTGCAGCAAGAGGGGCATGGGCGGCGACCACCAACAGAATCACGTTGGAGCGCCGGCACGCCAGCAGGCAGAGCAGCGCACCGCAGGACCGCCTCGAGGCTCAGCCGCTGCGCTGCCGACTCGGGAAACAGCATTGCCCGCTCCGCGGCCTGTGCAGGGAGGCGTTGAGAAGGGAAGGAGCGGGGCTGGGCTCACGCTGCACAAGGAGCCATCGGTCCGGCAGGCGCCGGCGCCCCGACGCTACCAAAGAGGGAGGCCCCTTGGTGCCCGTGCCGCGTTCTGAGTCTGCTCACAGCGCTGCTCTCAACCCTTTCAAAGCCGGCAGGCGCAGGCACGCACCCTTGGCGACGCTAGGCCCAGCTCTCGACGCCTGGCTACCCCCGAGAGGGTTTCCATGACGCCGAGGAGTCTCTGTGAGTACTGAATGCGATGGAGCTGACAGAAGAGGAGAACAGCGTGCTTGGGGCAGGGTTGTGCGAGCGGTTCCTTGTGCAGGGCTGGGGATGGTCTGGAGATAGATAAGAACAATCTTGGCTACTTGCAGAGTGTCTACAAGCAAGCAATGCGCCGCCAGAAGCCTCAGGCTATTGGAACAACAAGTGGCATTTCGGCCCAGCCTGGTGCACTTGTCGCCCTCGAGCGGTTCCTTGCTCTGAGTTGATGCTCATACGGCTGCAGCATGTATCGAGTTCATGTCGTGGCTGCTGCGGCCGCTGCAGGGCCCGACAGGGCTCAAGCGCAAGTTGTCGAGCGCGGCGTGACTGTGCAGCTTGGTAAGGGCGTGCTCGTACAGGAGGAATTAAGCAGCACAATGTGTTAGCACAATGTGCTAGCAGCAAGCCTTCCGACGTGTTGCAGCACTGCCGCCGCCGCCGCCGCCACCGGCGCCACTCTGCCTGCAGGCTGCTGCCGCCGCCGACGCTCCAGCCCCGCTTGCCCACCCTTCACTCTACGCTCAGGCCCCAGCTTCTACCGCCCGCAGTCTTGCCTCAGCCGCGACCTGGCTGTCCTGTCGGCGGCGACGCACCGCCGTGCCCTCCGGCAGCAGGCGCAGGATCGCCAGGGCAGCGCAGCACCCGAGCCTGCCCTGCTGCATGTCTTAGACTTGATGGGGGGCAGCGGCATACGCGCTGCACGGTACCTGCTGCAGGCCGGGGCGGACTACGGTGCGCTCTGCCTGGCGCAGGGCAGGGAAGGGCAGCGGCAGCCCTGCAGCCCCTTGCGTGGGCGCTGCTTGGGAGGCAGGGTCACCCGGCATGAGGCGGCGGTCGCGCCGCGCGCTGGCATGCTCTGCCCCACCGCTGGGGTGCCCGCATGCCTTGGTGCCGCACATTTGACTGTCCACCCACCTCAGGCTGCTCTTCCCCTGCATGGTGCAGTGTTGTGCAATGAGGGCGACGCCTCCAACAGCGCCTGCCTGGAAGCAAACCTTGCGGCTGCGGCGGAAGCGGCGGCGGCGGCGGCGGCAGGTGGCAGCAGCCAGGCGTCAGGCCTGGTCGTCGACGCTGCCACACCAGGCGGCGGAAGAGCGTGGCACCTCGAAGCGCAGCAGCAGCAGCAGTTGGGGGACGAACATGAGCTGGGATCGCCGCTGTGTGAGCTGGCACATGAGGAGGCAGTTAGGTGAACAAGGCGGGGAGGGAGGGTGGGAGGGAGGGGCGAGCAGGCTGCCTGGAGGCTGCCTGCACGCAGGGCTGTGCAGGTGCCACCGGGGCGGCATGCTCGGAGAGCAGCACAGCTTGTGCGTGGCCAGCATGGTCAACACTCCCCAACGCAGCTAAAGTCCTCACAGCACCGCGTGCCCCACCCAGCCGCCTGCCCTCCACCCGCCAACGACCCGCCTCCCCTGTGCAGCCTGCTGGCACGGTGCCGCCTCGAGCGGCGGTTCTTCGACCTGATCGATTGCGACTCGTTTGGTGCAGCGGCGCGCTGTGTTGGCGCTGCGCTGGACGCCGTCCGCTGGGGCGGCCTCGTGTGCTTGACGGCGACCTCGGGCAGGCTCGGGCTGCGCTTGCCATGCTAGCTGCCTGCCCGCATGTGCAGCTCTGCATGGGTTCCCTCATGGACGCATGCAGCTGCCAAAGTGTGTGTGCCTGTTTTTGCGACATGCAATCACGTCGCCCCTGCTGCCCTCCCCTCCGCCCCATGCTCAACCAGTCCCCGCTCCAACGCTGTGCAGGGCCCATTGCGGGCGGGCGGGACCCGGCCAGCGCCTGGGCGCTGTACGGGCAGCACCTGGCGCCAGTGCCCCACGCCAACGAGCAGGGCCTGCGCTCCCTCGTTGGGCTGGCCCACCGGGAGGCAATGGCACGCCGGCTCAGGTGTGCACATGGGGGCAGGGCAGCTCGTGTTGGAGATTTAAAAGGGCAGGAGCCTGGCAGTGTGATACTGCAAACTGCAGGGAGAGCTGCGGGCACCTGGCGTGCGCTCCACAGCGTGCAGCCGATGCTCCCGCCTTCCTGCAACATGCCTCTCCTCATCCACAGCACACAGAGCTGCTCACTCTCCCCAAACGCCGCCTTCCCCCCGTGCAGCATCCAGCCTCTGTGGAGCCTGTACTCGCCGCACGGACCCGTCTTCCGGGCCATGCTGCGGGTGACACGTCAGACACAGCAGGTACAGCGGCAGCAGGCGCAGCAGGCGCAGCAACAGCTCTACGGCTACACGTTACACTTTCCAGACAGCGGAGAGAACTCCTGCTGCGGCTGGCATGACCTCCCCGCAGCCCTCCTGGCTGCCGGCAGCGCTGCCGCAGCCAGCGGCGCGTCGCCGCCGCTGCTGTCAGGCCCACTGTGGCTGGGCCCGCTGCACGACCACGCCCACCTGGGGCAGCTGCAGCAGGAGGCGGCGGCACGTGGCTGGCTGAGCGGCGCGCCGGCGGCGACGGATGCCAGCGGCGCGGGGGTGCTGGAATCTACTAAGAAGGGAAGCATCGCTTCCTTGCGCCAACTGCTGGAGCTGCTGTTGGAGGAGGCGGCGGCAGAGGGGGCGGGGGCGGGCCTGGACAGCGCCGCCGTCGGCGACGCGCCTCAGCAGCAGGTGCAGCAGCAAGAGGCAGTGTCGCAGCAGGCAGACGAGCTGCAGACGCAGCAGCAACAGGCGCGGCAGCGAAGCCTGCCGCCGTGGCACTTGCGCATGAACGATGTTGGCAGGGCCGGCCAGCTGGCGGGCCCGCCGCCGCTGGCGGCGCTCGCCGCAGAGCTGCGCCGCAGGTGAGAAGGAGCGAGGAGCCCTGATGCACTCTTGCTTCGTTGTGCCTGACTGTGCGACTGCCGTGCCTGACAGTCCTGTGCAGCCGTACGGCCCGCAGCGACAACCTGCGGCAGCACTGCGTCCTTCATTCCTTTCCCTCCCCTCCCCTCCCATTGAACGATGGTTGCAGGGGCCACTTAGCAGCGCCGACGCACGTCGACCCCGCGGGGCTGCGCACCACTGCAAGCATGGCAGAGGCGGTGGATGCGGCGGTGGCGGGGCTGGGCATCCGCAGCCGCGCGGTGCCCCCTGGCTGAGCTGTGCAGCCAGCTGTGCAGCGCGCAAGCCACCAGCTTGTTTCCCTCCGCTCTCCAGCCCCAGGCTGCCTATTGGGCATTTGTGCCGACAGGCTTTCTGTGGGTAATCGGACGTAACACACCAGAATGGAAATGAAGTGGAGAGGGGGGGACGACACGGGGGCATGGAACGCGGCCATGGGGGTAGGGGAGGGAACGGCGGGCGCAGGGGTGACGAGTAGACTACGTACATGTGGTGTGGTTTGGGTGGTGGCTGGGTGGGTGGCTGGGTGGGTGGCTGTATGGCTAAGCGCAGGCGGGGACAGGGAGAGTAGGGTGGGTTGGGTGCCTAGTGGACGGCATGGCGATGCGTAGAGCGCGTGAGATGCGGAAGAGTGGTAGGCAGGCATTGGAAACGGGGTGGAAATAGTACTGAAGGCAAGGGGTGGTACACAGGGTGGCTGTCGCAGCTGCTGTCGCAGCTGCTCCCGAGGCACTGAGGCCTACGAACTGGCGGGAAAGACGGCGTAAGACAGGAGGACGCCGATGGCGGGGATGGCAAAGCGCAGCCAATACGCGGCCACGCAGGCGCGGCCGTTGTGGGACGGGACGGGGCCGTCGTATGCGCTCTCGTCTGCGCGCCGCGCCCCGGACCCCTGCGGCGGCCGTGCGCGTTGAGCACGCAGCCTGCCCAGGAAAACGCGCCGCTGCACCAGGGCGGTGGTGTAGAGGTAGCTCCCGATGGCTGCGAACGAGGCCAGTACCAGCATCGGCTGGCTGGCACGACACCGCGCATCGGCTGTGACGTCCGGCGTGCCGAGCGCGCGCGCCAGCTGGGAGTAGCAGGCCTGGAAGTTGGGGTTGCGACAGATGCTGGGGTGCGCGCCAGCAGCATCGCAGTGGTCACAATCAGCTGTGGGAACAGCCACCTGCAGGAGCGGCGCAGAAGGGGCGGCACAGGGGGCGTGGGTTGACGTCAGGCCCAACCCGGCGAGGTCCCGCCGCCTTGGTGACGTGCCAGCGGTGCAGCCAGGAGGACAGCACGCAGGCCCTGGAGCTCACAGCTGGCAACCTACCGCCAAGCGGCATTACGGCGGCACAATGCATGAACAAGCATTGCGCTCGCAGGAGCCAGCCGGCCGGTGGGGGGCGGCAGGCGCTTCTGCTGCCATCACGCCTTGCCTGTAGGGCGCTGACGAGAAGCAGGTGTATAAGAAGAGCCACGCCGTACGCGATGCACACTTGGAGCAGGGCACCCGGCAGGCCGGCGGTTGATGCAGGGTAGAGCGTTTCGAATGCGGCGAGGCCTGGTCAGTGGGTTGGTGGGTGGGGGTGGCGAGGGTCGGGGTGGGTGGTGGGTGGGTGGGGGACGGCGGTTTGTGCGCGTGGTGTGGGGGTGGTTGGGTGGGTAGAGAGGGATGGAGGAACGGTCGCATGGAGATGGAGAGCAGGTGCGCGGTGCACTCGAAACGTCGCGGCAGCTGCAATTTTTGCAGGACGATGCACGCATGTTGGTTGTGTGTATGAGCGCAGGGAGCGTGCAGCGTAGCACACGTGACGGACCGCCCTCAACGCAAGTGGTCGCTCACCCTCCCACCTGCGGCGCACAGCATCACGTTGGCTGCGGCTGAGACGGTGTAGTGAACGCTGTGTGAGGGAAGGGGGTAAGCAGCAGGGAGGAGGTCGAGGTGGCAGGCAGTGATGGAACACCATTGGCAGGTAACAACCGTTAGGCGCGCGCGGCTGCCTGCGGTCAGGGGAGGGCGGCACCAGGAAGAGGAGGGCTCGAAAGGCGGGGGCTTGCACTGCACTGCCTGGCAGGCAAAGAGAGCAGGCAAGCAAACGTGGGCTGCACTACGCACCACGTAACACAGTACAAGATCATGCGGCGCCCTCCCCGCCAGCGCAAGGCTGGGCAGCGCACCCGGGCCCACTAGCCGCGAGTGCGCGTGTGTCAGGCATGTGCGCTCTGGGAATGTCTCCTCCTGTCAGGCACCCCCCCACGCATCTGCCTGTACCGTGTCTGCGTCCACCCGAAATTCAGCAGTCCCCGTCCCGACATACACACGGCATGCAGGCAGAGGCGGCCGGAAAGGGAGCGGGAATAAAAACGTGTGCTGCAGTCAACCGCTCTACCACTGAGCTATAGCACCAGAAGGAAGGTGCCACCCGGGATCGAACCAGGGACTTGTTGATCAATGCTCTCCGGGGTACACCCCGGTGGTTCGATGGATGTCTGGGTAAATGTCCGCCTATACATAAACTTAAACCATAGTTTTCGTCCCCTTGTCCGCGCGGCGCTGTCTACCCTGGGCTGCCCTCCCTCTTGCTTGCGCTCTCTTGTCCCCACCGCCGCCGGCTCGCCCCCCGCGCCTTCTTGCTTGCCTTGCACCCTGCGCTTGGGCTCCCCCGCCTGTCTGGCCGCTCTTGCCAGCTCCTGTGCCGGGGCGGGTACTCCCTCCGCGCTTGCGTGTTGCCCTGGCTTGCCTCGCGCCTGCACCATCGCCCGGCGGTTGTGCGTTGTTTTGCCCTGGACGGCGTTGTGTTGCATGCGGTTGAAGGGTGTGTTTGATGCATCGATCCTGCGACCCGGCCCCTTTACTGCCATGCTGCCCCCCGCTTGCCCTTGCGTGCCTGTGTTCTCAGGAGCGGCTCCCAGGTGCCCGCCGCTCTCCTTCCTTCCTTTGCGCCCGATTAGCCAGCCTGTGCGTTGCTGTGCCGCTTTCCCCCACCGCTCCCTCCACAGGCATTGCTTGCTCAGGTTAGAGGGCTCAGCCCCAGCACGTTAACGTGCGGACCACCTGTAATACACACACACACGCTGTCTACTGCCTGGCAGCAGTAGAGGCGATGGACCACGGCCGGCGCCGCATGTATGCGATGCAGCACAGTGCTGCCGGTCTTGCTAGGCGGACCCTAAATGCTTAGTGGAGGAGTTCCGTGTGCCTACTCGTCTCCCTGAGTGAGAGGTCGCGGATTCGAATCTTGGTGCTGGGAACTTTCCTTGTCTGTGATCTGCAACCCCACGAGGAAACGTTTCACCCACCAAGCTCTGCCTATACACCAATAGGCTCTGTCCGATCGTGCGAAAGCCCGGTTGGCCAACCTATGGATGGCAGTGTGTTCCCCTTCGAATCACAGCCAAATATACTAGGTTGTGAGCGTGGCCGTGCCATTGCACTCGGCTGGGGGGGTGTGGCCCACCCTCGATCCGGTCGAAAATACTCGCCGGCGCTGGCTGGACACCCGTCTTTCGATTCCTCTGAGGCAGAGGGTTGCTAGATGCGGTGCCCTAGGACGATCGTATCCCCTTAGGCACCATAAGGACCGGCCAGTGGTATCGAAAACCCAACATTTTAGGCTGGCAGCTGGGGGACACCCCCATCACTCTGCCTCACTTCAGGGTGCGGCACGGCACGCAGCTGCAGCTGCAGCAGTCAGGCCTGCAACAAGAGCGGCTGCAGCGCTTTGCGGCCTTCGAGGCCCTTGCAGCCCCAGGCACGCCAGCTGTAGCCGACGGCAGCGAGGTCGCGCGCCTGCTGCCACGCCTGTGGCAGCTGCCGTGGGAGAACCAGCACAAGGAGGTGTATTGGCGCCTCGTGCTCAACGGCCTTGCCCTCGCGTCGCGCATGCATGGCAGCGGCCCGCCGCCCTGCGCCTGCGGCTCCCCTGCCCCACAGCCCGACCGCCGCCACCACTTCTGGGACTGCCCTGTAGCCGCCGCCGTGCGGTCCACCCTGGCTGCTCAGCTGGGCGGCCAGCAGCCCTCCCGGCAGCAGCTCTGGCTCATGCGCCACCCTGCTGGCGTGCACGCCGGAGTTTGGGACGCTGTCTGCCTGGCAGCTCTGGCAGCCATGGATGGCGGCCGCCGCCAGCTGGCCGCCCGCCTGCTCCAGGCCCGGCAGGAAGCCGACGGCCCCTCCAGCAGCCGCCACCCCCCGCCGCCCCCACCCACATCCGCTCAACTGGTGCCTGCCGCACAGCGGCACGCCGTCGCCCGCTTCTGGGACCTGCTGCAGGACCTGTGCACTGTAGGAACGGCGCCGGCGGCATGGCAACAGCAGCTGCCTGCTGCGCACCCGTTCATCTGTTGGGATGTAGAGGCGCACCGCCTGCGCCTGCACCGCTCCCCCTGATCTGCTTGCGTAGCGCCCCGTTTTTAGCACACCTCTGCTCTCGTGCTCCATGTGCTGTGTCCCCTCCTCCCTCCCGTTGCATTCGTGACGCCCCCGTGGCTCTTGCTCACGGCAGCGGTTGGGTGGGGCCTGCCCAGAGATTGGGCCCCCCAGCAGCAGCGGCATTGCCTCCCCCTACCTATTTTTGCTGGCCTTGAGTAAGCCATGCCTTGGTCGTCGTGTGATGCCTTGTCGCTCGCACTTCGACCTCTGTGTCAGCAGCACAGGGTTGTGCTGAACGCAACGTGTTACCCAACATCAATCAGGTGGTGAGCGGTGCAGCACGTTTAGATCTGTTGAGATGTCGCGGTCAGTGCGGAGCGCTGCCCATCCACACCACCGGCTGCAAGGCATTGCCGGAGTGCGCAAACGTCACGTATGGCCTGCCCTGGGCGTTGAACCGCAGGTTGACGTAGCTGGCCTCCCCAGGGGTGAAGCCGCCGTCACCCAGGTACTACATGAGGGCAGGGCGGGCGGCGTGGGTGTCAGTGACCATGTGGTCGCACTCCTCGTGCAGCGAGCAGGCCCTGCGGGCAACACCGTTCCCGGGTATTGCAGGAGGCGGAGGACCTATGTCCGCTAAGGAACCCTCCTCGACTTGGAGCCCTGATTCCGCTGGGCCACCCGCGGCTCTGTGCCTGCCACTGGCTGCCGTCGAAGTGCTGCACCGTCAGGCGGTTGGAGCGGGCACCATCGCGGTACGCCACGTGCGGCACGTTGCTGATGGGGCTGATGGCCAGGCCGGTGGAGGAGGCTAGGCCCTCTGAAAAGTTGGGCGGGCCGACCTGCTCCTGCGGCAGCAGGCATGCGGGAGGGCAGGCAAGCATTCTGGGTGGGGCGCGCCGTTGCGCCAGGCTGGAGGAACGTATCGCATGAGCTGGACAGGCGCTCTCTACTGCATCTGCGGCCCGGGTTCAGGCGAGGTGTATGGTGGAGTGCTACACCCCCAGGCAAAGACAGGCAAGCAACAAGCAAAAAAGCAGGCAGGCAAGCAAGCAACAAGCAAATAAGCAGGCGGGCGGGCAAACAAGCAATGTGTGTTTGCACTGTGCTTGGGGAGCCAGGCAGGGCAGCAGCAACGGCTTGCCCACCCAGGTGTTGGCGGCTGTGCTCCACTGCCTAACGTTGCAGACATAGCTGGTCGCGTTTTCGTACGCCTGCAAGGCATGGAATGTGGGCGGTGCAGGATGTGAGTTTGTGAAAGAGGACGGGTTGCGCCCATGTGTACATGTGGTTCGCAACCATAGAGTGTCATAAGCATGGTCATGCCAAGGACATACCACTGACGGAATGGCAACGCCAGGCTAAACCAAGCAGCATGAGGCAGAGAGTTGCGCGCGTGCAACTCGCCTTCGCGAGGCTAACAACCGCACAGACACGAAACAACGGCGGTGGCGGCGGCGGGGCGCTCACCACATAGGTCCTGCCGGCGGTGTCAACCGCATTCACGCCGCGGACGTTGCCTGTGATGCTGGTGGTACTAAGAGTTACGGAGCTGAACGACGATCTACTGCCGACGATCACAACAAGCGAGGCTGGTGAGGCTAGGCGGAAAGCCAGGTACATGGTGGTGTTGCCACGGACCGCCAGGCTTGGGTACGACGCGCCACCGGCATATCCGACCACACCGTCAGTGAAACTTGACACCCATTGGTCGTTGGTGTGGCTGGTGTCGCCAATCGTGTGAATTTCCTCAAAGTGGAGGGCGCGAAGGCCGTCAGAGGAGCTGCTCTCTAGGTGCGCCACCCAGCGGCTCCCGCTGCAATAGGCCTCCCCTGCAGCCAGGTCGGGGGGATGATGCCACCTCCTCAATACCCGCGGCACGTGCCTCCCCACCGGGTATTGGTGACATGTCATGCGCAAGCGCGACTGCAAGCTAGCTGCACTCTCTGGTGATGCCCAGCAACGCCCAAGGGACTAATGCCGCCGTTGCTCGCCGCCCCACCGGTGCCGTTTCCGACACCGCTGGTCAACCAAACAAACAAACAACGTAACACACCTGCCCTGCCAGGCAGCAACTGTCTCCGTCTTCATGCCCGGAACGCCCCCGCGGCGGATGGCTCACCAACAGCCCGATCCCATGCCCTAGGAATAATTTCCATGCAGTACCTGCCACCGTATCTGTGGCCAGCTTCACGTTGGATGTCGCGCCGGCGGACACCGTGCCGGAGGAGGTCCCGGGGCTCAACGTTGTCCAAGTCACATTCTTGACCAGCACGACAGCCTTGAAGGAGCCTGGGGTGGGTAACGAGAGTTAACCAACGTTTACTAAATCACTGGCAAGGCACCCACCTGTCCGCGCCCACAAAGGAGGGGGGTGAGGGCAGCCCCGCCTGCGCACCTGGTAAGTGTACAAGGGGTCGCTGAACGCGACCGAGGGGGTTTCGCCGCACGCCGTCACGGCGGTCCAGGCCTTGGCAGGATCCCCTTCGTCGCGCAACCGCTCCAGGGTCCAGCTGCATGGTTTGCGGTGTAAGCGGAAGCGTGGGGTGGGGATCGCCACCCCACGCTTCCGCTTCCGGAAGGGGGGAGCGGGGTGTTACAGGGCAGGCAGCCGCCGGTGGTCCGGGCGCTGCTGAGCCTGGTATGCCGGGGTTATGGCACACCACGGCAGCCACGCAGGACAAACGAAGCAATGATTTCGTTCATGCATGCTGCGTGACTTTGCAGTGTAGGGCTGCCGAGTGAGTTCATTCCGCAGGAGCCAAGAAGAACACATGCACAGCAATGCATGCGAGTCGGTGTGGCTCACCTGGCACCCTCCCAGCTCGCAAAGTGCATGCCGTAGTGGGTTGTGCAGGTGGGCGCGGGGTCTACACGGTAAACCCCTGTGAACGACAGGTACACCTTACCAGACGGTGTGATGTGCATGCCGACGTGGGTGGCTGAAAAGGCGGCGGCGGGCGGGCCAATCGACTGCCACCTGCAGAGTGGGCATGGGAAGGAGAGGGGGATCGAGGAAATTATCTGCAGCTGTTTATCACTCCGCCGCAGGTGCAGTTGCAGGAGCGCCTGCTAGCCTGCAGGTGAATTGAGCAGCTGCAGCACCAACGCACGTATATGGGGGTGGAGGGGGCGGAGGTGGCGGGGAGGGCTTGGGCGGAGAAGGCTTGGGTGGAGGTGGTGGAGAGGGCTTGGGTGGCGGTGGCAAAGAGGGTTTGGGCGGAGGGGGTGGAGAGGGCTTGGGTGGCGGTGGCGGAGAAGGCTTGGGCGGGGAGGGCGATGGAGGTGGTGGCGGGGAGGGCGGTGGTGGCGGTGCCGGTGACGGTGGAGAGGGCTTTGGAGGGGGGGAAAAGAGTCTTGGGGGCGGAGGGGGCGGAGAGGGCGTGGGTGGAGATGGGGACGGTGTGGGGGGCGGAGAAGGCTTGGGTGGAGGTGGAGTGGAGGGCTTGGGCGGCGGAGGGCGCGGAGAGGGTTTGGGCGGCGGAGGGGTTGGGGAGGGCTTGGAGGCTTAGGTTGTGGAGCGTGGTGAGGGCTTGGGCGATGGCGGCGACAGGGAGGGCACCGCCTTGCGTGCTTGCGGCGGCGTGGGCCGCGGCGGTGGCGGCAAGATGGCAGCTGCACCACCCACTGAGCAGCTGTCGCCTGCGCACAAGCCCGGGGAGGCGCATTTAGCTGCGCAGCAGGGGCAGGGAGGGTGTGGGGTAGGAGGCACGATGCTGGGGTGTATGGGTGCCTGTCATTCGTGCTGTCCAGCCACAAGCAAAAGGTGCAGCCCCCGGACAAAAGACGGCATATCGAGATATCGGACGCCGCAGCACTGCGATCCGGCGCTGCAACCCCCCAATACCGCAGGGCTTGCATACCTGCAGCCTTGCCTAAACAAGTCACAACGACCTGGACCAGCCTGCGCACCCCTCCAGTGCACATAGCTTACCTGGGAGAAGCAGGAGCGTCAGGACCGCCACGACGGCCCCTGCCGCCGACAAGCCGAGTCCGACGCGCACGGCGCCCAGTTGGCCGCGGCGGAACGGCCATGGAGTCACAACCCATGGCGCCAGGGACGACTGATGCCGCAGGGGGCTCGGGTGTGTCTGCGCTGGGTCATGGCGCTGGGCCACGTGACGCTCGCCTCCGGCGCCACGATCAAATGGGACCTATCGGTATGCATGGGTGCTGAGGCAACGGGCGCTCATGGGCGTGTATCCCGGGAGATGCGCCAGCTGGACTAAGCTTGGCCTGCCGCCAGCGGACAACGGCTAGGGCCTGTGCTGGGCCATAATGCTATAAGCATGCAACTAGGACGACACCCTGTTCCCTCCACCACATCCATCCCGAGCATCTCCCTCTCTTGCCCGTCCGCACGCTCGAAAGCTGCTGCCCGCCTGCTCTTGCTTGGCTCCTGCCTGTGCCGCGTCGCACCGTACATTTCAAAACGGCCACACAAGCTGACGGGAAGGTTGGGGCATGAATGGAGGGAAAAGAGGAACAGGGGCCCAGGCAACGAGCCTCAACCAGTCATCTCCTGCCCCCCTTAAGTGCTGTGGTCCTGTCCAACCAAAGGAGGCCCGATCGACACAGACGGGGCGCCGCTGCGCAGCTCATCATGCCTTGTGAGTCCCCGGGGCAGCTGCCAGGCTCTCGGGCACAGCCAGCTCGGGCAGCTCGACTCGGTGGGTGGCCCAGCTCTTCATGCGCACCGCCACGCTGCACAGGCAGGAG
This sequence comes from Micractinium conductrix, assembly GCA_002245815.2. NCBI lineage: Eukaryota > Viridiplantae > Chlorophyta > Trebouxiophyceae > Chlorellales > Chlorellaceae > Micractinium > Micractinium conductrix. Next base: position 28,450 of record LHPF02000046.1, read on the forward strand.
CAAGAGTGCAGGAGAGGCTGGTCGACGTCGGCGGGGGCAGCGGCAGTTGTCAAGTGTTGTGTTACAGGGAGGAAAGGCGAAGCAGCGGCAGTTGTCCACTTGAGGGCATGCCACAGCGGGCCACAGCGGGCGCTTATAAATAGCCTGCCCCCGCCTGAGATGGGCCACACCCCTGTCCTGCACGCGCTCCCCCATTCCCCCACCCCCCCACACCTGACTGGCAGTGCCTTCCACACGCCCGCGGGCAGCTTGGACAGCACCACAGCTGCCAGCTCGCGAGTGCCACCCGCGCCGTTTGCAAGGACTGCGGGCGGGCGGGCAGGCAGGCAGGCAGGCAGGCAGGTGAGGAGGGCGAGCGAGGACAGAGGGCAGGGTGAGGCTGCAGCTCCCACCCACAAGACTGGGGTGAAAAGGCAGGCCCAGCTAGCAAGCAGCAGCAACCAGGAAAGCAGACAGGCACTGCCGCGCACGGGGCAACACGGCTTCCCAGGCGTCCCTCCCCCCTGACCCCTCCACCACGGCTCAGCTTGCCTGCCATGCCAAGCAGCATGCAAACCCAGCCAGGTGTCCTTCCCTCTCCGCTTTCTCACCTGCCACACCGCAGGCTCACGCAAATACCCAGCAAGAGACCCACGAGGCACCAACACGCTACCACAGGACTGCTCACCCGCCACGCCAAGCAGCATGCACACCCAGCTGGCCAGCCGCACCGCCGCGGCGCCTGCGGTGTGCGGCAGCGCCTCTGCCAGGCCCAGCACCCCCACGACCACGCCGGTCACCATGCTGCTCACCGCCGCCAGGGTGCACACAATAACTGCAGGGGGCGTGGGGGAACGCCGGCGGACGTGTGGCGGCAGCGCACGAGCGCGGCAAAGCTCCACATGCACAGCGATGCAAGATCGGAGGAGCCGCCTGCACTGCTCGCCTGCTGCCCGCCTGCTGCCTGCCCTTTGGTCAGCAGCTGCACTTGTTTTGTTGCTACACCGAGACCGCCCTCGTCCCCTGCCCTCAAACGCCCGCCTGCAACCTTCATGCAAGGCCGCAGGCGTGCGGCATGCAAGCAGGCGCTGCCGCCAGCCACAACGCACGCGCTGCACCACAGCGCTGCGGCCACAAAGCTGGCACGCTGGCAGAGCAGGAGCCACACCTGCGCTGCCCTCCTTGAACCCGCAGGTCTGCAGCACAAAGCCGCTGGAGCTGAGGGCCACGCTGCCGGCGAGGCCCACCGCCACCCACAGCCGGGTCAGCCGCTGCGCCAGCAGGAAGCCTGCGCGGGGCGGGCGTGTGTGGAGGTGGGCGGGGTGTGGTTCGCAGCGGCTGTGTTATTTGAACAGGTTGTAGGGTGAGGGGAGGGCAGAGGGGCAGGCGAGCCTGCCCGGCAGCTCACCAGCAGGCGCCAGCAGGCAGTGCCCTGTCCTGCCCACCCACCCACCCAGCCTGCCCACCTATCCGACAGGAGGCCGCCGACAGCCCGAAGCAGGCGCCCGCCTGCAGGCCGTATGACGCCGCCGCGGGGCGGTCTCCGGCGCGGCGCTGCCGGTGGGGGTGCTTCGCCCGCAGCAGCGACACGGCGCCCACCGCGGCGGCCAGCACCAGCAGCACGCCCAGCATGCGCAGTGCGCCGGGCTCGCTGGCCACCGCCGCCGCCGCCGCCGCCGCGCGTGCATCGCCGCCGGCGGCTGCATCGTTGCCAGCATCTGCGCTGGTGGCGCCCAATCCGACAGTGCCCACAAAAGCCAGCGCCACGGCTCCCCACTCCAGCGCATGCATGCGCTCCTTGAGGAAAAGGTGGGAGTAGACTGCCAGCCCCACCAGGCCGATGCCGCTCACCGGCTGCACAATCGACACCTGCGGAGGAGGGACGCATCAAGGAGGGACGTGCATCAAGCAGTGCTAAACCCTTGGGTTGTCAGCAGGGCCGCAGGCTACGTGCATACGTTACAAGCAGCTGGATGCGTTAACAGGGAAAACCTGGCTGAGTCCCGTAGGCCAGCTACGTGCAGACAAGCAGCTGGATGTGCAGCCGGAGACCAACGCTCTGCTCCCGGTCGCCCAACCCAGCAGCGCCCGCGCGCGCCGCCCGCCCTCACCGGCGCCAGCGCAAACGCGGCGATCTGCAGCACCGCGCCGCCCACATCGGCGGCCAGCCCCGACACCCACAGCCGGCTGTGCAGGTATTGCGCCAGGATTTTGCGGTCGCCGGCGGAGAAGCGCGGCAGGTGGCGCGTCGCCTCCTTCTGCAGCGCCTTGCCCACGCTGCACGCTGTGCTGGACACCACGGTGATGAGGATTGCCAGCCAGATCATGGCGGCGGCACGCCTGTCACTGCGTGGGTGGTGCTGTCAGGGAGGCAGAGCCGCGTTGCCGGGGGTGGGCGGGGTCGGACGCGAGGGGGGAAGCAGCGGCGGCGGCGGCGCTGCCGCCGGCACGCAGACAAGGTCGCGTCGACGCGGGGCGGCGCGCAGGTTCCCGGCAACGCAGCGGTGCTGTCGAGCTTCTGAGAGCGGCGACTGGCTGCGAGGAGGGGAGTTGCCGGCTCGCGCAGGCGGAGCGGCAGTGTGCACTGCTGCGAGTGGCACAAATACACCAGGCAACGACGATGCGACCAGGATGGACAGGGTCTGGCATCGCTAACAGGCCCAGCCCGCCCCGCGACGGGCCCGCTGCTGCACCGCTGTCGGTGCCTGTCGCGCGGCGGAAGATGGCATTGTGTTCAAACATCCTGGCCCTGTCGTAACTCTCAATGTTACAGTTGCCGAGAGAGAGGAAGGCTGAATGTCGAGCAGCACTCGGAGAGGAGGGGAGGCGCATGCAGCGCACACGGCGCCCGCAGCGTCGCTGCCGCCGCGCCGCCGCCGCCACCGCCGCCGCCTCAGATGATGCCCGGCCAGAGCAGGCAAACCTCTGCCCAGGGCACCCACTTCATGGGGGCGGTCAGCAGGGTGGCGAGGAAGATGGGGGACACCCACCAGTTGTCCCACAGCACCCACGAGTAGTAGAGCGGCGCCAGGACGCAGGCGGCAAGCGACACGGGCATGAACGCCTGCCACACCAGCGTCGCCGCAAAGACTGCGAGGAGGCGGGGTGGGTGGGTGGGCGGTGTGGTGGTGAGCGGGCTGGTGAGCGGGCAGGGTGCGGCGCAGGCGACGAGCGGCGGAATTTGCAGCGCAGCACAGGCCACCCGCGTCGTCAGACTGCGAGCAACCCTCTCTTGGTTCTTTGGATCATGCAGAGGCCCCTCCTGCCCCACTCACAGCGGACAAAGGGCGGCACGTGGCTCCACCACTCCAGCTCCTTTGCGTACCGCTTGCTCCACGACCACTGCCGCTTGGTCTCCTCGGCGAGGAAGGTGTTGTAGCTGCACGGGAGGGAGGGCGGTGGGGAGGGAGGGCGGTGGGGAGGGGTGCAGGGGGGGGGGGGGGGGATGAGGCGAGGCACGGAGCGGGGGTCGAGGAAAGGGAGGGAATCTCCCAGCGCTGCCGCTGTGGCTTCTCAGCTGAGGGACCCTCGGCTCGAGGAGGCCCTGTCCTTGCGATTGGGCTACACAACCGACGCAGCAACACCAAAGAGCCAGGTCAAAAGCCCAGCCAACGAGCAGAGAGGGACTCACGACTCGAGCAGGTCCTCCTCCTTGCGCTTGACCACCGCCCAGGCGTCATACAGCGGCTGCATGCGCGCGTTCAGCGCCCCCATCGCCGCCAGCAGCGCCGCCACCGGCGGCAGGTGGCTGCAGGGGAAGGACAGCGTTGAACCCAGGGGCAACCAGGGTCAGAGTGGGGGCCGGCAGGCGTGGTGAAGCGGCCGACGGCGGCGGTGCCGCTGCTGGCGCTTCAACGCAGCAGCGCGGGCATGGGACAGGGAGCAAGAGGGAGCTGGGGGTTGCACACAACAGAAGACCGGCGTGCGAGCGCTGGAAGCTCCCCACGCTGGCTCTGTGCAACCTTGTCCACCGCCAGCCACCGCCCCGAGCGCACCCCAGCTGCTGCGTCGCCTCCTTGAGTGCAAACTTTACCGCACGCCAGCGCTGCTGCAGGCTCAGCTCGCGTGCCCGGCGCTGCGCGGGCGACGGCGCTGGCGTCGGCGTGCTGCCCTCTGCTGCGCCGCCGGCTGCTGCTGCGCTCGCCGATGGGCGAGGTGCACCGCGCCGGCCCCGCCGCCTGCTCGACGGCTGTGGCAGGCTGCGGGTGGCGCACAATCTGCTGCACTGTTGCCGCGGTAGCAGGACGCCTGGCAGGAAGGGGTGTGCAAAGTGCAGAGGAGATGAGTATGGCAGAGGCAACGGCGGCACCGAGGCAGTGGGGTCCTGCAGTAAAGCTGCGCAGGCAGGTTACAGAAGAGCCATGCTCCGCCCGCCCGCCCGCCCGCCCGCCATTCCTCCTCTGAGAGCACCTGCGCTGCTGCTGCTGCTGCTGTAGCTGCTGCTGCACGCCATGTGCCGCTGCGGCAGCACTGATGCCGGCCTGCCGCCGCCGGCGCCGCTACGGGCAGGCGCCAGGAGGCGCGCGTTTGCTGCTGCAACGCCCCGCATGGCTTCTGAGCTCGGGCGAGCGCCCAGGTGGGGCTCGGTGCGACGCGGAAGCGGTGGGAAGGCAAGCGGGAGTGGCAGTGGAGTATGCGGCGCGCTTGGGGCTCGAGCGGGGTGTTCCCACGTGAGCAATGTGGGAGAACATGCATGCGCCAGGCGCTGAGGAGGCTCCTGCGCTAGAAGGCGCCTGCCATCATCGCGATGGGCCTGACTGGCCCTTGCTCCTCGCGGCTCTTCCCTTTGTAGCAGCGCTCGGCATCCGCTCGACAGCGAACAGGGCACCTCGCAGCAGCAGCACAGGCTCTCCCCGCACAGTCGAGAGCTTCACACGCACGGGCCCAGCCTCACGCCGTCCCCGCCCGCTAGCACGACAATGCAGGCCACAATGCAGCTTGTCGCGGCGCCGCTGGGCAGCCGGTAAGGCGCATGCGGCGCAGCGCACCGCCACAGCCCTGTCTCCCCTCCCTCTTGGCCCACACAGCTCTACCCTCCCTCCGGCTGCAGGCTCCAGCGCCCACTGTCTTCTCGGATGACCGCGCCCGCCGGTCTGACGCCGCTGGCAGGCCGAGGTGCGGGCGACCGTGGCGGCGCCGCCGCCGGCGGCAGCGAGCGAGACACTGCTGCCTCACCTCTGACTTTGCGGCGCAGTGCCTGCTAAGCACGGCTTGATTTAAGCATGCATACTGTACATGCATGCATGGTGCGTTGCAGCTCGCACCGACCAGCATGCCCTGTTCATCCGCTCCTTCTGCAGGCCGGGCAGTGCGTCGGCCCCGTGCCGTAGCGGCGCGCGCGCAGCTGGAGGATGCTCTGGGTGCTGCCGCTGACAGGTGTGTGCACATGCACCGATTGGAGGGACCAATGCTCAATGCTCAGATTAAGGGAAAAGGAGTCGGCTGTTACTGTGGAGCTTGGCAATTGCTGCTCCCTAGTCATTCCAGATTCTGCGGCGGCTTGCTTGCTTGCATCGCCCTGCCACGCAGCATCCGCCCGGCTCCTCCCCGCCGACCCTCCCCCGCCACCCCCTCCCTGCCCTGTCCTGCCCCCTGCAGCGCCCCCTCTGCCTTCCACAGCCTGGCCGCCCACCTGACCACCGGCATGTTCCTGCTGGGTGACGCCGCAGACCAGCTGGCAGGCGCCGCCGCAGGCTCCGCCGACGCCGTGGGCGGCGCTGCGGGGGCTGCCGTGGATGCGGCTGCCGCTGTGGGAGACGCGGCCGCGCAGGTAACCACAGGATGCTTGTGATATGGCACATGAGCACAATCGTGCATGCTTTTTGAGGAGGGCCCCAGGCGCCCGCCACGACGCCAGGCCTGCCTTGTGGTGCCGGCCCGGCCGGGGTGCCGCGCCCCCGCTCCAACCACGGCCGCCCCCCGCCGCTGCGCGCGCCGTCCTGCAGGCGGGCGACGCCGCGGCCGAGGTCGTCACCAAGAACGGGGGCTTCTTTGGCGGGTTTGCCACCGCCTTTGAGCAGTTCCTCAAAGTGCTGGACGACGGGTTTGAGAAGGTCGGCGTGCCCTACAGGTGCGCGCAAAGCAGGGCAACAGATCAGTCAGTCGAGTCAATGAAGCTATCAGTTGCACATGGCCCGCTGGGGGCTCGTTGCATGGGCGCTTGCCGTCGTCCCCTGACAGGCGTTGCTGCCTTCGAGCAGCAGCAGCGCGCTTGTGGGCGTACATATAGCAAGCAGTAGCGCTTCAGAGGCCCCCCGCGCGTGGTTGTCTCCAAACCCCTTTGTCCGTGCTTGGTTCCCCGCCGCCTCTTGTGCCGCTACGCCTTCGCCATCACTCTCCACGCCTGCGCCTGACTTGCTGCCCGACCTGCACCCCTCCCTTGCCTGTGCAGCTACGGCTTTGCCATCATCTTCCTGACCGTGCTGGTCAAGGTGGCCACCTACCCGCTCACCAAGAAGCAGGTGCGGTGGCAGGCGACGGGGCGGACGCGGCAAACCCAGCTGGGCCAGGGGGAGGCGCAGGGCAGCCTCGGCGGCAGCCGGTTAGTTTGGGGAGACCGGGAAATTTAGTTGGGCAGCTGTGCGGCAGCTGCGCCGCAGGTGGCGGCTGTTAGCAGTCCCTGAACCGGACGGCCCTGCTCCCCTTCCCGCCATGCAGGTGGAGTCCACGCTGAGCATGCAGGCGCTGGCCCCCAAGGTCAAGGAGATGCAGGCCAAGTACGCCAACGACCCCGAGCGCCTGCAGGTGTGTGTGTGGGGGGTGGGGTGGGGTGGGGTGGGGTGGGTGGGGGTGGGGTGTGTGGGGTGTGTGTGGGTGGTGGTGGTGGGGGGGGGGGGGGGCTTGTGCTCTGTGAGCAGCGTGTCCCTTTGAAGTGTGTGGTGCCAATTTGGAAGGTGTGTCGAGGTGGGTGGTGCAGGCATGTACGCCAATGATCCGGAGCGCCTGCAGGTGGGGTGGGGACGCGCTTCTGCACCTCGTGGCACCGTCGCTGCTGCCGACGCCCCGCCGACGCCGATTCCAACGCTGCCTCTGCTGTGCTGTGCTGTGCTGCGCACCTACGCTTTGCGCCTCGGGGCCGTGCGCCGTGCGCCACCCATTTGCTGCCCCTGCCTCGAAAGCGAGAGCTGCTGCGCTGCGTCGGCATCCAACGCCTTCGGCTCGCAACTGCACCTTGCACCGCAGGTTGAGACCGCGCGTGTGTACCAGACTGCGGGCGTCAACCCTCTGGCCGGCTGCCTGCCCTCCCTGGCCACCATCCCCGTCTTCATCGGCCTCTACCGGTGAGGGGGGGCACTGGGGAGGTTGGATAGGGCATGGGCTGAGTTGGGCACGGTGCGGGAGAGGAAGGTGGGCCACCAGCCTGCCTTTGTTGGCCTGCGCTGGGGGGGGCGCCCCAGGGCACAGACGGGAGGCTGGGGGGCTCGCAGGCATGCAAGGCAGCGCGCGCCGCAGCCATGCCTGCCGCGGCCCCCAGGCACGAGCTGCATGCTGCCGGGGGCCCTGCCCGCCCCGACTGCCCGACCAGCTCTGCTCAACCCCCCGGCACCGGCTTCCCCCCACTCTGTCCCCCTGCTGCAGCGCCCTGTCCAACGTCGCTGACGAGGGCCTGCTCACCGAGGGGTTCTTCTGGATCCCCTCCCTGGCCGGCCCCACCACCGTCAACGTGAGGGCCGCTGCAGGGGGGGTCGGCAGGGGTGCTGTTGTACGAGGGAATGGCCGGATGAGGCAGCAGCAGGTCGCTTGCCTGCCTGCCTGCCTGCCTGCCTGCCTGCCTGCCTGCCTTCACGGTGCCAGCTGTGCTGGCACAGCACGCACAGCGGCGCGAGGCCCGCCCGTGCATGCGCTCCTCCTGCCCACGGCCGACCTGCCATCCCTCGTCCGTCTGACCCGTGCTGCAGGGCGGCCTGGGCTGGCTGTATAGCTGGGAGAACGGCGCCCCCCCTTTGGGCTTTGCGCAGACCGCCGCCTACCTTGTGCTGCCCATCCTGCTCATCATCAGCCAGGTGGGGACGGCGCGCCGCCGCCGCCGCCGCCGCCGCTCTTCTGTCGCCGTCGTAGTGCTATGGCGTCCCGCGTCCACGGCGGGGTGGCGTACAAGACCAGGGCGCTCGTTGCCAAGCATGCCGCTTGCCTCGCTTGCGTGCCCCTTCTCACGCCCCCTCCCTGCATCCCTTTCACACTCCCACTCTTGTTCCTGCGCCCGCTCGCCCCGGCCTGCAGTACGTGAGCATGAAGGTCATTTCCCCGCAGCAGAGCCAGGACCCGTCGCAGCAGCAGGCCAACGCCATCCTCAAGTTCCTGCCCATCATGATCGGTGCGCTGCGCCGCGCCGTGCTTCCGCTCTTTGCTCCTTCGTGCCGCTGGGCTGCAACGTTGCCAGCCGCCGCAACACTCTGCTGCACCTGCCCGCCGCCTGCCTGCTGTGCACAATGCATCACAGTGTATTGACGCTCGGTCATCATGTCCCTGCCTGCAGGCTACTTCTCCCTGAACGTGCCCAGCGGCCTCACACTCTACTGGTTCACCAACAACATCCTCACCACCGCGCAGCAGGTGGGGGCAGGGGAGGCGAGGCAGGGCGTCGGGCAGGGCAGGGTGCAGACCACCAACAGCGGCTGGGCAGGTTTGTGACGGAGGCTGCGCAGTGGGTGTGGGATAGGCAGGGAAGACGAGGCGGGGGGTCGGGCAGGGAGATGCGGTAGGCGCCGCTCCCCTGGTGGAGCATGATGCGGTGTGCATGGTGGGTATAAACATACACCATGCAACAGGTGCAAGGTTCGCCTGTTGCGCTGGCATAGCGGCGCCTCCCTGACCTGCGCCCCGCGCCTCCCCTCCCCCCCTCCTCTGCGTGCAGCTGTACCTGCGGCGCAGCTTCCAGGCCGCCGAGGCGGTGGTGGCTGGCGGCGGCGGCGGCCCTGCTGCCAGCGCCGTCATTGATGTGACCCCCGAAGAAGACAAGAAGCCCAGCGGTGAGGGGGCGGGCACGGTTGGGCGTCAAACAAGCACAGGGTTGCTTGTTGTAGCTACATACAGGGGGGGGGAGGGAGGGAATGTGGAGAGCGGCACTCTGCGCTCTGCCTGCTCTGCTCAAGCGGCGCTGCATTGCGCAGCACGCTGCTTCCACCGGACGGCAGCCTGTCAAAGCCGCCGCAGCAGCAAGCCCCACTGGCGCGGCGGCAACACGGGCCTGCCACAGCGGCTCCGCCGTCGCTGCCCCGAGCTTGCGGCCGCGAGCAGGCCCCTGGCCTGGTCGCGCCGCCTGCGAGGGGCAGCGCCGGCGGCGGGGACGCCTGGAACCCTGCCCGGCGCTGCCCCGTGCCCGGGTGGTTTTCGTGCTGTGCCCACACTCCCGTCCCCCTCGCTCCAGCCACGCTCTTCCGTAGCCCGCCGACCTCCCTGCCCCACCCCCCTGCCCGCCCGCTCGCCTCCCCTGAACCCTCCACATGCTGCTGGCCGAGCCCCCCACCCCCACCCCCACCCCGCCCGGCTCACCTCCCTTGCCCCTCCCCCCTCCCCGCCCCGTCCCCTGCCTCCGCCGAGCAGGCAAGGAGCTCAACGCGCGCCGCAGCCCCAAGGATGGCGGATCTGGGGAGAAGTTCAGGGCGATCAAGGCTCGCGAGGCCGCGGCCAAGGCAGCAGCGCAGGTGAGGCTCTTTTGCGCGCTTGTTTTCCCGTGCTGTGCGCAAGCACGCATGCGCTGGGTGGCTGCTCTGGGGCGGCTGCACGCGCGTGCGTTGGCGCGTGGCAGTGGGGAGGCGTGGCAGGGCGTGAGGGGGGGGACCGAGCAGGCAAGCCGAGATGCGCGCGACCAGGCCTCAGGTGCAGAGCCGTCGGCACACACCACCCTGCTTCTGCTGCTGCCTCTGCACAGGCTGGGGCCGCCGGCGGGGCGCCCGCTGCGGCGGCGCCCACGCCGGCGGCGCCCGACCGGGGAGCAAAGTTCCGGGCTCTCAAGGAGAAGGAGGCGGCCGCAAAGGCGGCGGCGGCGGCGGCCCCGCAGGTACCGCACGCTGCCACCCCCCGGCAGCTGCTGCTGGGCGGGGCAGTCGTGACGGTACTGGCTGGTGCAGTGCACGCGCCGGCGCACGCATGTGTCGCTTATGGCCCAGCGCCTGCCTGTACAGTCGCTACTGGCACCACTGCATCACCAAGTGCCCGCAAGCCAGTCGCTCCAACCAGTGGCCTCTGCCCTCCCCATGCCACCCCCACCTGCACCGCAGGCCGGCAGCAGCAACGGCGCGGCGGCGGCGGAGGTGCAGCACGACGCTGGCGGCGCTGTGGCGGTGGTGGCAGAGGTGGTCTCCGAGTCCGATTCTGAGGGGGAGCAGCAGCAGCACGAGGCGGTGCCCGGCGGCGGCAAGGAGGCACGCGCAAAGGGCGGCAAGAAGAAGGGCAGCAAGAGGAAGTGAGGCGGCGCCGGCGGCGCTCGTCCCACCCACGAATCGATCGACCCCCCCTTGATTGATTGACGGTGCGCCTGGCACCGACTGGCTGTGTGCTCTGCGTCCACAGAAAATCCTCGAAACAACACGCTCCCTTCTTTCGTCCCCCCCTCCCCTTTCATTCCTACCGCTTTCGCTTCTCCCGCCTTCTCTGCCTCCCCCCCTCTGTGCTCCCCTCACACCCTGCGCCACACCCTGCTCCGCACGCTTTTATAATTTGGAGGGGCGCGTGCCTTGGCACCCATTCTGCCTTGCACCGCCCCCCACGTGCGCCTCCTGCTGCTGCCCACCCACTTGCACCGCTCCGATCCGCTTCGAGGCTTGCCTCTGCACCCCGTCACCATGCGCAGCTTTTGGAAGCACTATTTACTCTGCTGCACCAGCCCCGTTGCACCTGCAAAGCATTGACCACACCACGTCCAAGCAGGGGCGAAGGAGGGGGTGCCTTGATGCTGTGGGCGGCCAGCGTGCGCTGCCCAGGCCTGCACAAGGCCCTTGTGCAGGACCCGCCGCCCAAAAGCACACAATTTGCCAGACGCATGCACCGTCTCAAAATAAGCTCACATCAGGCCGTGCCGCCCAGGTCAGGTTGCGAGCGCGAGACATGCGCGGCACCGCAGCTTGCTGCCGCAGTTCCTGGCGAACAGTGTTCGCGCTGGTGTCGGCGCTCACTTTGGGCTGCTGCGCCTCGCGCCCTGGGCCCAGCGACTCGGAGCCCAGCGATGCCGCCGCCGCTACGCTGCTGGCCCCGCGGCCCAACACCGCCAACTGCTCCAAGCTCTTTCTCGAACAGCCGGTCGACCAGAGCTGCTACAACCGGGACTGCGCCACCTGGCAGCAGCGCTACTACCTTTGCGATTCGTTCTACAACGCATTCGTCCCCGCAGCACCCATCCTCTTCTACGGCGAGTGCGCCGCCGCGTGTGCTGCTGGCCGGCTGCCGTGGTGCTGCTGCTGCCAAAGGGCTGCTCCTGCTGCCGTGGTGCTGCTGCTGCCGTCGCTGGGGCCCTGCGCCGACAGGTGCATGCGTGTCAACCACCTCGCACCGTCCCACGCGACCCACCCCGCTGCAGTGGGCAACGAGGGCGCGGTGCCAAAGGCGGTGAACACCAGCGGCCTGATGTGGCAGATGGCTGCGGAGCTGGGAGGGCTGCTGGTGTTTGGGGAGGTGCGCTGCCAGGGTGGGGTGACCACACTGGCGACCAGCGCACAGGCACACGAGCCGCACAGGCACCCTAGCGGCACAGACACCCACCTAATTGACCCCGCCGCTGGCGCCGCTGGCGCGCTGGTGCGCTGGCAGCGAGGGGGATCACGGCCCTGCTCGTCCAGCAGCAGCCTTCCCACCTTCACAAGCCAAGCACCTCCCCACCTCCCCCCTCATCCTCCCGTCTGCCATCACGCAGCACCGCTACTACGGCGTCAGCCAGCCGGAGAACAGCACAGACGCGGGCGCAGCCAGCTTCCGCTACCTGTCGGTGGAACAGGCGCTGACGGACCAAATCAAGCTGATACAGGTGACATTGTGCACGGGGCCTCCATAAGCAAACCGGTTCCTGCGCACACACGCCTATGTCGGCGTTGGGAAACGCGGGCAGAGGGCACAGGTCTCGTTGCGGCAACAGGCATGCCTGCCATGCCACCGGCTCCTGCTCAGGCAGCACACTGCCAGCACCTGCCTGTCCTACGCGTCAAGGTGCCTCTCCTTCCCTTCCTGCACCAGCGCCTCTGCTGCCTGCACCGCCGACCCTGGCAGCAGCCCCCCCCCCCATCATCCCCCCCCCCCCACCGGGCAGCACGCACGCACGGAGCACGGCTCGCGGGATGCCCCTGTTGCAGTCTTTGGTGCCAGCTACGGCGGCATGCTGGCGGCCTGGTTGCGCGCACGGTACCCACAGGTGCCTGGTAGGCTGGGGGCTGGGGGCTGGATGGAGGAGGGCTGACTTCGTAACTGGTGGTGGTGCTGCAATGCAACAGGACCTGCTGCCGCCATGCTGGCTGCGTCGCCATCCACTTCTGATTCTCCTCTGCCCCGTGCACACCTGCCGCAGGTCGTCGCGGGGGCGCTGGCGTCCAGCGCCCCGCTGCAAGCGCTGCTGGTGGAGCAGGGGTGGGACCCCTCGGCGTTCTGGCAGGTGGGGCTTTCGTGCTGCTGCGGGCGGGGGCAACGCGGCACGCTGGCGGCGGCAAGTAAAGGAGTGGGGACCTGGCAGCCGGAGCATCTGGCAGCTGCCCTCTTACACATCAGCAATCCTCTCCGAATATCCCACATCCTCCTCCCTCCTCTTTTCCACGTGTCTAACACTCTTTTCCACGTGTCTAACACTCGTTTTCACGTGTCTAACACTTTTTCCACGTGTCTAACACCGTTTAACACATTCTTGCCGCCTTGCCTTCCAGGTGGTGACAAAAGCGGCGTCCCCCGAGGCTGGCGCCGCGCCCGCCTGCCGGGCCAACGTGCGCGCCGCGTTTGCGGCGCTGTTTGAGGCGGCGGGCAGCGCGGGGGGGCGGGCGCTGGTGGAGCGGCAGCTCCGCATGTGCACCGGTGCCTTTAAAGAAGAGGTATGTGCCATGCATGTGCATGCGTCGCCCGCACCCGCGGCTGGGCACACGCACTCCCTGCACGGGAGTGTCAGGCAGCTTGCAAGCAGCAAGCATGCCTGCTGGCACGGGGGGGAAGGGAGGAAGGGGAGGGATGCAATGCCTTAATCCGCTGCTCATCTGCAACGCGACGCCTCTGCCTTGCCTCTGACGAGCCCCTGACCCTCCCGGTGCACGTACTCACCAGCCTGCTTACGATGCCTGCCCTGCCCTTCGCGCAGGGTGGTGCGTCAATGGTGGCTCTCTTTGCCATGATGTCTTTCGACACTGCAGCCATGAGCAGCTACCCACACCCTTCTTCGTACTTCACTGGTAGGCAAAGGGCCAGCGGCAGTATGGGCAGGGCAGGGGCAGCAGCAGGGACAAGGGCAGGCTTTGCAGCTGTCTGTTGGCACTTAGCGATCTGCTTCCAGCTCTGACCTGTGCCTGCTGGGCCTGCTGCGCCCGCAGGAGACCCTGATCACCCGCTGCCAGCGTGGCCCATGCGGGTGATGTGTGAGGAGATGGATGGACAGCTGCAGACGCAGGAGGAGCTGTTGGGGGTGCGTGCATGGCGGGGGCCCGTGGTGGTGCCAGCAGGCAACAGCCTTGTTGCGCAAGACTGGGAGGCGCATGCTGCGCCTGCCCATCCTGGCCTGCCGCTATTCTGCGCAGCACCTGCGCGCCGGCACCTGTTTGGCTGCCTCCCCTGCCACCGCTCCTGCAGGCACTGGGCCGGGCGGTGGGCGTGGTCAGCAACGTGACGGGCAGCGAGACGTGTTACACGTGGGAGGCAGTGACTTCCCTGGCGCTGCAGACTGCGTCTCCCTACTCTGGCGACGCCTTCACCTACCAAGTCTGCGCGCAGGTGTGGGTTCGGTTGGAGGGAGTGGGTGGGCCCGTGCGTGGACGGGCAGGGTGGGCGGGGCGAGCAGCATGGTACCTATCGGGCGTGCGGGCATAAACTGCTTCCAATCACACATGCTGGGCCGTGCGCGCCCAGCGGGTGGCGGCAGCGGGTGGCCGTGCCCGCCAAGCGGGGACGGGCGCTGCAGCGCCACACCGTGGCATGCCCGCAAAGGTGCCTGAGTAGCGTCACCCCCCTGTTTCCTCCTTTCACCCTGCAGTGGGTGCCCAGCGAGAGCTTCTTCCCCCCAAACGGCACCACCGACATGTTTTACGACGCAGGGCCCTTCAACCTCACCCAGCTGGACGCCTTCTGCACGGCGCAGCTGGGCGGCGGCGGCCCGCTGCCCGACACGCGCACGCTGCCGCTGCTGTTTGGCGGCGCCGCAGACGACTTTGCCGCCGCCTCCAACATTCTGTTTTCAAACGGGGACCTAGACCCCTGGAGCTCTGGTGGGTGGTGGTGGCGGTGGTGTGTGTGTGTGTGGGGGGGGGGGGGGGGGGGGGGGTTGAGTGGGGTGAGGGTGTGTGTTGGGCTGGAGGGACACTGCTGCTTTGTTTCACCAGGCAGCAGTGGAGGCAGGACGTGGGCTGGGGACCCTAAACCCTAAACCCAGGGGGTTCGATCTGGGCCGCGGTGTAGTGAGCCAGCAAACACAGGGCCCGGCAGCGGCAACCCGGGAGGCCACGACGTGGGCTGGGGAAGGCCGGCCAGCGACTCGGGCACCGCGACCCTCCTCTGCACTCTGCTCCACCACCAAATTGATTGACCACCCGACCCTCCCCCACCCGACCCCATCCATCCCCCCCCCTCCATGGTCCACCTTGCAGGCGGCTTTCTGACCAGCCTCGGCGACTCGCTGCCGGCCGTGCTCATAGAGCAGGCGGGGCACCACGTCGACCTGTATTGGGACGAACCAGAAGGTGGGCGCTGCCCTGATGCGTCCGGCCGCTGCCCTTTCACTCCCAACGTGAACCCTTGGGGGTCAGCGCCGCAGCAGGGAGGGGGGTCCACCACCACTGCTCGCGAGGGTTTGGCGATGCACAGCGCAGGCGTGATGTGTTGCACTTGTACAGGCGTCGCAGCACCTCAAGGCTCCGTCGCCAACCGCCCCGAACCGTCTCCCTTGCGTGCAGACCCGCCAGGCTATGCTGACGCGCGGCGGCAGATCAAGCGCCGGCTGGCCGGCTGGCTGGCCGAGTGGCCACGCCGCGGCGTCGAGTGACCGGTGCGGAGCGACCCGGCGCAGCTGCGGTGCCCCCCACTTGGCACCAGCCTGCTCGCGGCAGCCAAGCCGCGCTAGCGGGAGGAGGGAGACACGCTTGGGGGAGTGGGGGTGTGCACTGCCTGTGGTGGTCTCTCTGTGCTTGAATAAACGCCTGCGCGTCGTGTCTGTCACGTAGCCTCGCCGAAAGAACGACGGGAAGGAGCAGGGCCAAGGGAGCGCGCTACAACCGAGGGTAGCCGGGCAGAGGGGAGCGGCACGTGTGTGGGAAGCGACGAGGGGGTGGGTGGGTGGGGCACAGCATGGACACACGCACCACACACACACACACACATGAGAGGAGAGGCCACGACGGGTTGCTTGCGTTTCAGGCGAGAGACGTGGGGCAGTGGGCACAATATTGCTGGACCAGCAGGCATGAGATGGGGGCGGGGCGGGGCGGGGGGCAGGTCAGGCGAGGTTCGTTCAGAAGGAGCGGGGAGCGGGGAGGGGGGAGCAGGGAGGAGGCTGCGCAATGAGCAGCCCGAGAAAAGGTTGAGCGGGCGGGCGGTGATCAGCGGCGCGCACTGCAGGGCGCAGCAGGCGCTCACAATCGGGCGCAGCAGGCGGGGCAGCTTCCCAGCCAGGGGCGCCAGCCCTTCTGGCCCCAACAGAGTGGCGAGCGGCCGCTGGCGCAGCCATGCTGGCGGTCGCTGTGGCGGCGGCGGCGGCGGCACATGCGCAAGGCACCTGGCAGCATGAAGGGGACGGGGCAGGAGGCGGAGGGGCACGCACGCCCCCGCCGCGTCCACCAGCGCCGCCTTCAGCTGCTCGGAGCGCGAGGCGAGCAGGCGCAGCGGCGGCGGCGGCACAGGCAGCCACAGCGGCGCTGCTGGCAGCGCTGGCAGCGCTGTGGTCGCGGCCGGCGGGGCTGTTCATTGGATCTTTATCAGTGCAGGCTCCAGCAGCTCCACACGCTCCATGATTTCGCTGTCGGCAGCCTGGGGAGGCGGAGCAAAGCGGGGGCAGGAGAAGGGGTTGGCAGCAAAAGCGCATGGGTTGCGAGGAACAGCGCGGCGCTGGTCGGGGTTGGAAAATCAGCAGCCGCCCAGCCTCGGTTGTCCGTGCCCAGTCTCAAATCTCGCCAGCTCGCCGTGCATTCACACACGCAATCCGCAGCGCTGCAGCCCAAATGTGTGCCCCAGATGCGTCCTCCCAGCAGCATAAAGCAAGCAATTGTCGCTCAAACGACTGCGACCATCCGATGCAAAAGAACGCAACACAACAAGCTCACCAGCTCGCCGCGCAGCATGATCTCCGTCAGCCGGCCCAGCAGCCCGCCCTTGGCCGCCTGCACCATGCGCTTGACTTCTGCGGAAGGGACAAGAGGGACAAGAGGGGCGGGCGGGCGGGCGCGCGGGGTCAGGCGGCGGGGTACGCAGCAGCAGAAGCTGACCAGGGCGAGCGATGCCAAGGGCGCGAGCTGTCGCTGTTGATCAGCCAGAAGAGCAGGGCAACCGACAGCAGAGCATGCCACGAAGTGTGCAAAACGTGGGCGAGCGCAGCACACCAACGCACCCTGCAGCGTGGAGTGATTCGGGTCCAGCTTGTTGCTCCACCCTTCAAGCACCATGGTGGTCACGACTGCGGGCGGCAGGGGCAACAGTGTAGGGCGTCGATTCGAGGCAGAACCCCTCCGGAGCTGTGTGCACAGCAGCAGCAGCCGGGCTGGCACGCCTGCTGCCAGACACCTGCTGCACGCCACCCGCTGGATGCGTGCCCCCCCCCCGCGGACCCGCCCCGCCGCTCGACCGCCCAAGCAGCGCCCACCTGTGGCGCAGATGTGGCCGGGCATGTTGACTTGGTGGGTGCGCACCATCTCCAGCACGTCGGCCAGGGCGTCGGCGCCGTGCGTGGCGCCGGTGGCCGCGCTCTCGGCGTTGAGCCGATCGAAGAAGGAGGCGACGTCGGCCTTGAATGCGGCGGGGTCGGGGCAGCTCTGCTCCTCGCCTGCGCACGTGCACAGACAGAGGGTGGGAGACGGGGTTGGGAGCGAGAGAGAGGACAGGGAGACGGGGGGACGGTGGGGCGAAGGTCCCCCGGCCCTGCACGAGGCGGGTCGCGACCCGGTGCACAGGCACTTGGGGGGCCGCCGCAACCCTGCAGCGGCTGCTGAGATGCCAGGCAGCCCAGGGGAGGTGCCTGAGGGGGGCGGCGGCCGCTGGGAGTGGGTCAGGCGCCCACCCCTGCAACCCCCCGCCTTTGGTCGCCTCTCAAATTCCCTGCCGCGGCTCTTCCCTTCCCACCCGCCGGCAAGGCGCGCGACGGGAACTTGCGGCCAGCACGCACGTCGCAAGGGCCTTCCGGCCAGGGGGCGTGAGGGAGGCGGGCGGGCGGTGCCTGCCTGCCTGCCTGCTTGCAGGCGCACCTGAGAAGCGCAGCGTCCAGTCGGCCACGCGGCCTCCGTCCATCTCTGCGAACGACTCGAACAGGCCAAACATGTTCCGCTGGTCGGTCGCTGTGCAAGAGGAGGAAGGGAAGCAGAGGGTGGAGTGACGTGCTCGCTGCATCGCAGCCGGGAGGCTCCGCCTGCCTACTACCCAACATGGCAGTCGGGCGAGGCAGGCAGAAGGGTGAAGCAGGCACTCACGCGACAGCCGCATGGCCATGCCCGCATCCAGCAGCACCAGGCTGGCCCGCCGCCAGCCCTCTAGCCAAGAAGTGTCCAAGCCCAGTGAGGCCGCCGCCGCGGCGCCGCGCGACACCAGCGCAGCCAGCGGCTTGGGCAGGGGGAAGTCAAGGGTAACTGCAGGGATGAGGTGCGCACACACAGACAATCAGCAGGCACCACAGTGAGGCACACGAGGAAAGGGCCGAGGCGTACAGCTTTCGGCGACAGTGGCGGCGGCGGCGACAGCGACGGCAGCGGCTGCGGCAGCAGCCACTGTTGCAGCCAGCCGCAGCGGCAGCAGACAGACAGCGCAGCACCAGGCGCAGCTCACCCAAGATGTTGCCTGGGTGTAAATCGGCGTGAATCAGGTTGTCCACGATCATCATGTGCAGCATGGTGCGGGCGCCCAGCCGCGCCAGCTCGCTGTTGTGCGGCGCGCCCGGGCCCCTGCGCGGAGGCCGACAGAGCACGAGGGGAAACAAACATTCAGGGTGAGGCAGCGTGGTGCGGGCAGGCAGCCTCGGCTGCTCGCTGCTGTGCGGCGTGTCGGGGCGCCTGGGCAGGCAGGGGGGGAGGAGACGATGGGACACCAAATGTCACCTCCAGCACTGCAGGCCCGGAGCCGCTCAAACACGGTGTGAACAGCCCATCACGTCTCAGCCCCACCTCGATACGTAGGACGAGATGTGGGTGCCCGCTTCAAAGGTTTCCACAAGCACGGCCGGCTGCACCAGCGGGTAGAGCGGCACCGGGAAGGACACGCCCGCTGCGGCAGCGGCAGGGGCGGGAGGGCGGCATGCTTGGAGAGGTGTAGATTATTGAGCAGCATGCAGCATTGGGCTGGTACATGCATCCCCAGACATCTTAACCGTACACCTTTGCCCCAGTACCGGGACTTGCAGAGCAGCACTCACCCGTTTTCCTAAAGTTGTAGTTGAAGGCGTGCAGGTGGGTGGCCTCCCGTGCAAGGTCCACCTGTGGTGGGGGTGGGTGGGTGTGGGTGGGGTAGGGTGGGGGTGGGGTGGGTGGGTAGGTGTGTGGGTGGGGTGTGGGTGTGTGGGGTGGGGTGGGGTGGGGTGGGGGTGGCGTGGGGTGGCGTGGGGGGGATCCAGCGGGGCAGAGCTTGGAAGGGAGTGCATGTTGTGTGGAAGGCACGCATGACATGAGGGAGCGACGCTGCCCCTCATGCTGCCATCCAGCCGGTGCAGCCGCACCAGCATATTGTTACCTGCTCCCTCAACGGTGCCGCTAAACTGCTTCGAGCTCTCCCCCAACCCCCACCACCCCGCATCCCTCCCAATTCACCTGCTCCCGCAGCGGCGCCGCAAACTGCGTCAGGCTTTCCTCCAGCCGCAGCGAGCTCAGCGCGGGAAGGTGCGCAAACAGGCGCGCCGCCGCCATCATCAGCGCAAAGTCTCGCTCTATCGCCTCGCTCACGCCCGGGTGCCGCACCTTGACGGCCACCACGGTGCCTGTTGCAGGAAGCGAGCATGTTGACGTGTGTAGGGTGGGTGGGTGAGTGAGCAGGGCCAACGCGCGCCAGTGTCGCTCCACACTCCCCACTCGATCTGGCCTGCCGCCCACATGCGTTTCACTGCACCCAACCCTCCAGCTCATCCGACACAACAGCACCAGCGGCGGCGGCGGCAGCGGCGGCGGCGGCGGCGGCGGCGGCGGTTTCAGTCCCTCCGCTGGCGGCTGGTCCAGCGCCCGCGGCAGCGGCCCCTCACCCGGCTTCATGCCCGTCAGCCGCGCGCCCGTTCCGCTGAGCGCCCCCCGATGGATCTGGCCGATAGACCCAGAGGCCACGGGCTCCGCATCAAATTCTGAATGGGTGAATCGAGAGGGACGGGCCGACAGGGGAAGCGAGCAAGCAAAGGCAGGTGAGCAGACTGCGGCAGCCAGGCGAGAGAGAAGGCGGGTGAGAGCCACGGGCTCCGCGTTGCAAAGGCATGGGAGGGGGGGGCAGGCACGCGCCGTTGCACATGCCGGCAGTGCTGCAGCAGGCAGGGTCAGGGTTGCTCACACGAAAGCAAACGCAACTTGTTCACATTGGCCACACGGATGAAGTGCATGCAGCGCTCCTGCTCTGCAGCCGTCAAGCCCTGCCAGCCCCCCCCCCCCCCCCCAACCCCAACCACCCACCCCACCCCACACACACCCACCCACCCCACCCACGCACCTGCAAAGAGGTCCTTCACGCTGAACCCAAACGCCTCGCGCACCGCCGCCTCGGTGAAGGGCAGCGCGTGGGCGGGCGCCTGCGGGGAGAAGGGGGGAGCAAGCAGAGGGGCGGATCTGTGTCGACAGGTTTCCTGTGGTTAGACAGATGTAAAGCACTTAAAAGGAAAGGAATGGAGGGGCGGATCTTCGGTGCGAGAAGGCGGCGCAGATGCGGACGGAGGGGCGGCCACAGCAGGCTGGCGGCGCGTCGCCCGGAGGTGCACGGTACTGCGTGCCGGCAGCGCTCCAGCCCCGCAGCTACTCTCCCCGGGAAGCCCCAACCAACAGTGTGGCTAGCCTGCCTGGGAGTGCAGCAGCTCCAGTTCGTCGCAGAAGTCTGGGGGGAAGATGTCGTGGCGGGTGGCTGCCCACTGGCCCCACTGCACACACGTGGTGGCAGCGGTGAAGCTTTCTGAGCGGAGGCGCAGCGGGCAGAGCCAGCCAACGGCGTGGGCGGCGCTCTCGCCTCCGTGCAGGCGCGTTGCAGCACGGCTGCGTGCCGCCCTGCCCTGCCCTGCCAGGTCGGGCTGCCCCGCCCTTCTGCGCGCGGCGTGCCCTCCGCAAGCGAGCGCATCCCCACAGCAAGCATACGCAGGTGTTCTGCTGATTCAAGTCGAGAGACAGGTACACGTGCCTTGATGAATGCCGGCCCCGCGACCTCCAGCGTGCGCCGCAGCAGGCGCAGCCAGCGCTTGCGGGAGATGCCCAGGTAGTCCCCAACCAGCGCCGCCGACAGCACCACCGGAGAGAACAGCACCAGCAGGACGGCCAGGCGGAGCAGGCTGGCGGCGGCGCGGTGCGCGCGCTGCAGCAGGCTCAGCCCCGCGCGCTCCGCCTCTGTTGCCTCGAAGAGCTGCTCCTCAGACTGAGGGGGAGGGGAGGGGGGAGGGAGGGGAGGGCGGCAGGAGAGCAGCGTCATAGCGATATGGGCGCGGAGGTGCCGCCGCAGCGGGGAAGGCAGTGCACTCGGCACCGCGGGCTCGTCCTCTGTTTCCTCGAAAAGCTGCACTTGGGGGAGGGCGCCGTGGGGCGCGCACAGCCGGGATGGAGTGGGCAGGGGTGGCACTTCGTGCGGCCAGCGGCGGGCCGGCCGCCACACAGCGGTGCTGCCACAAGCATGCTTGCGCACATGCAGGCATCCGGGCCAGCTGCCACAAGCGTGCGCAGCAAGCAGGCACGTGCAGGCCCTCGGGCCGGCTGCAGACACAGGGTACACTCTGCTTGCCTCTGCCACCGGGGTGGAGTAGCACCAGGCGAAGCGGGGGTCGCCTCGCGTCACCCGCTCAGCCAGCAGCAGCAGCACCGCTTTGCTCCAGTTGGGCTGCAGGCAGCGGGGGGCCCACGGGGAGGCAGGCACGAATGGACGGTCCAGCAGAGCCGTACCAACGACAGCACCGCAGCAGCAGCAGCAGCAGCAGCAGCAGCAGGAGCAGCGCATTCTTGCTGCAGCCAGGCTGCAGGAGAGGGGCAGCGGCCGGCCAGCCTTGCCGTCGGCTGCCTGCCTGCCTACCCTGCCAGCATGCCCATGCACCCATCCGCCTACTCGCGTCCCCACCAACCCCACAACGCACCGTCATGTAAATGGCGTTACAGAACGCCTCTCTCGCATGGTAGCCCCGGCCCAGCACCCACTCTGCCCGTGCCACCAGCTGCTTGCGCGCCGCCGCCCACCGCGACGGCGGCGGCGCACAGGGGGAGGCAGGCGTCACAGGCGGACCCTCCGCCAGAAGAGCTGGCGACGGTCGCCGCCTGGCGCGGCTGCCAAAGCGCCGCGCCTGCCGCGCCGCCCCACCGCCCAACGGGGGCAGGCCCGCCGGCTGCCAGCGTGGCGCGGCGTGCACGCCGCGCCGGCTGGCTGCCAGCAGTGCTGCCGCGGAGCTGCCGCCGGTGCAACGTGACGAGCAACTGGCACCGGACGAGCTCGCCACCCGCTGTGCTGCCACCGCTGCTGCTGCTGCCGCTGCTGCTGATGTTGAGCTCAGCCTGGCGGCCACTGCGCTGGCTGCACGCTGCTGCAGGGATACGCGTGTACGGCCATCCAGGAAACCTGCCAGGCTGCTTCCAGCGAAACCTCCACTGCTGCTGTTGCTGCTGGCGGCCGTGCGCCCTGCTCCCTCGCCAGCTGCCAGCCGCTCGCCTGCCTGTCGCAGGCTTCCCACTGCACGCCTCATGCTCCTGCGCGTGGTTCACTCTTTGCCGAGCACTACCGCCTGCAGGCAGCAGGAGGGGAGAGGCAGTGCGCAGCGGCAGCGGTGGGCAGCGGCAGCGGCTACCACTGGCGGCAGCTGCGGTGCCGGCGGCGGCAGCGGCCCAGGGGTGAAGCAACGGCGCTGGACCGACGCGCGCTTGTTGCATGGCTCGCTCGAGCACACGCGAACCGTCAGAAGCGCGGAGCAGTACGTTAGAGGGCCAGGGCGCCCAAGCGGCTTCTCACATGCGACTGTGTCTCTCTTCAGACGCCCCAACCACAGCCGTTTCAGCCAGGGGAACGATCACAAATTCCAAGAAGTGCGGGCGTCCGCGCAACCCCTCAATCTCGCGTGGGGAGGTGCTTGAGGAGCGGTGCAGGAGGCAGCGCGAGTGTGGACGCGAGAATTATATGGATTGCCTAAGTTCGCAAGGGGGGAGGCGCTCGTCGGGAAGAGTGCCCTGCCGAGGCCAGGGTTTCAGCGGCGGTGGCACAGGGCGCTGCGGCGCATGTGGCGCGAGCTGGGCGACAGCCGCACCACATCGGCATACTACAGCGTGCCTGCCGCTGCACACAGTGCAGAAGAGCAACCGATGTGCCTGATCAGCAGGTCCTCGACAATGCGCAGCCACCATGCCGCCCACGTGCCACCGCGTACGGAAGCGTGCCCGAGGCGGCGCCGCACGCCACCCCGCTCCCTTTGCCGCCATACCCTCCGTCCACATGCTGGCTACTGTTGAAGGTGAACTGGCTACTGTTGAAGGTGAAAATTTGACTTGCTTGACCCTCTGCCGCAGCGAAGGCTTCTTTGCTCAGGAGTGCACGACAGCACTTCACGGCAGGCGGGGCGGGGCGTCGGGGCATCATAGTGTCCTGCTGGCGTGCGCGTTCCTCCAGACCAACAAGCTGTCCCACCTAGGCGTGTGCAGAGCCACGAGGCGACGCAAGCCTCACAAACTTGTTAGCAGGGCTTCCGGGCTGCGCACCATCCAATGCAGGCGCGTGGCGCGGCGTGGCGAAGGCCGCAACGGCACACGGAAGCACGTCCAGCGCATGAGCTGTCACCAGCACCCAACGCGCAGGCACCCCATCTGGTGGGAAGCCCGGAGTGGTCAGAGGCAGAGGAGGCTCCAGGGTGGCGGTTCCGCCACCCTGGAGCCGTGTGTGTGCCGGCTGCGGGGGCGGCACCGAGTGGTCGGAACAGCGGCTGGCGGCGGGCACTCAACGGCGCCTGGCCCAGGCCCCCGGCCCGCCCGGCGCCGTTCCCCAGCTTCTGATCGAGCGGAGAAGGCCGGGCAAGGCAGCTCCGGGACCTGGAAGCTGCCCCCATGCCGAGTCGGCCTCCACATCCCCCAACCCGTGAAGACGTCCGTTTGGGGCCGTCGCTGGCAACACAACACCCCTGCGCTCTCTAGCAGCCCGCCTGGGCCCACTCAACAGCCCTCCCACCGCGTCCCTCACCGCAACCCCCGTGCACCGCTCACCCTCACGCCCCGCTCGCCCAGGCGTCCCTCGCAACGCGCTCTCCGCGCCCTCTGCGCCCTTGTCAGCGCGCGCACGCACCCGCAGCGCGCCCCCCGCGCCCGCACAACGCCCCCCTTCGCCGCTACCCGCCCGCGGCTCCAACTATGGCCTGCGTCGTCCTCCAGCCCGCCCACCACCACGACGTCATGAAGGTGGGCAGAGCCGGGGGGTGGAGGCGTCCGGGGAGCTCACGCGGCGCAACGCTCGGCAAGGGTTCTGGGCCCGCTCCGGCCTGCCTCCGCCGGTCCCCGCCGCTTCTAATAAGCTCCCCGACTCGTTCTGTGGCGCGCAGGTGCACGCCACCTTCAAGGGCGACAACGAGTTTCTGGTGGACCGGCTCATCGCCGCCTCTGCTCGCAAGGAGGTGCCCGCCGAGGCGCTCGTGGTGAGTGCGTGGCTGTGGCGCTGGCCGCGGCACGGGCTGCGTGGGCCGTGCTTGTGGCCAGCCATGCGCCGCGCCGCCGCTACGGCTCGTGTGCATTGCGGACAGGGTGTTGCGCGCCGCCCTCCCTCCCACCCCGACTCAACCCCTGCTCCCACGCCGCCCCACCTCTCCTGGTCTGCAGGAGCGTGCTCTGGTGCCCTTCTTCGACTCCTCCGACGCCTCCACCGACAGCTTCCAGGCGCTGCAGCCCGGCGGCTGCCGCGCCTCCAAGCCCGTTGCTGTGCCCAAGCACCAGCAGCCCGCGGGCCACAAGCGCCACGCCCACGAGCGCTCCTCCAGCCAGCTCTCTGGCAGCCCGCCCGGCAAGGAGACCGAGGTGCTGCAGGCCAAGCACGCCAAGCGCGCCGGCAAGCCCACCGCCTCCACCGCCTCGCGCCGCGCCTCGTCGCCCCCCAGCGACGCCGAGATGAGCTCGCCGCCCCAGCTGGCTTCGGCGCAGCGCAAGCCGCGCAGCGGCGGCAAGAAGCACGCGCTTGACGCCACTCCCGGCGGCGCGGCCCCCGCCGCCACCAAGCCGGCCGGCGCTGGCCAGCGCCAGTCGCCGCCGCGCAAGCGCCCCGAGCCCGCGCTCGACATGCGCCAGCTGGCGGCCACCGCCGCCGCCGGCGCCGCGCTGCTGCGCACCCCCGGCGGCGCCAAGCCCGCCCCGCGCGCGGCCCTGCCCACCAAGTTTGCCGGCCCCGCCTTCACAAACAGCCCCACGCCCGACTGCCTGCCCATCCCCACCTCCAGCCTGCTGCTGGCAGAGGCCGCCGAAGGCCTGCGCTCGCGCCTGACCCTCTGAGCGGCCGCTGCTGCTGGCGGCTCGGCTCGCGGCGGCAGCAGGCACGGCGCCGGCGGAGGCCGCCGCCAGCGGGCGCCCAACCAATGATGCGCGCGCCCGCGGCGGTGCCCCACCCCTCCCGCCCCACAGCCTACCCGTTTGTTTACCCATTCTTACCTTCTGCCTACCCTGAACGACCCATCGCCCACACCCCGCGGCGCGTCCGCGGCCCCTGGCGGCACCCAGCGCTGCGGCCCCGCCGGCTATGCATCCCCCGTGCGGCGCCGCATGCGCCATTGCGCTGCTGCCCTCTGACGCTGTCCGCCCCTCCCCGCATGACAGCTTCGTCACACTTGAGTGCTGTTCCCTTCCTTTCTTCCCCCCCTTTTTTGCCCTCAGCGCCCCCTTCCCCCCCCCCTCCCCCAACCAACCGCATCGTCTCTCCTCCCCAATTCTACGTCTGCAACCAGTTTTGCTGCGCCCTTGCCTTGCGCTCTGAGCTCCACCTAGCTTGCCCTCCCTATATCACACCAGGCAGTGCTCCGCAGTCCCTTCCTGCACCCCCACAATACTCCCTATTGCTGCGGACGCGGCGGCCACCCAAGCCCTGTTGGCCAGCCCCCCGCCTAGGACCATCAACCCCTCCCCCCCAACACCCCGCCCACCCCCTATGCCACCTCGCGCACCCCGCGCCTCTGTTCACCCCCCCCTTGATCGGCCTCCCCCGGCCGCTCCTCCCCCCCCTTCCCATTTTATCGCCCCCTTTTTTTGCCCTGCTCCGCTCGCTTTGCCCCCTGGCTCACTCCGCAAAACCCTTCCCGCCCGGGCGCGTGCCCGGCGGCGGCTGCAGCACCGCCGCCGGCGCGTCACACGCGCGCCCACGTCACCCCTGGCCCTCCCCTGGGCTCACCTCACCTCAGGCAAATGATGCGACTCCTTTCTCTCCCTCCCGCCCCACCCACTCTTGCTGCTTGTTTGCGTTCCGTCATTTGCCGTGCTTCACGAGCGTGCCTCCTTGCCCGCTCTCGAGCGCATCCCCTGTACCCCCCCACCCCAGCACTTGCGTGCGCGCGCCGGGCGCCGCTTCCCTGTATCCCCCCACCGCCCTGCCCCTTTGCGTCACCCGAATGCCTGACCTGGCGCTTTGTGCCACCGGTTGCTCTGCTTGTGTGCTTCAAAGTCCTTTCGCATGTTGCTAACGCATGCACCACTCACTCCCTTCCTTTACGCTGCGCTCTCGCCAGATACACACCCTCTGCGTTCCCCTCGGGACCCGCTGCGGCGCCTTATTGGCGCCGCGCGGTTCCCACGACTGGCGCGCCCCGCGTGCCTGAACCCTCCTCACGTTTGTAGGCTCGACCCAGCGGCGGTCCCTCCTTTGTGTCCCCATCCCCACCCCATCCCCACCCACATCTTCCTTTCCCGCTCCCTCGATCCCCCACACCACAAACAGGCGATCTCCTTCACGCCCATGCTTTCCTGCCAGCCAACAATACCCCGCCTGCTCTGCTTTATAGCGTATCTCTGTAAACTGCTGATGAGGCAACCGTTGGGCGAGGAGTTTGGCAGTAGGGGTGGTGTGGTGCAGCGGGAAGGGACGTGCAGGAGAGATGTGGCACAAGCGAGGGCTGGTGATCAGCTGCCGGTGAAGTCGCAGGCAATTCTTCTGAGCAACAGAGAGCGGAACATCCCGGTGTGGCATGGGTTTCTGGCACGGCAGGGCAGGGGGCTTGCATCACAGGGCATCACAGATCGTGATTGCAGCAGCAGTATGCACAGCACTGCTAGCGCGGCGGCCAGCCAGTGAGGGAGCGCCGAGGCGCAGCTCCCGCCGATGGCATGTGCGGCTGGCACAGCTGGCACAGCCCACAGCGCTCGCCGTGTTAATGAAGGCGGCGCTACCACAGGCTGAAGCCAGAGTGTTTGTTGAGCGGCGGCTTGTGGATGAGCTTGTACTTGCCGCCGCTGTTGCCCGGATGGTAGATGGCTGCGTACTCGTAGAGCAGCCGCATCGTGTAACACTCTGCGTCGGCGCGCCGCAGCCGCCGGTTGACCAGCTGCGCGGCGGCTTCCGCGATGGCTCGCGCCTCGCTGTCGTGCGCCCGCGCCCACTCCACGGCAGCCACCAGGTCTGAGTACTCGAGGCTTCGGGTCATGAGGAGGGGTGGGTGGGTGGGCGGGCGAAGCGAGGAGGTGGGGCTGCCGCTGGGTAAGGTGTATGTGCTCGAAGCCCTGCCAGGCAGCACAGGGCTCGTCGCGGCCCACGCCGGCAGGCTGCAGCCCCACCCTCCTGAACTCGCCCATCCCACAGCACAGCACAGCGCAGCGCAGTACAGCACAGCACAGCACCTCCTGCAACTCACTTGATGGGGAGGTAGTGCTTGAAGGGCTGAGGGGCGGCCAGAGGGGAGGGCAGGAGCGGGATCATGAGGGGAGGACAGGCTCAGCAAGCAGAGGGCGTGCAACGTGCAGTGCATGTGGCGCGGCCTCCCTTCCACCGTGATTTCTCCCCCACACAACTCCCCCAAACAACTCCACCGCCCGCCGCATGCCCGCCGCATGCACGCCCCTGCCCGCCCCAATCCTCCCCTTGCCCGCCGCATGCATGCCCCTGCTGTGACCTACTGTGACCATGCTGTGACCATGCTGTGACCAGGAGAAGCACAAACCGGTGCCATCCACACACCCACCTGCAGCTCATACTACCCTTCATCATGCACACAACCTCTCATGCACACAAGCTGCCGGCAGCCTGGGCGGGCAGGCACACGAGTGTCAGCAGTGCACATAAGCTGGCAGTACCACCCACCTGCAGCTTGAAGTGGTACCACTCCTGCACCAGCGACGCCAGCATGGTCAACGACCCCGAGCACAGCGTGGGCAGCAGGCGACCGGCCCCCGAATTTCCGTCCACCACCATCTGTTGAGGGTGGGGGGGAGCGGGCAGCAGGCGGCAGCACAGGGTCAGCGGGCAGCCCAGCTAGGGTCCGTTTGGCGTCACGCCGGGCAGGTGCGCCGCAACCAACAGCCCCCGCACCGAGCCTTTCAACTGTCGGGTGAAAGCACCCACTGTTGGTGCGACTGAGGTGGAAAACCCCGCTTGCCTGGTAGCGGAACCCGTCGAATGCGGTTTCCTGAGTCATGGGGGGGTGGCGCTTGTATTGCTTTTCCATGTCCTCGCACTTTTCAGTACCTGCACACGGGGGGGGAGGGGGGGCACGCGCGGGCGCATGTGCTTGTAGGGGGCAGCGCTTGTGAGCGCAGCCGACGCCATCGCTGCGAATGGACAGGTGGTGCAAGCAGCGGCGGTGGCGGCGGCGGCGGCGGTGGCGACAGGGCTCGTGCCGTTGGACAGATGCCAAGCACTTGCAGGGAAAGGCGCTAGGGAAAGGCGGCGGCCTCACCGCACAAAGGCGGCGAGCCCTGCGCCCAAGGTGCTCAAGCACTGAAATCAAACGGAAATAGGGATTGAAAAGGCCTCACCGCACTGCACAAAGGCGGTGAACCCTGCGTCCAGGTGCTCCGGGTGGCGCTGCGACAGGGCCACCAGCCGCTGGCGGTGGTACTGCTCCCACACCTCTGCAGGCAGGCAAACGGGTGGCACAACGGGCAGCACGGCAGATGCATGTTTGAGGTTGCGCACACCAAGAGGTGCCCCAAGGAGCGGCGGCGGCATGTGTACTCTGTGCCCCGCCCACCGCCCCCCGCCACAGCACGCAGCAGCAGAGAACACGCAGTGCAGGCAGCGCTGTGCGCCTTGGGGCACCAGGTCGTGCACGGTGGCCCCGGTGGTGCTGCCGCGCCAGAACGCGACGGGCCGCTGCAGGGCGCAAGAGAGTAGAGGAGCACTGTAAGGCTTGGCGGCTTGGCGGCGGCAGCGCAACAGATACCTTCCTGCCTGCTGCTCCCCCCTTGAAAGTGGGACCCCAGCCCCCGTCTGCTCTCCAAACGACCCTGCATACCCTGCTGGCCCGGCCCCCTTCCTTTCCACCCCCAACCCCACCCACCGACCTTGCTCGAGAACGTGACGTTGCTGAGGGGGCAGCCAGAGTGCGTGGCGGCGTGGTTGATGTGGCTTGGGTTGCTGTGCATCGTGGGGATCAAGATGTCTGCACCGAGGAAGGGTGGGTGGTTGCAAAGAAAGGGGAGGGGTCGTGCATGCAACACAGCCATACAGCCATCCGGCAGGAGGACGTCCTGGGGCACGTTCGGACGGAGAAACAGAGGATGTCTGCAACAAGAAAGGGGGCGGCGGTCGCAAGAAGGAGTCCACTGGGCACTGGGGCAGGTGGAACCATGCGTAGGCCGAGCCACGTTGCACCTGGTGCTGGCACTGGCACGCTCCGCCGCCTTGAGCGGCGCTTCGTGGGCCCAGGCGGCCAGCAGCCGACGAACGCAGCTGCCCCGCCGCATGTAGGGCGCAGTCAACCGCAGCTGCTGCAAAACAGCCACAGCCACGGGCACAGGCACAGCCACAGCCACACGTGTCGCGCTGTGCCGCTCTTCCCCGCACGCACCGTCGAAGCAGCCCGTCACTTTGAACCCCGAAAACATGGGGAAGGAGCCGCGGCGGGCGTGGAACTGCAGCGTGCTGGCCAGCATGCCGTGCTTGCGCTTCATGGCCTGGGCCTCGGGGCCCACGGCGTCGCACCCCTTCCAGTGCCACACCTGCGGGCGGGCGCGGGCGCGGGCGCGGGCGGCGGACGAGGCGGGTTGGAAATGAAAACAGGGTGGTGTGCAGCCCTCTACTGTCGAGGTGCGACCGCCGCAGGGACCGGGTGGGCGCCTGTGCTGGGAAGCCGGCTGGCCTTTGCCGGGGGCCGGCAGTGGAGCTGCTCCAGCGCCTCTTCAACGACCGGCTGACCGAGCGGATGTCAATCAATCAATCAATCAATTCAATTTAAAGTCCACGGGGAGCCAGCAGGGGTCTCATGGGACTGGATGTGCGTACCTGGTCCTCCCGCAGGGTGTTGTTCCGCATCAGCTCGTCTACCTCTTCCGGCAGCGCCACCGTCCAGCTGCGGGGGTGGCACACGTGGCATGAGAGAGCTGTGGATGGCGCAGGGCTAGTGCTGCTGCTGCTGCTGCTGCTGCTGCGGCACCAGCAGCGGCAGCAGGGCTGGCCCCCACCAGCAGCACTGGCCCTGTTCACCCACCATCATCACCACCCACCTGTGAAGCTGTGGTGCATTGCGTTCAAGTTCAGCAGAGGGACCAGTGCAGCAGCAGCTGCTGCTGCTGCTGCTGCGCTTGCCCGCCCGCCCAGCCACCCTCACGTTCTGCTCTTGAGAGGCACGGGGGCCCCACCCACCTGCGCGGCTCGTCCATGGCGTTCATCAGGAGCTTGACGCGCATCCCACGCGGCAGGTGAGGCGCCAGGCTGGTCAGCAGGTCGTTGTAGAAGCCTCCGTAGGGGCCTCCGGGCTTGGAGAACGTGACGGTAGGGGGGTCGGCAGAGGCGTCCACAGTGGCGACGGTCACTTCCTGCATGCGGTGTGTTGTGGTTCATTGACAAGGTGTGTTGTGGTTCATTGACAAGGTTTTTGGTAGTTCATTGACAACTGCAAGACAGCGTTTACTTTACGTTCGTTTTGCGACACGACAGCATACCAGGCCAAGCTGGGGCCAGCGGGTGGGACCACCTGGTCAACCCTCTCTCCCACACCCACACCCACACCCACGCCCACGCCCACGCCCACGCCTTCCGTTTGCAAAGGTCCCAAGTGCCAGAGTGTTGCTCGTCGCAGAGTGCGGCGCGCGTGTGCACGCCTGGCACGTGGTGCACGCCGATAGCGACAGGTGGGGCCGTCCCCGCGCCGTTCTTGCCAGGGCGGCACCAAGCGCAGCCGCAAGCGCAGCAGCGGCGGCCCGAGGAGACCACAGCAGGCGCAGCAGCGGCGGCCTGGGGAGACCACAGCAGGCGCACCCGCCCACCCCCCACCTTGAGCTGCGCCGCCAGGTCTTCCACCGCCGCCTCGCCCACGCCGCCGGCGGCGCGAAAGGGGGCCAGATCCCGGAAGATGGGCGCATAATCCGAGTCGTCCAGGGAGCACTGCCTGCACACACCGAACATCACACCACATCTCAGTCAAAAAATCGGGGTGCCGCAGTCAGGCCCCGCACCATGGGTGCATGCTGCGC
Source organism: Micractinium conductrix (assembly GCA_002245815.2). Lineage (NCBI taxonomy): Eukaryota > Viridiplantae > Chlorophyta > Trebouxiophyceae > Chlorellales > Chlorellaceae > Micractinium > Micractinium conductrix. The sequence goes on from LHPF02000046.1 coordinate 59,517, forward strand.
GTCATCCTCATCCAGGAGCACTGCCTGCACGGGACGGAGGGCCCTGAGAGCCGCCAGTCAGTCTGGCGCCGTGGGTTGGATGCCCCGCCACGAGCACGGTGCCGCTGGGAGCCTGTCGAGGGGGGCGCCCAGCCACGGCCAGCCAGCCAGCCAGCCAGCCAGCCGACCAGCCAGCCTGCCTGAAGCGAGCCCCGCTACCGGTGCTGCTCCTGCGCACCTCTCCTCTGCAAACTTGCGCCACCCGCTCAGCTGGTCGGCAGGCAGGCGCTCCAAGTGCTCCCAGGGCTGCTCCTGTTTTGGGGTGTAGAACTCGGGTCCATAAGGCGGCAGCGGCTCCTGTACGGCGTTCCCGCCTGGGCTGTCGGCTGCGCCGCCGCGGCGCAGCAGGAGAGTGGCGGCGGCGAGCAGCAGCGCTGCCGCCACCGCCGCCACCGCGCACTTGCGCCCGGCGCGCTGGCTGTGCGACCGCCTGCCCGCGCTCTGCGGTCGGCGAGTGTTAGCGGGCATCAGCGCCTCGTGGGCGCCGGGGCGCGGGACCATGAGGGTTGGTTAGGAGGCGCGCAGGGTTGGGCTGATATAATGGAAGGGCTGACGGCTATACTAAGCGGATGCGGCGAAGGAGCGCAGCAAAGCGAGCAAAGGTCCGCTGGTGCTGCATGGGGGAGCCCGCCAGGATACCGGGCCTGGGCGGGACCTTGCAGGATCTCACGAAACCCACCGACACACGGCAGCCTGCCCAGCACTCGCTTGCCTACTGAAGATAGCACAATGACGTACACTGGAGCGGAGCTCAATTACGAGAAACAGCAATGGTAATCATGCAAGAGCATTGAAAGCGGAGCAGCGGCAGCAGGATGCGCAGGGCACGCATGGCACGGGGCGGTTGCGACTTGATGGCACGCAGGTCTTAGCCGAATGGGGCGGGCAAACGTCAGGAGGGACGAGGTGCTTGCAGCTGCTGCATATTGGAACAGCGGCAAAGGGGGGGCCATGCATGGCACTGCGCAGCACTCCTGAGCGCACTATCGCTGCACGTCCCCCACTGCTGCTGCCAGGCCAGGCATTGCAGGCCACCATGCGGCGCTGCACGCACGCACGCACGCACGCAAGTGCCTACTGCGCATACTTGGCAAGGTTCTGGTAGGCGCGAACCAGGCGCTGCAGCGGGGTGGGGGGAAGGGGCAACGACAAGCCAACAGGTGAGCAGCTGCGAGCGCAAATGCTGGTGGGCATGTGCTGACTCAACACTCTCACTGGGCGGCCCTCCCAGCATGCCGCCCCCCTTGTCTCACCGTGCTGCCCAGCCTCTCTAGGACCCACCCATGCCACCGGCATCGCCAGCAGGCAACATTGGGCATGCACGCCAAGCTTGCTCTGCACGCGTGGCCAGCCATGCCTCCTCGCGGCAAGTGCATCAGCCTGCCCCCAGCCCTTGCCACACATGGCGGCAACCCCAGCCCTTGCCACGCATGGCTGCAACCAGCCCTGGCGCACATGGCTGCAACCCCAGCCCTTGCCACACATGGCGCCCTGCCCTACCTGGAAAGCCTCCTTGGCTTGCTCCTGCCGGCACTTGTCAGGGTGAAGCGCCACCGCCATCTCCCTGTAGGGCAGGCGCAGCGGGGGGGGCACGCACGAAGCGCGTCAGCAGCAGGCTGCTGCGCGGGCTGCTGCAGTGCGAGGCAAAACAGAAGGCTGCCTCCCTGGCTGCCTCCCTGGCTGACTCCCCGACTCCCCCAGCACAGCTGCGCTCTGTCCCGCCCCTGCGGCCGTGCTCCCCAACACCCACCTGTATCGTCGGCGGATGGCAGCGGCGGGCGCGCCTGGCGCCAGCTGCAGCACTCCATAATCGTCCCTGGCTGCCAACACGCGCGCCACCTCTGCTGCATCTGCTGCTGCCGCCGCAGGCCCCGCCGCCGCTGCCGCCGCTGCCGCCTCCTTCTGCGCAGCAGCCAGCGCTGCAGCAAAGCCCGCTTCCAGCTTTGCTTTGCGGGCCTCCTTTTGCCGGGCAACCTCGGCGGCGGCGCTCGCGGCGGCGGCCTTGGCGGCGGACGCTGCAGCAGTCTGGCTCTTGAGCCGTGCCTCCTGAGCTGCAATTTGCAGTCGCAAGCGCTCGAGTTCTGCCGCTTGAGCTGCTCCCGACGCGCTGCCTGCTGCTGCGGCTGGCTTGGCCGCTGCACGCGCCACCGCTGGCTTCCTCGTGCCGTGCTGCTGGTGGGGGGCGTGGTGCTTGCCGTGGTGCTTGCCATGCTGCCGCTGCTGGTCGTGAGCCGTCTCAGCTGCCGGCTGCTTCACATCCTGCGCCTGCTGCTGATCGACTGCTGGCTGCTGCTGCTGCTGGTCAGTCGCCGGCGGTTGCCCGTTTCCGGCTGCCGCTCCCGATGCAGCTGCTGTAGATCCGTCTGCTTGCGCTGCTGCTGCTGCATCCCGCTTCCACACCATCTTCTTGGGCCGCTTGGACGGTGGCGGCAGCACCGCAGGTGCGCCAGACACGACGGTGCGCCCGGCAGGCTGACCGCCGCCGCTGCCGCTGGCGCCGCCGCCGCCGCCGCCGTCGGGAGCGGGCCGCTTGTTGGCATCCCGCACCCAAGCCAGGGCCCCCATAGCACAGGTGCAGTTCCTCTGAGTCCAGCAGAACGACGGCTGGCGCTCGAGTCGTGCGGGACTTGAGCGCTCGGCTGGGGGCTGCGGCAGCGCGGCTGGCGGGCCCACGCCGAAGCCGCCAAGGTCAGGAATGATGCCAATGTGCTGGGCGACGACAAGGCTCGGAATAGCTCTTGCCTTCCTCCCCAGCCCATCTTGCTCGGCGCGCACCCCCTCCTCACACGCATTGTGCTCGTGCTGTTAGCCAGCGTTGCTCAGCGTTCACCCGCGCCTGTCTGACGCTCTCCCGCCGCTCCCAGAGCCTGGCCCGCTCCGCTTTGCACTATGGCGGTGAGGCGGCGTCGCACCACGCCTGCCAAGGGCCCATCGGGCCCTACCAGCCGCGTGCGAGCCGTGGAGAGCCTGGAGCAGTGGGACTCGATGCTTGCAAAGGCGGCGAGCGGCCGCCGCTTGGTGGTCTGCCAGTTCTTCCAGGCGAGTTGGTTGCTTGCTGAGAGGCCTGCAGCGGCCTGGAAGCGCGCGTGCACGATAGTGGGCAGGGGCAGCAGCGGCTGCCTGTGCCGCAGTTGCCCGCACACGCAGAGTGCCCTGCGCCTGTCGCCGCCGCCGCGCAGTCGCCGCCGTCGCCGCTGCTCATGCAGCCAGGGAACCCGGCACAGGCCTGCCTCCTCCCCGTGCTCGCCACCCCCCACCCCTCGCCCCCCCCCGCGCGCGACAGGCCCAGAACTACGCCTGCGCCCAGATGCGTTCGTACTTCCGCCGCATGTCGGTGGACCCAGCCCTGAAGAAGGCGGCGTTTGCAGAGATTGAGGTGGATGCCGTGGAGGTGGGTGCTGCAAACCAAACAAGTCCCCGCTGCCGCAGGGCTGCGCTGCAGAGGGCGGCGGCGGATGGGTGGTGCAATGGTCGTCCTGGGGGCACATGCGGGGGTGCAGGGGACGCTGCTTCAGGGGGCGCCGGATGAGGTGCCAGGAGGGTGCTGCAGGGGGCGTGCACGGGGAGGCCGCGCTGGGGGGCAACATCCGATGGGCGGCGCGTGCTCGGCGGCGGCACTGCCCCCCGCGCTGCCAGGCAAGCTGTGCCCACCGTGCAGCAGGCGCCGCGTGCATGCATGTAGTCCTTGTGATAGATAGATCAACGTTTGGCTCGTGCCGTCTCCATCCTCCCCCCAGGCCGAGCTCCTCGAGGAGTGCGGGGTGGTGCAGGGCGTCACCCGCATCCCCCACTACGCCTGCTTCGTGGACGGCGAGGAGGTGGAGGTGCGCCCGGGGCTGCCGCTGCTGCTGTCGCGCCGGGGAGCGCCGCCACAGCCGGCTGCGGCTGCTGCCTGGCGGCGCCTGCTCGCCTGCACGACCACCCACCTGTGAGTCGCTGCTGCCTGCTTTGCCGCCCTCCCACCCACCCCGCTCCCCTGCTCCCTCCCGTGCCCCCCCACCACCACAAACGCACACAGACCTACACAGGCGGGCAGCCTAGTGAAGTGCAGGCCATGATCCAGCGACAGCTGGCGCAGCTGCACTCGGGCAGCAGCCTGCTGACCAAGCTGCTGCTGGCGGCGGGCGGCGCGGCGGCGATCGGCGCGGCGCTGTGGTGGCGCGTGCGCAGCAGCGGCGGCGGCGGCGGCGACGGCGCCCCCGCCAACCTGGGGGAAGAGCTGCGCAGCCTTGGGGAGCGCATCCGCCTGGCGCAGCAGCGCAAGCGGTGAGGTGGCAGGGGGCCCAGGGGTGGGGGGCAGCACGGAGCGACTCCCTTGCATGCATCATCTGCCACGTGTGGTGCTTTGTCTGCGGCTCTGCTCGACCGCCAAACCTAGCACTCTCCCCTGCTCCCTCGACCCGTCCCTCCCCGCAGCAACTGCGAGCGTGCGGGCAAGCTGAAGGGCGCCAAGCACCAGGCGCGCATCCTCCGCCAGCTGCAGGTCCAGCGGCAGGCGGCGGAGCAGCAGATGCTGCAGCGGGAGCAGCCCGGCGCCGCCGCCGCCGCGCCGGGCGGCGACGCGGAGCGCGCCGGCGGCACGCGCGGCCGCAAGGGGCGCGGCCGCCGGCAGCAGGGCGGCGCCTCACCCATCCCAGAGGGCATCGCCACAGCGCAATACTCGAGCGACGACGAGGGCGCCAGCAGCAGCGTGTGCCGGCAGCGGCGGCGCCCACCGCCTGGCAGCGTGCTGTACAGCGACGAAGAGTAGGCTGGGTCCCTGCAGCTGCCTGGCCCTGGCCTGCCGACTCCTGGGTCCACGGCGCAGCCTAGCCTCCCGTGCCTCTGCTGGCGCATTTGCTGGCAGGGCCTGGTGCGGGTGCCTGCTCGCCGCCTTGTTGACATCAGCCCTCCTTGTGCTGCTCGTTCCTCCTACTCTGCTGCTTCCTGCTTGCCTGTCCCGCTCGCTCCACTTCCCCTTCTCCTTCCCCTGGTCCTGCTCTCCCTCCCTCCCTTTCCAGCTCCCAGCCACGCCCTCGCTCTTAATTCTCAGCAGTGTCGCCGGTTATCGCTCACATGCTCACGTTGTGCAAACAGAGACACACTGTGCAAAGAAATTGTTGATTAGCGGGAGTGGCGCTACGCGATGCTGCGCCTCTGCACCTCCGCACCCACAGCCGGCAGCTACAGGCCACACTGCTGCGCCGGCTCGGCGCCGCTGCCCACCGCCCAGGCCGCCGCCGTGGCTGCCGCCGCCGCCGAGGCAGCAGGGCTGCAGCACTTTGGAGTGTGGAAGCCAGCCGTCTCCTCGGCTTCTGCATCAGATGAGGCCGAGCCTTCGGCAGGCGAGGCGCACGCGCCGCCGCGTTCCTCCACACCGTCGACTGCCTGCTCTCCCTGCATTGGACCCTCCGGTTCAAACGAATGGCTGCCGCTGAACTGGCCGCCGCTGCTTGTGCAGCTGCCTCCGCTGCTGGCCGGCCGCCCTGCTGGCACCTGCGGCAGCACCGCCAGCAACAGCTCCTCCCCGCCAGCTGCCTCTGGCGCTCGCTGCTCCAAGGCAGGCAGCGCCGTTGCTGGATCGCCGCTGCCGCTGCCGCCGCTGCTGGGCTGCGGCCCAGGCACCAGATGCGGGCTCCTGGCCGCCTGCGGCTTGCGCTCGGCGGGCCGTTCTGCTGCTGCTGCATTGGTACTGCTGGTACCGCTTGACGTCGCGCTGCGTGGAGCCCAGCTGGCCGCTGCAGCAGCCTCACTCGAGCCGGGACAGGAGGTCGCGCTGCTGCTGCTGCCCCTGCTGCTGCTCCGCTGATCGGCGTCGTCGTACCGCAGGTGGCGCGGCACCCAACCTGCGTCTGCCGCGTCGCCGCTTGGCAGTGCCCCCGCTGCAAGCCGCGCCAGGCTGCCTGGGCTGCTGCTGCCCTCGCCACTGGGGCTGCCGCCGCAGCCGGCAGCAGCCGCGGCTGCAGCTGCGCGCAGCACACCGTGGCTGACGCCGGCGCCGCGCATGGCGCTGGCGCTGGCGGGCGTGAAGTAGCGGCTGCTGGTGCCGCTGGAGGGGCTGCTGCTGCTGCGGGCGGGGGTGCTGCATGCGCTGGTGTAGCTGCCAGCCTCACTGGGGGTGAGCTCCAGGGGGTGGGAGACCAGGCGCTCAGACACCCAAACCAGCATCCTGATGGCACGCCGGAGGCCTTTGCGCCCACCGCCGCCGCCAGCGCCTTCATCCCAAGCTGCGCCCAGCTCCGCCGCATCGAGTGAGTCTGCGTAGTCGCGCCAGCAGAAGCGGACGCCAGGCAGCGGCGGCGGCGAGGCGGAACCGGGGCCGCGCCGGCGGCTGGCGGGGGCACCACCGCTGCTGCCGCCCTCTGCCTGCCGCCGCTGCTGCTGCTGCGTCCACTGGCTGTAGCGGTCGGGACAGAAGACGTCCACACTGCTGCAGTCGCGCGTCAGGAAGGGGCTGCGGGTGCGCCGCCGCGTGCCGCCCCCTGCTGCTGCCTGCCCGTCGCTGGGCGGCGGGCTGCCGTAAGGTGCAGAGGGGCTCCGTTCGCCCGGCTGCTGCTGCTGCTGCTGCTGCTGCTGTCGCGTGACCTGCTCGTGTGCTGCAGGCTGCTGTTGCTGCTCCTGCCGCTGCTGTGGTGCGGCGCGCTGAGCCGCGGCGCCCGGCGACCACCATGCCCCGCTGCCTGCGCCGTGTGCTGCCCCCATGAGCCGCCCTGGCGGGAGGGGCTGCAGCGTGACGGGGCTGCCGGGGGGCAGCGGCGGGACTTCTGCTGCTGCTGCACGCCGCTTGACGCTGCTGGCGCTGGCCAGGGAAGGCGAGCCCAGAGAGAAGGAGGCGCTGAGGACCAGCGAAGGAGAGCTCAGCAGTTCGGTGCTGCAGTGTACAGCAGGAGATGGGGAGGTATCGGCAGATGCGCGACAGTGGGTGGGGGGGCCGGCACACGGGACAACAGTGGCTGCATCTATCGAGGCCAACACCCGATGGCCATGGTTCACTAACGCTTGCACCACCCACCACTCGGCAGCACACCCCGGCAGGCACCTGTGGGAGGGCGAGTCACCGGTGAGCCAGCTGGCAGCGTCGGCGCCGGCGCTGCGCAGGTGCGGCAGCAGCAGGCCTGGGCTGCCTGGGCTGGAGGGGCGCATCTGCAGCGGCGTGCCGTAGCCTGTGCTGCCGCTGCGGGGGGCCAGGCTGGGTGATGGCAGGCGCGGGCTGCCGGCTGAGCACGCCTCGCCTCCGTCATCCGAGCCGTCCGCTGCGCCGGCCCTGCTGCACAGCCAGCTGCTCCTGTCCCCTGCAGCGGCCACTACAGCGTCAAAGGAGGACAGCAGGAGGGCGTCGTAGGCCTGCTGCCGGTGGCGGTGCTGGTTGCTAGCCGCGGCCGTGTTCTCGCTGGGCGGGGTGGCAGCGCCCCGGTCACCGCGCAAGGCGGAGCTGCCGCCGCTGCGCGCCGCCGCCTTGGCGCGTGGGCGCCAGCCGCTGCTCCGTGGCTGCTGCCCAGCAGCCTGCAGGGTTTCGGGGAGAGCGCTGGGCGTCGGAAGGCGTCGAAAGGCGGCGACAGCGGTGAGCAGCCAAAGCCAAGTGGAGCTGGGCCACACCTTCCGCTCACCTGATCGGCCCGAGCGCGCTCCCGAGCTGTCGTCTCGGCACCAGGCATCGGGAAAGCCAAAGTTAGTCCTGTGACCTGCGCAGCGCTCGTCGACGGGCCCTGGCGTGTCCAGGCGTGAGAAACTAGGGTGGTAATGACTGTTCTTTGGATTTGAATGCAAATCAGCAGGATTTGAAGGCAGACCGCCAGGCTGTGCCCAGTGCTGACCGGCGCGCCGACACCGGCAGCTGTTGCCAGGTCGCGCTCCCGGTCAACCCGAGGGAGTCTCCAGCCCCCCTGCAGGAGCACGCACGCAAGAAGGGGCACGCAAGAAGGGGCACAGAGCAACCACGTGCAGCGGCACGGCCGAATGTGAGCCACGCCAGCGGCAGCCACCCCAGCTGCCGAGCGCCGCCCGGCAGACGCCGACCAACAAGAGCAGCGGCTGGTCGGTTCACACGTTTTGTGAGGAGTGGGGCACTGTACCAACAAGCTCTGGACGTTGCAAAGCGGCAGAGGCGCACAGCGCACGGCGCAAGGGCTTGGGCAGAGGCGTAGGGTAGACGCTGGCAAGATATGCGGGGGCGGGGTGATCAGGTTATGGTGGCGGTGGTGGCAGAAAGGGCGGGCGACATGAAAAGGGGTTCTGGTGGCGGGTGGTGGCAGAAAGGGCGGGCGACATGATGGGGGGTTCTGGTGGCGGTGGCAGAAAGGGCGGGCGGCGATGTGCACAGGGCTGAACTGGAGGGAGAGCATTCGACTGTGATTGTATGCGAGGATGGGCGGGTGAAGCTTGGCACGGCATGCTGCGAATGAAGTAAGTGCTGCGAGTGAGGCGCTGTGTGAGGGGGTGGGGGGGGTGGGGGAGGGAAAACAGGTGCGGGAAGGGGCGAGCAGGCAGGGGGGGGTGGGTGGTGCGGGGTCGGGTTCAAAATAACCTCGTTAAGCCAACATTTCTGGTGGTGTGCGTACAAAACGTTGTGGGGGGACGAAGATAACAGAGTATGAAATCAGCAGCTGTTGCAGGCGGGGCTGGGCGCCAGTTGGCAGGGGCGGGATACGGTTGGGGCTGGCAAGGAGCGGCCAGCGGTGGCAAACTGGGAGGCCACAGGAGCAAACCCGACAGCGGCTGGCGCAGCCATGGCAGCCAACAGACAGACACGAGTCTTTTTAACAATCGAGCGACGGCGCGCGGGTGCTGCAGCGGCGGGCGGCCGGGTGAGCAGGGAGCACGCCCCTTGCCCTGCCGGAGACGGCGCTCACTTGCGCAGCCGCCGCCCGGTGCGGACGGTGTTGGTGCGTCGCCAGGTGTAAGAGAAGCCGGTACAGGCGGGGTCGTGCTGGCCCAGCTTCACCCCCGGCTGCCCGGCTTTGCCAAACTTGCCTGCAGCAGGGGCGGGCGGGGGCGGGACGGGGCGGCGGGGTGGTCGGCAGCGTGCGCAGGCGTTGCCACCCCTTGCTTGCCGGCAAGCACCCCAACGTTGCGGTAGTCTCCGTGCACAACGGCGAGTAGCGGGAGCACACCACTGTGCATTGCCTGCCTACAGCATACCACTCGCAGCAAAACCAAAGCACCCACCAGTTGCAGCCACGACCTGCGCCGCCGTTGCAGTCGTGCAGCTGCGGCACCCACTAGTTGCCGCCACTGAATGCGCACCCTCTCAGTTGCACCGCCTACTGCAGCTCAAGCAACCCCCCTGATCGCACCCACCGTCGCAGTCGTCGTCCACCAGGCTCGCCCACCGTTGCACCCCGGTTCCCTGTCCACCTCCCACAAGCCAACCACAGCGTTGCGAAGCGCTCCCTCCCATGCGGTCCTCGACCACCCACCGTTGCAGTCGTTGTCCACCAGGGTCTTGCACGAGTTGATGTCCTCCTTGCCCTTCATGCGGCACAGCCCCACCACCGCCGCCCCGTTGGCCACCTGTGGCGGGGCAGGGCGGGGCGGGCACAACTTTCGACCCCAACAAAAACAACAAGTGCAGGCTGGTGCCGACAGGTCCCGTGTGGCTGGACGGACGTAAAGCAGCTTGCAAGGGGAGCAAAAGGGCAGGCGCGGCTGCGGCGACAGGTGTGTGTGCACCGACGCCCAGCATTGGCGAATGGGGGCGGCGGTGCGCGCACCCACCGTGCCATAGTACTTTTTGGCTTGGAAGGCGATGACGAGGCGGGACTTGGGCTCGAACCATGTGTTGGTGGAGTTCGTCTTAGTGGGCCACAGGGTGGCGACTGCAGGAGCGTGGTGGTGGTGGTGGTGGTGGTGGTGAAGTGGGGGCTGGGGGGGGGGGGGGGGGGGGCCTCATGTAGGGCAGGCAGCACGACAGGCTGGCCGCGGCTCAGCTGCAGGGGCAGGGCTGTGCGAGCGTGAACGGCAGCGCGGCAGACCACAGCGCGGCGCGGCGTGCTCACCGTTCAGGGACTTCACCAACGTGGACATCTTGGGGTCGAAAGTGTTGACGGCGCTGCACGAGGGGCAAGCACAGGGAGGGTCGGGTGGCCGGGTGAGCGTGGCAACGCGTGCATGGGGAGGAAGGCCGCGAAGCAAGCGTTTCGCAGGCATGCGCCGTGCAGGGTGCGGGCGGGGTGCTCAGGGGCCGCGGCGGCGGCGTGCACCGAGCGGCGCCTGCCCCACCAGCGGCCAGCGCGGCGGCCAGGCGCCGGCGGCGGCTGCGCCCATGGGCCCGACCCCCACCAGCGGCCCTCCCCGCTAGCGGCTCACCAGCTGGTGTAGACATGCACCTTGCCATTCACGTTGTCCCAGATCTGTGGGCAGCAGCGGATGGGAGGGCAGGGAAGGGGGTGGGGTGGGGTAGGATGGCGCACGCGCGCCCAGCCGTCCCCGGTCGCCGACAGTCGGTGGGGGCCTGGTGGGGGCGCACAGGGGTTTGGGGAGCAGCACACGAGGCAGTCGGCATCCAGCACGCACGTCCCAGCCACGCGGCACGAGGTGCGGCCTGGATTGTCACGCCGCACTGTGCTCTGCACACCCCCATGCCGCCGCACTGGCGCCTGCGCAGACGGCTGCCCCCCCCCCCCCCCACCCCCACCCACCCACCCACCCACGCACACCCCACCCCCCCGCATGCGGCCCCAGCGTTGCCCAGCCCGCTGCAGACTCGTCCCCAGCCATGCAGGCATGCTGCGCTGCCCTGCGCCGCGCCGCGCCGTGCCGCGCAACGCACCGGAGCGTCGCCGCCGTGGCGCGTGCTGTGTACCCGACGTAAATGGAAGGCATCCCCGGGGCCCACGACGTGTCGATCTTCAGGGCTCCGCTGGAAGTGAGGCCCTGCGGCAGGGCACCAAGGGACCACCAGGTTCAGCGCTGGGGTCAGTAGGGTGGGGCACGCATCAGGGGAGGCGCCGGGCGGGGGGCGGGCGCAGCAGCGGAAGGGGCAGCAGGCAACGGTAGCGGCGGCGGGAGGCGGCGGCGGCGGACGGAAGGCGGCGGCGGCGGACGGAAGGCGGCAGCGGCGGCAGCGGCGGCAGCGGCGCGCCCCCCGCGCAGGGTGGCCACCTGTGAGGGGAGCGTGACGAGCAGCCAGGTGCCGTACGTGCTCAGCGGCGCCGGTTTTTTTACGCCGCTGACAACGGTGGCGTCGGTGGTGCCGTTGACGTACCTGCAGAGGGGGGGGGGGGGGGCGGGGGGCGCAGGCACGTCACAGCCCATCAGCATCCTTCTCTTCCTCTTCCTCAGCAGCAGCAGCAGGAGCAGGAGCAGCATGTATAGTCCGTTCACACCGGACAAGCCGGGCGGCCCCCCCCCGCCCCCCCCACCCACCCCACCCACCCCCACCCCCACCCCCCACCCACCCACCCACCCACCCACACCACCACCACCACCACCCACGCACCACGCGCTCAGCCAGCCCATCTGGTAGGCATGCGCCGTGTTGGGGCAGCGGTCGTTGCAGCAGTAGCCCATGGTGCAGCTGTCGTCCAGGTAGCTGCGGGTGGGAGGTGGGGCGGGGTGGGGCGGTGGGTGTGGTGGGAGGGTGGGGCGTGGGTGGGTGGGTGCGTGGGGCCGGGGTGGGTGGATTGGGACCAACTTATTTTTTCTGGGGGGAAGGGGCACGGCTTGTGTGTGCTGGGTGGCGCGCGGGGCCTTTCTGCTTTCACACTGCCTAGTCAGGCCACCAACTGCAGCGCAGCGCAGCGGGGGGGTCGCCCGCCACACGTGCACTCTGCGCCGCCGGCGCCCGGTCAGGCCAGGCACGCAGCGACGGCGTTGCAGCCCGGCGCGCCACACCGCGACACTCCACTCACTCATCAAACACGCCTTCAGGGTTGTAGCTGCCCGCGTGGGCCAGGAACATGTTGTGCCCCATCTGCGCAGGGGCAGTGGGGTGTGGTTGGGGGCGGGGAGGGGGGCGGGGAGGGGCGGTCGAGCGCCTGGAAGTGCGCGACAGTGGCACGTGGCACGTGGTGCAGCATGCTGTGATTCCCACTTTCGGGGTGGCAGAGGCATGCGCACCAGCCGCGGACTCCTCAAAGGTGTGAACACCGCACCACGAAGCACAGCACGGCGCAGCGCCCAGCGCCCGCTGGAAGGCACAGCACGCACCTCGTGCACGGTGGCCTGCGGGTCGGCCCAAAAATCGCCGCCAATCCTGAGGGGGCAGCCAGCCAGCGGAGATCAGAGCGCCGTCGGTTGGCCAGGGGTGTGTGCATGGGAAGGCTGCGGCAACAGCACGGGGCAGGCAGCTGGGCAGGCACCCGCCGTGGGTGCCGCGCTGCATCGCCCGCCACCCGGCATGCCCAGGACCACTGACCCTGGGCAGCTGCCTCCGCACGCAAGGCAGCACAGGGCCACGTGTCTCTAGACATCAGAACATCAGAACGCAGACAGGTGGAGCACAGCAGCAGCAGCAGCAGCAGCAGCAGCAGCGGCAGCAGCAGCAGCGGCGGCAGCAGCAGCGGCGGCAGCAGCGGCAGCAGCAGCAGCAGCAGCGGCAGCAGCAGCAGCAGCAGGCGGGCGGCGCAGCGCTGGGCGCCTCACCAGGAGCGGCAGGTGTAGGAGCCGTCGCAGCCGACGTAGCCCAAGCCCACAAAGCCGCAGAGGGAGGGCGGGATGAGGTAGACGCTGCGGGGCGTGGTGGGTGGGGGCCAGGTGTGTGTTTGATAGGGGCAGCAGCGGCGCAGTCTAGCTGTAAGAGGGGGTGGGGTAGCGGCATGGCTGCCCTCGTCTCAGACCCAGCGCTGCTTCACCGGCGCCCGCACACCCCGCCGGCAGTGTCCTCCTGCTGGGCCACCCTCCACTGCAGTGTACCAACACGATCCCGCCCCAGCACACAGTGCACACCACCGCGTCGGCACTTGCACACGCTAAGGTCAGCGCCAGGCCCCACACCAGAAATGCAGAGGAGCAGTGGCACTCAGCCACCTCGCACTGTCAGCTGCCATTCCGGCTCTCGTCCTTAAGTCACAAAAACTCACCGGTACTTGTGCTTGCTCAGTACCACGCCCTTTGCCGTAAGATACTCGTCAGCCGCATCCGCCCAGCCGTTGCTGCGGGCAGCCAGGGAAGGGGAGGTGTGGGTGAATGCAGTGGCGGCGGCGGAAGGCAGCGGTGGCAGCAGCAGGAGCGTCGTCGTCGTCGTCGGCGGCGGCGGCGGCCCGGCAGCGTGGTTCTTCAAACCCTGGATGCTGCGCCAGAGCCTCCATGACTAGACTGATGATCAGTTGTTGTTGCATCCGCGGTGCGCTCTCAAATTAGCGCGACCCCCCCTTGGCTCACAAGTCGTCGAAATCGCATTTGGTGAAGGTCCAGGACACGCCGTTGCTGCGAGCAGGGGAGGGACGCCGGGCAGACCGAGGCTTTGCGCGGTGCAAAGGGCGCAGGGGCGGCACGGGTGCCATGGCGAGCGGCAGGCGCGAGCGCCACCACGGCAGGCACAGCAGGCAGCCCTCGCCACTTTGGGCCAGCTCATGTGATGCCGGAGCAGGGCAGCAGGACGAGGTCGACCCTGACGACACCCTGACGACACCACAGCAGGCACAGCAGGCAGCCCCCCCCCCTCCCCCCCCCCCCCCACACACACACCACCACCACCACACACACAGCGGGGCGGGCCAGCTCACGTGATGCCGGAGCAGGGCAGCGTTACGAGGTTAACAACCTGCAGGCAAAGTCAGGGTGAGAGCCGTGCTTTCATTCGCTTCCCGACACCATCGAGTGCAGGCATACCATACACACCGATATGTGCGGCATTTGCAAGCAGTGCGCGCAAAGTGCTGGTCAGCTGGCTGCAGACGTGGCTGGAGGCCGGCCCGGGGGTGCCGTCCCACCACCCTCCAGAGACGTAGGGAACTGGGCGGCAGGGGAGGGCGGGGACGAGGGCACAGGCGTGCTCAGGCCACCCCAGCGCACCTTGGAATTGGTGGAGTTGAACACGCTCTTCTTGAAGGAGCACTGCAGGGGGGAGTGGGTATGGCGGTACGGGTGGGTGGTCGGGTTTATGTGTGGTGTGGTGTAGTGTGGCATGGTGGGTGGTGGTGGGTGCGGCAGCCCTGGCGCCCGGCGCAGAGCCCCCCACGGCGCTGCACAGCACGGCGCGCCGCGGCGGGCCCGTGTTCCAAACACACATTTTCAAACGCACACAGGTGCAACGCAGCACGGCGCAGCACAGCCCGGGTGCGCGCGCCTGGTTGAACGTCTTGCCCACGGTCATGCCAGCATTGAGCTCCTCAAAGACGCGCTTGCGGACCTGGGGAGGGGCGAGGGGTTCAAATGCCACGGCACATGTTTCTTTGAACCACTCAATCACCCCGCAGCGCGGCGGGCAGCGGTGGCTGCCGTGCCGCAGGGCCCGGTTGGCTGTTCGTGCTGTGCCCTGGCTGCTCATGCTGCACCCCCGCTGCCGATGCCGCGCTCTGGGACTTGCTGCTGGGACTTGCTGCTGCTCTGCTGTGGAGCGTACTCTTGCGCCTGCGAGTAAACATGTTGGCACGCACTGTGTTGACGTCGACGCGGGGCTTCTCGGTGCCGGGGCAGGGGCCGTTGAGTTGAGGGTCGAATCCAGCGACTGAGGGTCAGCAGCATGGTGGTGGCGGCAGTGGTGGAATAGTGGTCAGTGGCCGTGATCACAACGCAGGACGGCCGCCCCACCCTGACATCCTGCCGCCAGCAGCGGCGGCGCAGCGTGGGGGTGTGCACGTGCCGCACAGCGGGGCAGCGCCACGCAGCGCGTTCACATCGGCAGCGCGGCCGGGGCTGGGGGCAGCACGGCAGGTGCAAGCGGAGCAGGCACAGCGTGGACACTCACTTGGAATGATGATTGTGGATATTTCCCTGGTGACCAGTTGGTTGAAGGACACAGACACAGCCGCCTGCCGCACGCTGCCATCCGCCAGCAGCCTGCGGCGGCACAAGGGAGACGCGCCTGCCACCTGTCACGCCACGCGGACACTTTACCTGCCCCGCCTCCCCCCCTCACGAGGCAGTGCAGGAGGCAGGCGGGCCGGCCCTCACGCCCGGCGGCACAGCCTTGGTAGGGGCAGCGCGTGCCGTGCATCGCCCGCGCACCTGCGCCGCGCGCCAGCGGGCATCGCGGCAAGTTCCTGGTCGCTCACAGGCACCTCCTGGACGCTCTCTGCGGCAAAAGACAGGCGTTGGGCGGTGCTGTAGCTGTCGGCTCCAGGGGTGCGGCGAGCGTGGCAGCAAGCAGTGGGGCGCATGTGGCGGTGGGAATGTGGGCGCATCCCAGCGCGCCGCCTGACCCAGGCGGCCGCTGCATGCAGCCGATGCCGAGCCTCCGGTTGTCGAGGGAGAGGAGAAACAGCGCAGCATGGCACGGCAGGCACGGCAAGAGAGGGCACGTGTGGCTGTGGGGCTTGGCCCTGGCCCGCGCGGCGGTGCAGCGCAGCAGGCAGCAGCAGCGGCGGCACGCTCACGTGCGACGACGTTCCGCCCACTGGCCACTTCGCCGCCCGCCACCTTGCGCACTTTTGTGCCCACAAAGCAGTTGGTCGCCTCGGCGTGGGTGAACCCTGCAGAGGGGGAGGGGCGGTGCGTGCCCTCCGTCAGCCCAGGCAAGCCCTCCCTCCACCACTCGCGAGCTGCCGCCGCCCGGCCTGACACGCCGCGGCACTGCAGCGCCCCCCGGTCCAGCAGCAGGGCACGGGCGGTGCACGCACCAGAGACGGGGCGCACGCCGCCGGCGCCCCGGGACAGCCACACCCCCTCCAGCTCCACTTGCTGCCCGGAGCGAATGCCGGTGAAGTTTTCCTTCGGCGACTCTAAGACCAGCACGTTTTCGCCATAGCTGGTCTTCACCTTGAGCCACCTGCGTGCAGGAGAGCGTGCGAGCTTGTGGGCCGGGCCTCCCGCCCGTTGCTTGCGGCGCGCCCCCGTCCTGCAAACACCGCCCGCCGCCGCCAACGGGCGCAGCTGCACCTGCAGTCCCTCCGCTCACCGCTGGGACTTCTCTCCCGACTTCCTTGTTCCTCTGTCCTTGTTCACGATGACGGCCTTGCCTGCGTGAACGGAGCCGGGAGGCTTAAGGGGGTCGCGAGCCTTGTCTCTGCGCTGTCGCGCGTGCGCCGGATCGCGTTCCTGCTGCCTACCTGACATGACACGGATTTTCGGCGTGTGGAGGGACAGGCGGCTCGGCCCCCACTACCAGTGCCGCCAACAGGAGCGCAACGTAATACCGTGTTCGCTGCATGTTCAGAACGAGACTCTCGTTTTATGGCAACATCAGTTTCAGAGAAGCAGCGGGCAAGCCCACTGGGAAGGCGCTGGGGCGCGGCTTCCTGGTGGGTGCCACACCAGCGATGACGCTTTCAGTCCCATGGGTTTGCTCTGTTCTGCGTGCCCAACGTCGTCCCATCACCATCGGGAGCAATGTCTAGGTGCGGGACGGCTTTCACGTGTGAGCAACACCTGACCGGCAACAAATGGGAGCGGCTGATGGAGGTGCCAGCGGCAGGCAGCCAGAGCAGCCGCCACTCCTCGGCACCCTTCCAAGAGCCCCTGCACACTCACAAGCGCTTGACGCGGAACACCAAGGAGCGGGTGACGCTCCAAGAATGGAGCGCTGGTCAAAGAGGGGGCGCGCCACGGGCGATGCGCCCGCTGCATGGCATACCGGAGCTGGTACTCGCGAACAGGCGGCACCGCGGCGGAGGTTCAACTGCTTTGGGCGGGGGGGGGGGGAGCAGTGGTGGAGGTTCGACCGCAGGTCGATCCTGCAACAACGCCCGGCTTGGGCAGCCGGGTCCGTGGCGCTTCAGCTGTGGACAGAGACGTCGGAAGCGTTGGCAAATACTGGGCCCGTCCCGCCCGTGGGCCGCTCACCCGCCCCCCAGCGGCGGCTCTTGGCCGGCCTCCCAGGCCACTCGGTGCACGCAGCTGCAAGTCAAATACATCACCATAGCTGGCGGTCACGTGGCGTTCTTGCAGAGCGGCGGCAGGGGCGCTACAGCAACATTCGCAGGAAGGGCTTGCATGATGCGGGCATGATGTGGCCCCTGCCGCAAGCCCGGTCGGCGCTGGCGCGATGGATGTACTCCTGAGCCCCTGCACCCTGCTGTCTGGTCGGGCAACATCAGCCCCCCTTGTCCATGTCGAGGCCCCTTGGGCTTCCCCAGTTGGAGGCCTGGCGTGGCTGGCCATGCATTGAGGCGGTCCCGCCACACCCGTGGGGCCGGCATGCCGTGCAGCTGCCACCCCGTGGCCGATGAGGTCTCGCCGGCGGCGCCCCTGCCACACTTTTTCCCTTCGACATGCAAACACAACCATGAGAGCACGTTCATTGCTTTTGGCGCTGCTGTGCGCCGCTGGCTGCTTGCCCGCGGCCGTCGCGCACCACACGCCCGAGGGAACGGACACCAAACCTTTCTGCGTGTAGGTTGCGGAAGGGAGATGCGGTCCAGGGGGTGTCTGGTGGGAACCGCGGAAGCTCTCGCCACCGTGCTCGAGATCGCTCTCCCCACTCCGTGGCGTGGGGTCTGCCCGGGCGTGCTGGCCGCATGCGCGACGACTGTGCAGCTTGCAGAGTTGGCCGGCCCGGAGTCGACTTAGCCACTGGCAGGCCACTGGCGGGCGGCGCCGCCGCCCCCCCGGGCCAGGCTTCCTAAGCCATGATGCCCTGCCCCCTGAAGGACATCTGCAGGTGGACGCAGATCAACTACGTCCCATATGTACCAGGTGGGAAGCCCAACGAGCAGCCGGGGCAGCGCGTACGTCATTTTGCGCACGCGCTTCGACGGGGCCGCCGCCGTCCTGCGAGGCGGTGCTGCTGCTGTTGCCTTGCCCTCGCGGCTGGCACGTGCTGCTGCCGGGGCTGCTGCTGTGAGGCGCTGGTTGGGAAGGATATGTTCCCTGCATCCCCCGGTCCCAACCACCCTGAGCGCCTGCCGTACCGCAGCAGCTTGCCCCAGCGCCGCCTGTCGCTGCCCGCCAAGCTGCCCTGCCCCACTTGCGCCCGGCCCTGCCCACCCGCGCCCTCCCGCTCCTGCAGAAACCGACTTCTACCTGGTTAACCACACCATCGTGCGCAGCTGCTCCGACAAGCTGACGCCCCTGCAGCGGTCGCAATGTCTGGGGTATGCGCGGCAGCAGACGCCTGCCTGCACACCATCTCGCTCACCTATTTCGACGGCGCAGGTGACTGCTTGCGGCCGCGCGTCGCAGCCGAGAAGCCGTGCGGCTGGCCCTGGGGCGTTGAACACCCCCCCGTTGCAAATTGGGGCGCCTGCGCCTTGTGGTCACTGGCCGGCACGTTGCACACGCCATGTTCCCATCAGCTGCGCGGCGCAAGCAGCGGCCGGGCGAGCAGATCACACTGCGGGGCCAGCCCAACCCCGCTTCTGGCGCTGTGCCGCTCGCGCATGTGTTGCCCCGGAGCTCCGCCCTGGCAATACAAACTCCCCCTGCCTGCTGTGCACGCCACGCCATGCATGCAGACAAGACCAGCTGCACGTGGGTGGACCACAACGAGAAGCTGGAACGCACGCGCGAGCTGCTCTTTGCTCTGGGTGAGGACCAACCCCGCAGCGCCACTGCCCTGCGCTTGCTCCAGGCCCCGCCCTCCCCTGCTGTGGCTGCGTTGCTGAGGACGTGCACGTGCCTGGTGGACGCCACCCCCGCGGGCAGCCCACCGCCGCTCCGCCCCCGACCTAGCCACAGCCAGGTCTCCCCAGCATCTGGAATCCTATTAAAAGGCCGACCGCTACACTCATCCCCCCCACCCCCTGCCACTGCCAGGCGTCAACTCCCCAAGCATGTACTCATCAACCATTAACATGGGCAAGCAGGTGCGTCATGCCGTGCCACGCTGTGCCACGCTGTGTGGAGTGCGGTGCTGCGCGGCGCCCCTGCCGGTGCCACGCGTGCCAGTGCCAGCGCAACGCAACAGGCGCCGCCACCCCCACCACCCCACACAAACCCACATGAAACATACGGCCAACCAGTGGGAACGTGCGTCCTGCTGCGAAGGCCGCCAAAAACCTCTTCGCTAGCCCCCCCCCACCCACACCCACACCCACACACACAAACACACACACAAACACTACCCACCCCCCACCCCCCACCCCCCACCCACCCCACCACCACCTTACCGCGCACACACATTACATACACAACCACCACCACACCCCGCCCCCGCCGCAGGTGGCGGCCGGAGACAAACTCACGTGCAGCGTGACACGCGAGTTTGAGGTGTTCAGCAAAGAGTACGAGCTAGGTGGGTGCGCCCGACGCCGCTGCGCTGCCGCTGTGGTCAGCTGCATGGGTGCCGCTGCGCTGCTGCTGCGCTGCTACGGGGCAAGGGTTCTGTTGTGCCCCCCCGCCCTGCTGTGCTTTGTGCGCTGTGGTCCGGGCACCGCATTGAGGACACCGCAGTGCCCGCTGCTGTGCTGCTGCAGCGACTGGTATGGCAACGACCGGTGTGCAGATGGCGCGACGGGGCTGCGGTGATGCAACAAGCGTGCCCCCCTCCCACCCCCAAAAATAAACAACAAAAGAACTCGCTCCCCCCCCCCCAATGCAGCCTACTTTTCGGCGGTGGGCAACGGAGAGGTGGATGAGCTGGGACCCAACGACGGGGACCCACTGCCTGGCAGGCAGCAACCAGACGCCAGCTGCGTGGTGGAGGTGTGAGCCACCCGTCGCTGCTGCTGCTGTTGCTGCTGCTGTTGGGGTGCTGGATCACACCTGCCTGCGTCCTGCCCTAGAAACGCAGGGCTCGGGCGGCCGTGCCGCGCCCCCAAGCACACGGTGGGGTGGTCGGCCTTGCACCGCCAGCCTCAATGTGCACTGCGCTTGCTTGAACCAAAAGGCTGACCTGACCCCCCCCCCACACACACCGCCCCCGAGCAGAGGCCGGCCACCAAGTGCAACTACACCCTGCACCACACCCCCAAGCTTCAGTGGGCCATCAGCTCGCGAGAGTTCTGGACCACGGTGCGCCCATGTGTTGCACTAAGTGTTGTCATTCTGTCCGACCATGGGGAACCTGTCGACGCAGCACGACCGTTGCTACCCCCGCTCCCTCTCGACGGCAGCTGGGTGCAAGCACGTTTGCCAAAGAGTTGCATGCTCGCCGAGTGCCGGCCGAGGCATGCCGCCTCCCACCCGTCTGCCCCACCCAACCGCTGGCCGCCTCCGAGGCAGAGATCTCTGCCTGTCGGCACCCCCAGCCCCTGCCCACGCGCACAAGCCGCACGTCAGTTTGGACCCCCCACCACCACCACCACACACACACACACACCCCACCCCACCAACCCACCCACCCACCCACCCACCCGCCCGCCCGCCCTCCCCCGCAGAACAAGACCATCATGGCGCAGCTAGACAAGGGGGACGAGGAGTGCCTGGCCAACAAGAAGATACGATGCGTGCCCGCCAAGCCGCCCTTCCGGTACAGCGTCAAAATCACAGGTGAGACGCTCCCCCCGCGGACGCAGGGCCCTCTCCTGGCAGCCTGGTGCCCCCCCCCCCCCCCCGCAATGGGTGTTACCCGATCCGCAGCGTGCCTGTGCCGGCTGATGGAACCCCGATCATGTGCACAACCCACACCACGACTGTCCGATTGTGCCCGCCCCACCGCTCATGAGCCGCAGGCGCCAAAGCACGTGCCCGCTTCTGGCCCACACCGCCCCTGCACCCCACACGCACTCCTCTCCCAGAGCGCCCCTGTGCCCCGGCCGCACCCGTCCCTTTTTTACCACAGAGCACCATGCACCATTGCCTGACCCCTGGATCCACCTATACCGTGTGTCGTTCCCCCCCCCCCCCCCCCCCCGCGCCCGCCGCAGAGCACCCCTGTGCCCCGGGCAAGCCCATCCCCAAGGTCATCAAGGTCGGCGGCAGGTTCCCCATGGGCCAGCCAGGCGAGCCTCCGGGCCTGTGCTCTGGGTGTGCGCAGCGTTGTACGCATGCATTCCGTGTCACGCGCGGGGCTGTGCCTGTCGTGCAGGCCCCCAAACCAGAGCTGCATCGCGCGCCGTGCCGCGGGAAGCGCCCTGGAGGCTCTCATGTCATCGTGCGCTGCCGCTCCCGCCGGTGCCATGCACGCGTCCCCCCAGGCTGCCTGCGGGGTATCTGCGTCGACACGTCTGCCGGTGGCTGGGCAAACGCAACACAGTGGAAGGGGGAAGTGGACCCCCCCCCCACACACACACCCACCCACACACACACCCCACACCCACCCACCCACCCACCCACCCACCCACACCACCCACCCACACACACCCACACCCACACACACACACACACTTAAACCTGCTGCTCCACCCACCCACCCACCCACGCACACAGGCTATATTTTGTACCCCGGAGGCTATGCCAAACTACCGCCAGACGGGCTTCAAGCTGGACTGTGAGCACCGATTGATTGATTGATTGGGAATGATTTAATTGGTGGATTGGTTGTCATCAGCCGTCAGTCAGTCCTGGGAGGCTGCAGGCGGGGGCGCAGCATGGCGGTGCATGCTGCCTCCTGGCCCACCACCTTCGCGACTGGGTTCCTCGCCAGCCAGCCAGCCAGCCAGCCAGCCAGCCAGCTAGCCAGCCAATCGCAAGGCAGCGCAGCCACAGTTTGGCGCGAGCGAGCTGTCGTGGCAGGCGTGCAGGGGCCTGGCACAGACAGCTGGCGCGCCGTGCGCCCGCCCGCCCTCCCCCCTGCCCGCCCGCAGACGTGATCCGTGCCAAGTGGCGCATGAAGGCTGAAAAGCCAATCTACCTGATTGTGGGGCCCTCTGACAAGCTGCTCAAGGTAGGCCGGCCTTGACAGCGCAGAACGTGCCCGTCTCCAACTTTGGTCAAACATTACGACATGCCTGTCTTTGGTGCACCTGCATCCCGCCCGCGCTGCCCCCGCCCACCCCGCCCATCCTGCCCGTCCCTCCCTCCCCGCAGGTGTGCCCCCCCGGCCCGGGCCAGGTGTGCAACTACAAGGAGGCCTACAAGAAGTACGCCTACAAGGCGCACAGCTGCTACGGAACCGCCTGCAGCGGCTTGATCATCAAGCCGCTGCGCCGAGAGTGAGCCGCCGGGGCGCTGCTGCCGCTGCCGCGCTGCTGGGGGCGCTGCTGAGCCAGCTTTTTGGGGGGGGGGTGAGCCACCCTTCAGGCCAGTCGGCGAGCCGCTCCTACAGGCGCGGGCAGCAGGTCGGTGGGGGGGGCCAGAGCAGCGTGCGCAGCAGCCCACCTTCCGACTCCCTCTCGGTGGCGCCACCCCCTGCCGCAGCGTCGTCATCATGCTGGCCTACCCCAAGTTTCTGGCCGAGGAGCAGGCGGTGATGCCCGCCAGCACGCCGCAGCAGATCGTGGAGGTGAGGGGCGGCCCCGCTGCGCCGTGCTGCGCACCGCCGTGCTGCGCCCAGCCGCCGTGCTGAGCCGTGGCGTGCTGCGCCGCGGCGTGCGTGCGTGGCCTGCCGCTTCAGTTCCGGTGGGGCTGGCTGGCCTCCGCTGCACTGCCCACGTGCCCATGCCCCGCGTGGGGCAAGCCACGCCCACCTGATCTGTAAGCCGCACCCGCGCCTTCAGACTCGCGCTTTGACAGCGCACCTGCCTCCCCCCGCCTCGCCTCGCCTGCAGTTTTACATGGATGCATGGGAGAGCAAGCCCCCAGCGCCGGGCTAGCGCCCACGCCAGCCCCGCACACGGCACGCAGCGTGGCTTGGCTGCACGCAGCAGCAGAGTGGTTCGCCCCTGCGCCCGTGGCTCCCGTCCTGCTGCACAAACCGGTCGCAGCTGGCCCCTCCAGCGTCCACCGCAGCACCAATGGAGGGCAACGGCAGAAGCGGGGCGTCCTGCGCCTCCCAGCCGTGCCGTCTGCACCCACCCACACGCTGTGATCCCGCTCGGACCGCTCGGTCCGCCTCCCCCCGACCGTACTTCCCCCACCGTCAGTCACCTATTTCCCCACCACCGTCACGCTCCTCCCAACCCACCGCCGTCCAAACTTTGGAAATAATGTGGCGTCTATGCATGCGGGGAAAAATCATCTTTGGCCTCATCTACAAAGCTTGGGTGCTCCTCAGTTTTTGTCTATCCATCGATCGGAAGTCCTCGCATGCCACCTGACCCACCTGCAGCCCCTGCCTGGCAATTTCATTTCCCCGAGAAGCTCCGGGTGCACGCGTGCACCCATCCCCACCAGCGGCCACAGCCCTCACTTGTTCACTTGCCCTCCCGTTTTTTTAACTCTCCGGCGTGTTTGCCCGCCCGCCCCGCCGCCCCCCCCCCCCCCCCCCCCGCTTCCCAAACCAACACAACCGCCGAACAACCGACAGCCTGTTTTGTGCAACACAAGCGCAGCAGATGGGCCCAGATGGGAGGATGCAGCAGGGCTGCAGCAGGGAAACCGGCGAGAGTGCTGACACCGAGCCGCCGCCGGTCGGGCCGCCGCTGGACAGCGCTACAAAAATGCGACCTGCCTTCGCCCGGCCTTACACTCGCTCAGCCTGCCTCCAAGCACACTGTGGCCTCGTGAGCACCCGAGTGCCCAACGACCTGCAGGCAAGGTCCACCCGCCAGCAGACTGCGCTCTTTAGCGTCGCAGCGCCCTCGCAGGCGCCGACAGCCAGGCTGCGGAGGATTTGAAACACACTGCCTGGAGCCCGCCACGCGAGGGTGGACGCTGATCAATGCGGGGCACGGCACCGCTCTTTTGGGGATTGGCTGAACGCAAGGGAGCGTGGGATCGATGGCAGTGCAGCAGCGGCAGCCGCGACAGGCGGGACGTCGCAAGGCACTGGCATCGCAGCTTGCATGAAGGTTTCCCTTCTTGCTTGTCGATCTTCCTGCCGGTTCCTGTTGTGCGCCCGGTCATGTTTTGCCTCGTGGCGAAGTTGGAAGTCGCGACGGCGGCGGGCAGCGGTGGCGGCGGCAGGCGGCGGGCAGGGCTTGGTTGCCCGGGCTGCGCCGCTCAAGATCAGAAGGCGCCCGGAGGCTTCTACAGCATGCCACCGCCGCGAGACCAGCTGCAAGCGTGTTGACAAGCCGCAGAACGGGGTTTTGTCACCACAAATGCCCATGCTGTGCTTCGCCAGTCCGGCTCCCAGCGCCCAAGACCCAACACCCGGCCGCCTCAGGCCTCCAAAGAATCTTGGCTTTGGGAAGTGGGCTCAGCTTGACAGCAGAGGTGCGTTCGGGCGCTGGTTGGGGTCCGCCGCCGCTGGCTAAAGCGCTGGCGCGAGCATCGCTCGTGAGCCGGGCCTCCCGATGCTGGGTTACACTCGCTGAGCATTGGACAGCCCCTGGCTGCCGCGGGCGGGCGCCAGGGCGCCGGTGCAGCAAGGTCAAGAGGGCTGTTCAGCAACCCTTGTGCCCGGGCCGCGCTTTTGGCGCTTGTGGCGGCCTTGCAAGCATGACAGCCGCCGGGAAGCGCCCCAGGCCTTCGGCCGCCGCCATCAGTTCGCATGCCCTCCAACGGCCCTGGCACTTCCTAGGGCGAGCTGCACGCTCGCCCCGCTCGCCGGGCTGCTTTCTCAGCATCAGACCTGCTGTTGGCATAGCTCCAGCTTGTAGTTTGCGCGCCGGGCGGCAGCGGCGGGGCGTCAGCGCCTGCCGCCGCCTGCCTGCCGGCGCGCGCTGGAAATGCCTCGGCCCTCCCGCAACTTGCGCTCTCCCGCCACGCTGCACTCGGCAGCGTCGGCCCATCCACGCCATCTCTTCTCAACCCCGGCGGCTTCCGCATCGCGACTGACCGCCGTCGCGTGCCCCGTTGCCCACCCGCAGCTTCTTACACTTCCCGCCAAGATGCTGAGCAGCAGCGTGTACCAGCAGGCGGGCCTGGCGGGCCTGGTGAAGGTGCGTTGCATTCGTTGCTGCCAGTTGCGCTGGACGCGCTGATGCCTGCCACCTGCGTTGTGCACCACCGCGTGCTCCGCCTCGGCGCCGCCTGCCCTGCGTCCCCGCCTTCGCCTTGCCCCACCCGCCTCCCCTCCGCCCCCCCTCTTCTCTTCCAAACCGCAGGCCTCGGCCTTCTCCATCCCCGCCGCGGCGCCCTTCATCCCTGCCGCCAAGGAGGCCGACGCCAACGCCATGGGCTTCCTGATCGACCTGGCCGCCGGTGGGTGCCGAGCTGTTGGTTGGGCGGCGCTGAGGTGTCTTGACGTGAATCGAGCGCTGCGGGTGCTGCCGCCGGCTGCAGGCTGTTGAGGGCTCCCTGCATGCGTCGCTGCTACTGCTGCTTTGCTCACGAGCGTGCCCTGCTGCCTGTGCCTCTGCCAACCCCTGCAGGCGGCGGCGCCGGCGCGATCTCCAAGACCGCGGTGGCGCCCATTGAGCGCGTCAAGCTGCTGCTGCAGACCCAGGACTCCAACCCCAAGATCAAGTCCGGCGAGGTGGGTTTGTGTGCAAGTTCAAATGGCGGCGAGGGCGACAGCTGGTGGGTGCTGGACGGCTGCTGGTTGCAGACCGCACATAAACCCAAGATCGTAAACCCAATATCTGACAGCTGGCGAGCGGCGGCGCGGGGGGGGAAGGGGGGGCGGGGGGGGCGCGCCTGATCTGTGTGCGGGCCGACAGGCGGGCGACTTGTATAGGGTCCGCGCCCCCCTTCCCGTCTTTGGCTGCGGGGCCACTCTCCCCTCCCCCCCCTTTAATCGACCCCCGCAGGTCCCCCGCTACACCGGCATCATCAACTGCTTCACCCGCGTGTCTGCGGAGCAGGGCATCGCCTCTTTCTGGCGCGGCAACCTGGCCAACGTGGTGCGCTACTTCCCCACCCAGGTGAGCGCCGGCGGCGGTACCATGTGGTGCCATGCAGTACCACAGCGGGTCGAGTGTATAGGATTCGAGCCCCGCTTCGAGGGTACGCGTGGGGGGGAGGGCCCTGCCGCGGTCGCTTGGGCGTGGAGTCGCGCCGCACGTCCTGCGCGCCTCAATTGCCCCCGCCCATGCTTGCATCTGGCACTGGAGCGCTCCACTCATCCCCCCCCCCCCCCCCCCCCCCCCCCCCCCCGTCCCCCCCCCCGTCGCCGCCGCCCCCCCCCCCCCTCCAGGCCTTCAACTTTGCCTTCAAGGACACCATCAAGGGCATGTTCCCCAAGTATAACAGCAAGACCGACTTCTGGCAGTTCTTCGCCGTCAACCTGGCGTCGGGCGGCCTGGCCGGCGCCGGCTCGCTGCTCATCGTGTACCCCCTGGACTTTGCCCGTACCCGCCTGGTGAGGGGCGCCCCCCTCTCGTGTTGGGTCAGATGCGACTGCACGCCTACCCCTGCTTGCTTCCTCCTGTTGGCGCACCTGCCTGCGCCGCCGCAGCAGCCGCCGCCGCCGCTGCTGCTGCCACGCCCCTCCCAGGCCTCCCAGAGAACCAACCCTCAGCCCGCGCCCTCCTGCACCCCGGCTCGCAGGCCGCCGACGTGGGCTCTGGCAAGGGCCGCGAGTTCACCGGCTTGATCGACTGCCTGTCCAAGACCGTCAAGCGCACCGGCGCCATGGGCCTGTACCAGGGCTTTGGCGTGTCCGTGCAGGTGGGCTGTGGGGGACGGAGGGGGTGGGGTGGGGGTGCAGGGCTTGCAGGTGGGGCTTCGGCGTGCCCGTGCAGGTGCGGGCGGGTGCTGCGGATGGGATGGCGGAGGGCGTGAATGTGGGGCGTGCGGCCTGCGGGGCAGTGTCGCGGACGCACCGCTGCGGGCTGGGCCCGCCGCTGATGAGCGCCGCGTGCGTGTCGTGCCCGCCTGCTGCGCCGCCTCCCAGCCAACCAATGCTGCCTGGCGCTGGTACCGCACGTCCAACTGTATCGCAGGGCATCATCGTGTACCGCGGCGCCTACTTTGGCCTGTACGACACCGCCAAGGGTGTGCTGTTCCGGGTGAGCGCCGTCGAGTGAACGAACGGGTGCTGCTGCATGAGCTGCTGGCTGTCGCGACCTGCTGAACAGTGCCACCGACGTGACGGCGCACGCGGCGGAGCCTGGCCGATGGGCGAACAAACAAATGGCGGTTTCGGGTTGCCTGCTGCCTGCTGGCTGCGCGCGTGCACCTGCCCGCCCGCCCGCCCGCCCGCTCTGTGCGCTCTGCTTAGGAACCAGCATGGTGTTGGCGGTTTGTGTGCCGCCTGGGCTCCCTCACTCAACCCTCTTGTGTCTGCCTGCCCACCCTGCGCCCTCCCTGCAGGACGAGCGCAGCGCCAACTTCTTTGCCAAGTGGGCGGTGGCGCAGGCGGTGACCGCCGCGGCCGGCGTGCTGTCCTATCCCTTCGACACCGTGCGCCGTCGGCTGATGATGCAGGTGCGCGGGGGTGGGTGGGCGTCGTGCGCTGCAGCGCGGCAGGGGGGCGGGTGGTGGTGGGGGGGGGGCGGAGTGCTGACGGGGCGTTGTGGCCGTGCTGCTGAGGCTGGATGCCTGGGCAACCTTGCGGGCCGTCGTCGACTGCAGGCTGCTGTCCCACCCAAACAAACAAAACTGAACCGTCCTCCTCTGCCTGCCCGCCTCCCCGTCCGCAGTCTGGCGGCGAGCGCCAGTACGCCGGCACCCTGGACTGCTGGCGCAAGGTGGCGTCCCAGGAGGGCATGAGCGCCTTCTTCAAGGGCGCCCTCTCCAACGTGCTGCGCGGCGCCGGCGGTGCCTTTGTGCTGGTGCGTCTGCTTGCGCGCCGGGAATGGGGGGGGGCGGGGGGGCGGCGCGCTGCGCGTGCCTGGTGTGCAGGCTGTGCGTGGGCCGCGTGACGTAATAGTGCCGTGAGCAGCGGGAAGGTGTGGCCGCGGCCGCCGCCGCCGCTCCCCTCGGTGCTGCCCTCGGCGCTGCCCTCGGCACTGCCGTCCGCGTCGTGCACGCTTGCAACTCCATAACTCTGGTACGCCCTGCTTCCCATCCCTGTGCGTGTTTGTACAGGTGCTGTACGATGAGATCAAGAAGATGCTGGACCCCAACGCCAAGCCCTCGGCCGAGTAAGCGGGACCGCCGCGCCGGCTTGGGCCTCCTGGGTCTGGACTCGCACAAATGAACACGCGCTAGGCCTGACGCCGCTGCAGTTTCTCAGCTCCCGCCACCCCCTCCTCCCCCCCAACCCACGACCGCGCACGCGCCGCCCTTGTGCACAGTGCCTGCCTGCCTGCTTCCCCCGCCGTCTCCTCGCACAAATCGGTGTTTGCGTCTCCCCGCGCCGCATGCATCGGTGGTCCCGTCTTTTCTCCCGCCCCCGCCCTCCACTGCCCCTGCTCCCTCACTGTTTGTCCCGCCGCCACTGCTGTCGTACCCAGCAAGCACCCCCCTGCTGCCCTCGCGACCGGCCGTGAGGCGCACCTCTGCGACCCGACCCCCCCCCCCCCAATTGAAACATGCGCGGGGAAAGAGCTTCAGAGAGACTTTGGGACAGGAAAGGAGGCACAGAGGAGGGGCTTGCAGGCACTGCGTGGCTAGAAACCGCTCACAGCCCGCACACGGAAAAGCAGCTTTGAAGTGGCGGCGCTGATGCTGGGAGGGCAGCATGGCAGCGCCGGCAACGTGCAGAGCGCGCTGCAGGAGCGCTGGCCCGCCAGCCGCTGCGCTGCTCTGTCTGCGGTACTGCTGCATCTGTCATGTCTGTCGTGCATTCCTGACACTGTTGAGGGCACCATGGCAGTGGCATGGCAGCAAGCACAAGACAGGCCGTTGCACCACGGCTGGCGCTCGTGACCCACTGGCTGCCACTGCTTGCCACCCTTCTGCTGGCTGCTTCTGCTTACAGGCCCACGCCTTTGCTTTGACACAGCAGCGAATTGCGTTAATACAGCAGCAGTATTGGAAGTGCGAGGGCAGGGGCACAGGGAGGGCCGGCGCAGCCGCCCGGCGTGGCCCCCTCGCTGCCGCCCGTCAGCGCCGCAGCTTGACGCCGACGGTGTCGCCGCCACCGGCGGTGCGCCGCAGGTGCATGAGCTCGATGGGCATGCGGCGCCACGCCTGCTTGGACGCCTCCCACGTGGGCACCTGCACCTGCAAGCATGAGCGGGGGGGGGGGGGGGGGATGTTGATTGTTTGCGCGAGGAGGAAGCCATCGAAGTGCCCCAACGTCCTGCACAGGGAGAGAGCCAAGCGGCCGCAGCCGCAGGGCGCCTGCAGTGCGTCGCAAGGGCGGCTGAGGGCCCCGCCCTGCGAGCGCCCTGCCCTGCCGCGACCCCACCCCACCCCCCACCCACCTGCGTCGCCTCCTCGAGCAGGAACTCGCCGCTCTCTTCGCACAGAATGTCCAGAAAGCACTCCCTGGGTGGGGCGATGGGATGCAGGCAGGCAGAGGGGGCGGGAGCAGCGATGAAGCCAAGTGGCATCACCGCCTCCGGTGGGCGCCCTGCCCTGCCCGCTGTGCAAAGATGGGGAGGCACAGCTGCAGCGCGCGCAGGCCTCGCCGCCGACCTGGCCACCACACCTTCACGCCCGCCAAGCCGACCCCAGCTGCCCGCACCTGTTGTGCCGCGCGCGATCCGGAGGGTCTGCCAGCAGCAGGCGCGCGCCACCGCCTGTGCGGACCAGCAGGCGCGGCGCCACCGCCGCCACGGGAGCAACGGAGAACGATTCATAAAGGCAGTCTGCGAATGAGGTTGGTTGATTGGTTGGTTGAGAGGGGGGCGGGGCAGGGAGGGCACTGGGCACCAGGGCCATGGACTCAACAGCAGCAACACATGGACACAGCAGCGGCGCCAGCACAGCAGCAGGTGACAAGACGTGGGGTGGGATGCGGCGGAGCAGCGAGGGGGGAGGGCGTACCGCAGACGA
The DNA here is from genome assembly GCA_002245815.2 of Micractinium conductrix. Taxonomy (NCBI): domain Eukaryota; kingdom Viridiplantae; phylum Chlorophyta; class Trebouxiophyceae; order Chlorellales; family Chlorellaceae; genus Micractinium; species Micractinium conductrix. Next base: position 89,265 of record LHPF02000046.1, read on the forward strand.
GCAGTACGTCGTGCCGCTCCAGCGTCACCGGCTCGCTCCAGTCAAACACCTCTGCTCGCACCAGCCCCGGTTGCTCTACGGTGCCGCCGGGGCTGCTCACGCTGCCTGGGCTGCTCACGCTGCCATCTCCGCTGCTGCTGCTGCCTGATGCCGCGTGGGACTCTCGCCGCCGCTGCTGCTGCTGCTGCTGCTGCTGCTGCTGCTGCTGCTCCCGCTGCTCCCGCTGCTGCTGCACCTGCTGCTGGAAATCCAGCAGCTGCTCTGCGTCCGCCAGCGGCAGGTGGCGCAGCAGCTGCTCCAGCGCCGGCGGCGCGGCGCGCGCGTCGACGGGCGGCGCCACCCGCAGGCCATTCAGCGACGCGTTGAGCAGCGCGCACTGCAGCGCCAGGGGCTCTCGGTCCAGCAGCACGACCTCTGCTGCGCCTGCCGCTGCCGCCGCCAGCCCCGCCAGGCCCAGCCCGCAGCCAAGCTCGCACACGCGGCGGCCGGTCACCAGCGAGGGCCGACCCAGCAGCTCTTCCGCCATGGCTATCGCGCTGGGCCAGGGCTCACACCAATAAGGGTCGCGATCGGTCTGCCCTGCCGCGATGTAAAGCTCCATCACTGCGACAGCGCAAGCGGTGGTGCACAGGAGATGCTGCTGACGAAGCGCGGTTGCCCAGGAGCGGAGGGGAGGAGGCACAGTGGCAGCGGCACGCATGCACATGCGTCGGCGCGCCACTGCATCGCTCAGGCTGGTGCCAACGACTCCCCAGCTTGCTTCCTGCTGCTGTGCCCTCGCTCATTCCACCTGCGTCTATGTCTGGCACAACCAGAGCAAAGCAAGGCCCCTCGCCGCCGTTCAGCGGCAGGCGACACAGCCGCACGGGAACGTCGGCAACGAGTTCCAGCTGCTGCGGCTGCTTTGCGGACGGCGCTTCTTCATGTGCTACTGCTGCAGCTCTGAGTCGGCTCCAAGTGCGGCGGCGGCGTCTGGCCGAGCAGGCACCGCGAGCGCTGGGCGGAAGCACCGCTACATGCACGCTCATTGTGTTACAACTGAGCGACAAATGCGGTCTGGCAAGCGAGCGGGGTGTCGAGGAGCGCATGCGACTGGCTGGAAGGCGGCCACACAAATAACTCCTAAACTGCTCCCCCGCCGCTTCTGGCACGCTCGCTCCACCCTCATGGTACATGTGGCACTCTTGCTGACGCTGCTGGCCCCTGGGGCCGCCCGTGCGGCGCTGCCGGCCGTCGCGCAGGTGTGCAGGGCGCGCTGGCGCGCCGCTCGCCCGCGACCGCGCGTTGCCTCGCCGGGCATGTTGGGTAGATCGCCTACATAGCGGCGGCCGGGACGTCAGAGCTAGCAGCGCCCCTCTCTGCGGCGGCGCGCGCAGGTTGTGCGGCGTGTCGGCAGCTCCTTGGCGGCACGGCTGTCGCGCCGCCTTACATCCGTGCCCCTCCTCCTGTGCTCTTCTCCATTGCTCTGCTACAGGCGGAGGACCCTGGGTTCGACCTGTTTGTGTTCGTGCGCTCGTACAGCCCCACCTTCTGCCTCCAAGAGGAGTGCAACGTCCGGCCCATGTGGGTGCTGCCGCGGGGGCCCTCAAGGGCTTGCTTGCTGTATCTTGTACCTTTCCAGCGAGTGACGAGTTCGTCATGCTGCCCAAGCTGGCAGCCCCCCAGCACCCAGCCCCACGCACGATCCACATCAACATGCCCCTGCCCTCCCCTCCCCTGGTCGCCTGCAGCTCTGCCTTCACCATCCATGGGCTGTGGCCCGAGTACTCCACTGGGGGGTGGCCGGAGTTTTGCGACGGGAACCGCAGCGCGGTGCAGGCTGCGCACAGCAGCGATCGCGATGGCACGCAGGCCAGCGGCGGCGGCGGCAGCAGCGGCACGCGGCGCGCGCTGAGCGCAGCAGGCGGCGGCGGCGGCGGCGCGCTGCGACCGGTCGTGCCGCAGGGGGGCGGCGGCGGTGGCACGCAGGGCGACGAGGGAGCCAGCCAGCAGCAGATTTGCGAGTGGCCCAGCTTTCTGGGGCCCAGTGAGTGCGAGGGCTGGTTGGGGGCCGGGTCCGGCAGGCTGGCAGGGCAGGAGATGGTACGCTTGTGTACGTGCACGTGGCGTGGCGTGCCTTGCCTCCGCCGTTGCTCTGCTGCGTCCCCCTGCCGCCCCCTCCCCTGGCCACCCTCCCTCCCCCTGCCTCGCCCGCCGCGCTTTCCCCTCCTGCCAAACCCGCCCCGCTCGCCCACCGACTCGCCCGCCGCAGTGGGCGCGCCGCCCACCACTCTATCCTTCCTGCTAAACAAACTCTATCCTTCCTGCCTAAACAACCCTATCCTTCCCCTGCCTAAACAGATTCTGGATTCTGGGACCACGAGTGGGACCGCCACGGCAGCTGCGCGACGACCGTCACCGGCGACCGCGCCTCGTTCTTCGGGACGGTGATGCGCCTGCACGAGCAGTACGACATAGACGTGAGCTGGCCTGCTGTGCCTGCTGTGCCTGCTGTGCCTGCTGTGAGAAAGCGGGTCGATCAGGGGGGTCGCGAGTCGTGTGCGGCACGCTGCGTGCGATGTGCAGGTGTGCTGCGTGTTTGCCTGCTCAGACCCACCGCCTCCCCCCCAAAAAAAGAAACACAATAAAAGATAACAACCACACGGTGCCCTGCCCTGCTGTGCCCACAGATGGCGCTGGCGGCGGCGGACATCGCGCCGGACAACGGCACCACGGTCGCCACGCGCCGCGTGCGTGCAGCCGTCGAAGACGCTTTTTCCGTGCGCCCGCTGCTCAGCTGCCACGCGGGCAAGCTGCTGGAGGTCTGGCTGTGCGTTGGGCTGGATTTGAAGGTACTTGGGTCGGCGGCAAACTGGGGTGCCGGGCGGGGAGGGTGGGTCGGAGGTGGCGCACCCTCGTCTCCGCGGCTTGTGACCTGGCAGCGACAGGGGGGGTGCGCTTTGCAAGGAGGGGGGAAGCGATGCACAAGTTGGTGACAAGTGTGGAGGTGCCTGGGGGGCACACGGCGCCGCATTTCCTGGTGCCAAGGCCAGGCCCTCCAGCCAGTACGTGAGCCGCACCCCAGCCTGCTCGCCCACCACACTCCTGCTTCGACGTTCCCTCACCGCCCCGTTGCGCCGCCTGCCCACCTGCTGCTGCAGCTCAAGACGTGCCCGCTCGGCGTCGTCAAGGCGCAGCCCCCCACCTGCGGCAAGAACATCATGCTGCCGCAGGGCGCACCGGTGAGGGGGCGGGCGTGCGGCCGAGCTGGCGTGCTTGCGGCCCTTCTTCATGTGCGCCGCGCCTTGTGTGTGCCCTCTGCCTGGCCTGCCTGTCTGTCCTGCCCGCCTGCCTGCCCCGCCTTCCTGCGTGCCTCCGCCGGCCGCCCCCGCGCAGCGCCGCAGCCTCGGGACGCTTCCTAATCCAGCGGGGGCGTTGTGTGCCACCCACCAGACCCTGTTCCTGTCCCTCCCCCCGCATTAGCCGCGTGGAGGCTTTGGGCCTTCAACCCTGCCAGGCACCCCCCAACGCACACAGCGTTCCATTTCCTGTCTCCTCCCCCCCCCCCCGGCCCGCAGGTCCCCTCCGAATGCAGGCCCTTCTTCCCCCCCTGGAACGCGGCCGGCGGCAACGGCGAAAACATGCGGCTGGTCAGGTGCGCGGTCCTTAGTGCTGCTGCGCCAGGCTCATCGCCCCCCCCCCCCCCCCCCCCGCTAGTGTCACGCGCCGCCCGCTCGCCATTGGTTGCTGCCGCGGCGCTCGCCATGGTCGCTGCGCTGTCACCGCTTCCCTCCCCACCTCCCACCTCCCCCTTCTCGGTCGCAGGATCATCACTGGCCTGGTGGCCGCCGCCGCCGCCGCCGCCGCGGTGGCGCTGTTCCTGCAGGGCGTCTTGCGCAAGCGGCGGCCGACCCTTGCAGAGGCTGTGCCGTACCAGCCGTACGACGCCCTCTCTGCCTGGTGCCCCCCCAAGCCACGTGCCATGCAGTGAGCTGCGGCGAAGTGCGCGCAACGCCAAGCCTGTAGGTAGCTTGTCACAATAAGCATGCGCATGCTGGCGCGCCCCCCCCGCCGTCCCGCCCGCCCGCCCGCCGCGTCGACGAGGCGCCAGCCACAGTTTTGCCCCCTGTACCATGCTCCGCTTCTCCAGTAGTCACCTGCATGCTCGCCTGCCTCCACAGCCCTGCATGCCCTCGCCAAGAACCCCCGCTTCGCCCCCTTGCCTCTCCCCCCCCTGTTTGCTGTGCGCGTCACGCCGCGGCGCCGACTGTACACTGCTCTGCTTGCACCCTTTACCTTAGCTTGCCCTTTCATGCCGATGCATGTTGCTCCGCCTTGTGCCCCCTTGCCCGGGTGCTGCCAGCCTGCTGCCTTAGAAGGAGCCTCCGTGCTGCTCGCACCCACGTCGTTCCTCTGCTCCCCGCCCCCCTTTTCCTCCAGCCTCACACGTCTTTGCTGCGCTGCGCAAGCTGTGCATGGGCACGGCCCTTCTGCACCTGTAAACTGACTAACACGCTGTTACACCGTTCGAAAGGTTTTCGTGAGAGCAGCAGGGCGGGGACATGACGCTGCTATGGTGCGACGGGAGGATAGGCTGAGGTGGATGGGGAAGGATCTGGGTGCCAGGTACAAGGGTAGGAAGGAAAATGAGGGATGCTCAGGGCGCCGGCGGCGCCGGCGACCGCTCGCGCTGCTGCTGCTATTGTTGCCCCTGGTAACCAGCACCTGCGGGGCGGCGCTGCCCATACTGCTGCCGCTCCTGCTGCTGCCCATACCGCTCCCGCTGCCCATACTGCTGCCTCCCGCCGGGGCGGCGCTGCCTGTCACCGCCCTCGCCGCCCTGCCAGCGCCCGCCGCCCTGCTGCCCGTACTGCCGCCGCTGGCCGCCCTGCTGCTGCTGCCGCCGGGCCTGCCAGCCGCCGTCCTGCTGCGCCGCCGCCAGGGCCGCCGCCGCCGCCGCCTGCTGCGCCGCCTGCACGCGCTGCACCTTGCTGGCGGGCATGGGCGCTGATGGGGGGACCTCCACATTGAAAAAGTCAGAGGCCAGGTAGATGGAGTCTGCAAAGGAGGGGAGGAACAACAGTGGCAACGTCCTTCAACCAACATTTGAAATAGGAAAAAGTGATAGGCCAGGTAGATGGAGTCTGCAGTCGGGGGCGGTTGGGCGGAATAATTTGAACTAAGGTTTGCGACAAGAGGGAACAGTCGGGGAGGCCAGACACGTGGGGTTACTCGGGTTCTTTTCCGGCAGTTAAAAAAACCCTACTGTAGTGTGCAGCCAAGGACGATGCCTGCGAGGGCTGCGACGCTAGGGAGGGGCCGTGGGACACGACGCGCTGGTGCTCCGCAAGGTGTGGCCCCCCCCCCCCCACACACACCACACACACACACCCACACACACAACGCACCGCGGCCGTAGGTGGTGCGCGTCTCGTCCCGCAGGCGCTGCATCTCGCCGTGCTTCAAATCCTGGGGCTGCCCCCCGTTGCTGTGCACGCCGTGCGCGCCGCCGCCGCCTGGCTTGCCCTTCAGGGGGACCCTGCTGCCGGTTTCGTACCTGCGGGAGCGGCACAGGAGGAGGGCAGGGCTGGTTGGTACGGGGGTTCGCGTTTGAGAGGCACCGTTGCACAAGACACGGCAGCAGCGGCTGGCAGCGCCGCCTTATCACACTATGCTCGGTGCGCGACGGGAGGCGAGGTCGGGCGGCAACGGCACTTGCATGCACCAGGAGGGCGAGGGGCGTCGCACAGCGTGCGGCAGCAACAGGCGGGCGGTCACCGCCGGAAAAGGCCCGAACAGCCGGACGAGCGCTGCGCACTCTGTGGCCGCACCCTGCCAGCGGTTTGCACCCACGCTTGCGCACCTGCAGCATGATGTCCTCGTATGAACGAATGCTCCCGCCCTCTCGCCCGCGCTGGAGTGCCCACTGGCCCATCTTAATTGTATGTTATTAGATGCTCTAGCTCTTGCCTGGCAGAAAAGTGGGTGAGCACGAGGCGCCGCGCCTCCACCGCCGCCGCAAACGCGCCCGCCTGCAGCGTGGTTGAATGCTGCGCAATGTTCGCCTTCTCCTCCATGCCTGCAGACGGCGACGGGGGGGAGGTAGGAGGGGTTGAGGCTTGATTCAACTTGACTGACAGAGCAGATTCGGAGCCAGCGAGGCTTGTACACGCATTGCGAGAAGGGAGACGACTTCCGTGGGGCGGGCAGGCTGCGGCAACCCGCCGCCTGTGCGACAGCCTGCCTGCACCCCTGCCTGCCTGCCCGCCCGCCTGCCGCGACCCGCACACCGGCTGCCCCTCGCCGCGACACAGCTCTTCCCCCACCGCCCACGACTGGACGGCCCTGCGCCCGGGGCATCCAGTCAAACTGGGCTGCCCTCATCCAGCACATCCAGGTGCGCATCCCTCCCTGCCCTCCCCCCCTCCCTCCCTCACCAGAACAGAAGGTGGCCTCGTGGGAGAGCAGGTCGCAGCCCATGGCCAGGGGTATCATGGCGGTGCTGTCGCACGTGTCCCCCAGAATCACAAGCTTGCGCCCGCGCCGCACCCACTGATCCTCCTCCCGCTCCAGCTCCTGCTGCTGCCGCTGGGACGCCGCCCCCGTCGCGCCGGCGCCGGCGCCGGCGGGCGGGGCCGCCGCCGAAGGTGGCTCCTGGAAGACATACCCCCAGCATGGCACTCGGTGCTGCAGCTGCGCCGCCGACACGCGCACCCCGCCCGGCGTGCGCAGGCTCCAGGTCAGCCCCGGCTGCACAACGTCCTCGCTCCCCTGGTCGTACGCCGCCTGCCAGCCCTGGGCCAGGACCGCCGGCAGGCGGTCGGCCTGGTCGGGGGCCTGCAGCGCCATCTGTTCGGGGAGGCGGGGGGGGGGGTGGGGGGGGGGGGGGGGCCAGGCCGGTGGTGAGGCGGGCGCCAGCTGTGGGGCCGCAGCAGTGCTGCACAGCAGCCACCTCCACCCTGCCGTCAGCCTCCACCCTGCCATCGACCCTCCACCCTGCCATCAGCCTCCACCCTGCCGTCGACCCTCCACCCTGCCATCAGCCCCCACCCTCCACCCTGCCACCTCAGCCCCCCGTGACCCCCTCATGATGCCACCCACCCACCCACCCACCCTGTGCAGCCCCCCACCTGCAGCATGCCCGCCTCGTCGACCTTCGAGGGGGGCCGAGCGCGTGCAGGGTCCAGCACCAGCCCAGTCACGACCAGAGGGGTGGTCAGCGTGACGTTGCCGGTCCTGCGGCCAGGCAGAGGGAGGAAGGCAAGCAGGGTTGGCGGGTGCAGGGGCCAGGGAGAGCGAGCACCCCACAAACCAACATCCGGTCGCCTGCCTGCCTGCAGCCAGCAGCGCGCTCGCACCTGCAGTGCTGCTTGCCCAACGGGCTGCCCACCCTCTGCCCCAGCCCTGGCGGCCCCTCCCACGCACCTGATTGCCGCCAGCACAAGCGACTGCAGCTCAGGGGGGCCGTACACAAGCAGGGGCTCGTGCTGCTGCGGCGTGCCGCGGCGTGCCTGCCAGGGTGGCATCGAGACGGGGGGATGCGGGCATGCATGGACGCCGGCAGCTGGCAACTCCTGACCATCTCAAAACGATGTTGTGTGTGCCAGTGCAGTGCCTCAACCTGCGCCGTCGCACAGCCGACGCTTCCGGCTGGGAGCCTCGCCTGCACGGCGACGCGCCAACGATGCCCCCGGCACTGCAGCACTGCCAACTGCATGCAGCTCCTGCCCGGCGTTGCCTCCCCCCCGCCTCAGGCTTCCCTTCTGCTCCGCCTCCCCACCCCGATCACCGCCGGCCCCTGCCCTCACCTCCATGACGGCGCCAATCACGCCACCGGCGCCGAAGCAGTGGTCTCCATGCATGTGTGTCACAAACATGGCGCGCAGGGTGGCGGGGTCGATGTCGGCGCGCCGCATCTGCTGGTGCGTGCCCTCCCCGGTGTCTACCAGGTACAGGTCCTCGTCAAAGTGGACTGCAGGCAGGCAGGGGAGGTGTGAGGATGGCGGGCGGGAGAGGCGTGAGAGCAGCAGCGCTGTGGGGCTTGCAGCAAGCACCCTCGGGCAGGGCTCGCTGCGCACGTTGTGACATGTGTGCACGGCAACCGCACACGTCCAACACTGACGGCCAATAGCGCCCACACGGCTGCGCTTGCCTGCGATGGAGCTGACGTTGCGGCGGGGGGTGGGGTTGCCGCTGCTGGTGCCCAGCCACGTCACGCTGACGTAACCGCCAGGCGCCGACCCCGACCGCTGCTGCTGCTGCTCCGCGTGCTGTGGTTGCTGCTGTGGCGCAGGGCTCGCACTCCTGCTTCCAGTGGTTTGGTCTGGGGCAGGGTCCTGGGCGGCAACCGCAGGGGCTGCAGCTGGCGCTGGGGCTTGCTCGGCGGCGGCGCTGCTCGCCGCAGCGGCGGCGTGTGCCGCCGCCGGCTGCTCCTGCTGTGCCCGCTGCTCTGGCACCTGCTGCTCGCCAGCATCCGCCTGCTGCTGCGGCGCCTGCTGCGCCTGCTGCCACCAGCCCATCAGTCGTTCCACCAGCTCCGCCTTCAGCCCATCGCTGGGGATCGCCAGGCGGGTGCACTCTTCACGCAGCTGCGCCACACCCAGCCGCCCCATCGCCGTCTTCGTCAGCCTGCCGCCTGCCTCCTCCGCCAGCCGCGCCAGCTCAGAGTCGGCGGGCGGGTGCTGGGCGGGCAAGGCGGCGGCGGGGCGGACGCTGCGGCGAGGCGCTGCTGGCGGGTGCTGCCGGCGGCAGAGCGGCGCCGCCGCCGACGGCCGCCAGGCGGCCGGCCTGCGGAGCGGGCGCATGCATGCGGTCTTTGCTGAGCACTGCTGGGCACTATAACGACAACTACTGGCTGGCTGAGCGAACGGCAGGCGACACAGGCGAAAGACAACAACCACGCACCTCGGCGGCGCTCCCAGCGCACGTCCTAGCATGCTCCAGGTGTGGGCCTGCATTACTTGTAGTAAGTGGAAACAAGGCGAGAGCGAAAGCCTGGCCGAGGGTCGAGCAAAACGGGCTGGAAGAGAGCAAGTGCATTCCTTCTCCGTGACCTGCATCACTTCATTCGCTGTCTGGGGCTTGCTCAGACACTGCTACACACGCGTTCAAAAGCACACGGAGCTCCTTGCGGCACTGCCAGTGTCGCTCGAGTGCCCTTGAGCTGAGACTGCGCAGCTCTCGACTCCAGCTTTGCTCCATTCGTCGGCGATCGCCGCAGCGTGCTGCAGCCCCACCGTGAAGACCGGCTGCGCTCACTTCCCTTCAGGCAGCTCCCCGCTCGGCCGCCTGCAGCCGCCTAGCGCTCGTCACGATGAACGGACCGATGGCAGGAGGCCAGCCGCAGGGCGGGCCGCCCCCCAATCCGCTGCAGCCGCTGCAGCAGCGCCTGCAGGCGAGTGCCGCCGCCGTCGCCGCCGCTTGCTGTGCGTCGCCTCGCCGTGCAGAACGCTGGTATGCGCACCGCAGAGCTGCTGTAGAACAGCGGTTGCTGCCTGTACCTTGCTGCTGCAGGTGCTGCTGGACCGGTCGACGCCGCACACGCTCTACCGCTGGCTGGCGCTGGCGGCGTTGCTGCTCGTCTACGCCATTCGCGTGTACCTCCTTCAAGGGTCAGTGTATTGGCATGGAGACCCCCTGCTCGATCTCAAAGCTTCAGGGAGGCGTGGCAGAGCCTGGCAGCAGGCAGAGGAACATATCAGGGTTGGCGGCTGGCAGTGCGGCAGCGGCGCCCTGTGCGTTCCCGTCTCTCCGCCGCGTCACTGCTGCCCAACCCCCCGTCGTGCCGCTGCCCGCAGCTTCTACATCGTGACGTACGCGCTGGCCATCTACAACCTCAACCTGCTGCTGGGATTCATCAGGTGGGCGGGTGCTGCAGCTGGGTGCTGCTGCTGGGGGAGGCGGGTGCGACGGCGCCCGGCGGCCATGCTTTGGTGCACCTCCGCCCCTTGGCAGCGCCCCATCCCCTTCCGCCCCAGGCGCAAGCTCCCCTGGCGTCGCCCGATTGGCATGCATGTGCCCCCCTGCGACCTGCGTGCAGCCCCCAAGTCAACCCCGAGCTGGAGGGCCCCACGCTTCCCAGCAAGGCGGACGAGGAGTTCAGGCCCTTTGTGCGCCGCCTCCCAGAGTTCAAGTTCTGGTGAGTGGTGAGGCCCCTGCCCCATCCCTCCGCGGCTGGCCTCCTCCTCCCTTCCCGATGCGCCGTGCTCCGCTGCTGCTGCGGCTCGGGAGGAGGGGGCACGCCCCGTCTCGTGCGTGTCCCGCCGCACGACGCATCCCTGCAGCCAGCCCTGCGTGCTCTGCCCCCGACCACGGCTGCGTGTTTGTGCTGCAGGTGGAGCAGCCTGAAGGCGCTGCTGATGGGCTTCGCAGCAACGTTCTTCCCCATGTTTGACGTGCCGGTCTTCTGGTGAGCCCCAGGCAGCTGCCGGGCAGCTGCCCCGCCTGGGATGATGCTTGCGCCGGCGCTGCCGGCAAGCTGCGGCGTGGCGGTTCTGCCTGCGGCTGGGTCATGCCTGATGGGAAGCCACAGCTTGCTCTGTTGCTGTAGCATGCACAGCAAACCAGGTGGCGGTGCTCGTCCCAGGCGCCGATGGCACATGCCCTGCGCCGCCGCCCCCCCCCCCCCCCCCCCCCCCCCGTGCAGGCCCATCCTGCTGCTGTACTGGTTCATTTTGTTCTTCGTCACGATGAAGCGGCAGATTGCGCACATGGTCAAGTACCGTTACTTGCCATTCTCGTCCGGCAAGCGGGTGCGTGTTTCGCGTCGGGCTGCCGGCCCCGTGCCGCGGGCTTGTGTTTTGCGCATCTGCCTGCCCACCTTGGCACTTGGGTGCCCTCCACCTCCCCTGCCGACAGTATTAATTCTGTGCCCCCTCCCCCTCTTGCCGCCCTGCAGGCCTATGGCAAGAATGGAAAGGCGCCCGCAAAGAGCAACAAGTGATGGCTGCGCCGCTGCTCGCGCTGCTCCGTCTCTGCCACCCTTGCTTGCCGCAGCCCCTGCTACGTCCCGCTGCCCCACGTCCCTGCTCTGCACTTGCCCCTCCCTGCTCCGCTCTTCCCCTGCCGACCTCCTTCCGCTCTTCTTGCTCACTTACTGCCTTGCACGGGCGTACCCCCTACTTTTGTGAATCCTTGCTCCAAGCTGCAAGTGGTAGTGCTGCAAGCAGTGCTGCAAGCGTCACCTCCCGCCACGCCTGCCACGGCAACAGCTGGCCTCGACCCACACCGCACACAGCAGCCGGCCACGCTCGCAGCGGCTGCCAATGCACTTGGCTGCAGCTGGCAACGCCTCAACAGCAGCTGCCTCAGCCCTGCTTCCAGGGGTGTCCAGCGACTGGTCGTACACCCTGGTGCAGCGCACGCCGGATGCAAGGCTGCAGGAGCGACAGCTTGATGGCCACACAGCCGGTAGTCACATGATGTTTGGTTCAATGGATAGTCAAGGCCTGCCTACTGAGCGAGCGTGAAAGGAAGCAGTCTGCCTAGAGAAGAAAGAAAACCTGGCAGGGGCGCCGGCGCACGCGTGGGGCGTGCCGGCACGTCGCAGCGCCCGAGCAGGGGCCGCTGCAGCTCGGCCGCCACCGCCAGCGCCTCGGCTGTTGCAAGCGCCGTGCCACGCCAGGCGGGCCGCTGCTGCTGCTGCTGCTGCTGCTGCACGCGGTTGGGTTGGTGCGAGCGGCGAAGCTGCTGCAGGGGCGCCTCAGAAGTCGCTGTGCTGGCTGGCGTTGGCCTTTGACTGGAAGTACTTGACCTGTGCAGGGGCAGGCGAAAGGCAGTGGAGGGGTGAGGGGTGGGAAGCAGCAGGCCCCTGTTGGAGGCTGCAGCAGGAGGTGGGGGGGGGGGGGCATGTTTGCGCAGGACAGTGCCATCAGCCGCCACCCCGACAGCGCTGCCAGCGTGCGTTGTCGAGCATGGCGCTTTGCAAACGCGCAAGCCTGCTCGCGCTGCAGCGTCGTCTGCGTGCACCCCTGCGCCCTCGCGCCTGACCACGCCGCTCGAGGCACGCCGCGTTGCCTGCACCCCTGCCCCGCCTGCGGCTGCCTGCAGTCGCCGCCACCACCACCCGCTGCTCCGCTGCCGCTCACCACAAACTGCGTGGACTCGAGGAAGCGGCGCGCGCAGTTGTCCATGCAGGCCTGCTCTTTCGACGACATGTAGTTGCCTGCGCACCAGGGGGAGGTGCAGGCGCAGGCGCTGGCCTGTGACCGACCGCAAAGATGGTGCTGCGTGCACAGCCGGGGCCTGGTGCACCGCCTGGGGTGGGTGGTGTGGATTCCTGTCTTGTGGTGGGAATGGTGAGATTGCAGGCTGTGCTGGGAGCTGGGCAAGCAGCGTGCCACGGCGGGCGAGCACCACGAGCGGCGGCGGCGGCGGCGCACCTGGGTTGCCAACACACTTGGCCCAGCACTCGTCCGTCAGCCGCGAGATGGTCTGCTGTAGCTGCGCCTTGGCTTGCTGCTGCTGCAGGAAGTTCTGCGGCAGGGTGGGGGCGGCAAGGCTGCTGGGGTGGGCCGGCGAGCTCTTTGGTTGCCCGTAAAACTGCGCATCTAGTTCATCTACCGACCTGCATGTCTGCGCTGGCCATGGGCTTCTGTCCCGAAGACATAGCGGGCCAAGCTTGCGAAACCCGGGCTGTGTGTGACTGCTGGGCTCTGTGTGGGGTCTGAGATAGTTGCAGGGGTGCAGAGGGCGAAGCTCGATGCGGTGGGAGGCGCCAGGAGGCCACAAGACGCGCTTCTGCCCATCTGGCGTTCATGCAGTGCCCTGCCCAGCTCAGCCATCTTCGTGGCTCCTTGTTTCAATCACTGACTCAATATACGTCGATACAAGCTAATTACAATGCCGCAGGCCTTCCAGGTGCCCGACGAGGCCACCGCGCGCCTGCTGCGCCTAGTTGCGGGCGCTGCGGGCCTGCCTGATGGCCAGCTGGCAATCAGTGTGGGCGGTGTCGACGAGGTGATATTTTCAGGCCCCGACGGGGCCCCTGCCTTCGGCGCCCACACCGCCTGCCGCCTGCTGGCCTCCCTCGGCCCTGCCGAGCTGCTGGGTGCCACGCCTGAGCACCAGGCCAAGGTGAGCGGGACGGGCGCCGCGATGGCAGCCATGCATGTTTCTGCCGCCGCCGCCGCCGCCAGCCGCCACCCACACGCCCCTCCCACCTCCGCAACCGACCATGGCCTGCCTGCAGGTCGCCGAGTGGGTGAGCTTCCGCCACAAGGCGCTCACACCGCTGATGGACGCTGGCCTGGCGGAGCTGAATGCCACTCTGGCGGGCCGCACCTACATCGCCGGCGGGCGGCAGCCTTCGCTGGCGGATCTGGCGCTGTATGCCGCGGTGTCGCCCGCAGCCGTCGCCTTCCCGGTGGCGCAGCACGGCCACTTCTGCAACCTGCTGCGCTGGTGGGTGCGGGAGGGGCAGGGTGGGCGGCGGAGCAGGTCGGAGCAGGGCACAGCAGGTGGCTGGCAAGCCGGCCGGCCGGGCTGTGCCTCGCAGGTGAGGCTGCTGTGGAGCGGCCGCGCGGCCGCCTGCCCGCGGCGTGTTGTTCACCCCGTGCTGCTGCACTCTGTGCCTCCACTCCCTCAGGTATGACCTGCTGCACCACACCGCCGACGCTGCACAGCTGTTCCCGGCAGCGTCCTTTCAGCGGCCGGCGTACGTGGCGCCGCCGCCGCCCCCGCCCGCCGAGCCCAAGGCAGGGAAGGCGGACAAGGCGGCGGGAGCTGCGGCGGCCGACAAGGGCGCCGCAAACGGCGGCGACAAGGCGGCTGCGGCCGCGGCCGCAGCAGCAGCGCCGGCTGAGGTCGGCAAGAAGGGTGGCAAGGCGGCGGCGGCGGCAGCGGCGGCAGCACCAGCCGAGGCCGGCAAAAAGGAGAAGGGGAAGGTGAGGGCCACGTGTGTGTGTGTGTGTGTGTGTGTGTGTGGTGTGTGTGTGTGTGTGTGTGTGTGTGTGTGTGGTGTGTGTGTGTGTGTGTGTGTGTGTGTGTGTGTGTGTGTGTGTGTGTGTGTGTGTGTGTGTGTGTGTGTGTGTGTGTGTGTGTGTGTGTGTGTGTGTGTGTGTGTGTGTGTGTGTGTGTGTGTGTGTGTGTGTGTGTGTGTGTGTGTGTGTGTGTGTGTGTGTGTGTGTGTGTGTGTGTGTGTGTGTGTGTGTGTGTGTGTGTGTGTGTGTGTGTGTGTGTGTGTGTGTGTGTGTGTGTGTGTGTGTGTGTGTGTGTGTGTGTGTGTGTGTGTGTGTGTGTGTGTGTGTGTGTGTGTGTGTGTGTGTGTGTGTGTGTGTGTGTGTGTGTGTGTGTGTGTGTGCATGGGAGAGATGGGCAAGGCAACAGGAGGGAGACAGGCAGCATGGCAGAGCTGGTGGCGGGCCTGCAGCAGGCAGGCACGTTACCATCTCGGTCGGTGGATTGCATGCTGCGCCCTGCCGCCTCCCCCAAGAGTGCTGCGCCCCCGCTGCCCTCCAAGCACGCTACTCCAGCCGGGCCTTGTGGAACGCATTCCTTCCTGCTGCGCATTTTCATCCCTGAGCACATACAGCGCCCCCACCCTTGCTCTGCTGCAGAAGGACAAGGGCGGCGCTCCAGCGACGCCCGCCACGTCGGCAGAGGCGGGCGGCAAGAAGGGCGGCGACGAGGAGTGCACCATAGACCTGCTTGACATCCGCGTGGGACAGATCGTCAAGGTGGGCGGGCGCTGTGGTGCAACCCGTGGTGCGGCAGTTTGTGGTGGAGCGGTGGCATGGTTGTGACGGGGAGGCGGGGTGCAGGCTGCAGGCTGGCCCCAGTGGCAGCTAGCCCCCGCTGATGCGGGAGGGGCGCTGCCTGCCCACAAACTGTGTGATCGAATGCCCTCTCTGCAGATGCCCCGCCCCCTCCCCGCCCTGCTCCGCTCGCCTGCCTGCAGGTTGGCCGCCACCCCAATGCCGATGCTCTGTACTTGGAAGAGATTGACGTGGGGGAGGCGGAGCCGCGGCAGGTGGGCACACGTTATGCCTCCGTCGTGAACGGATGGTGCAGGGGAACGTGGTGCACGTGTGTGTCGATGGGGGAGGGGCGGAGCCGCGGCAGGCTCACTTGTTTTGCGAGCTGTGCACTGGGAATCGTGCAGGGGAGCGTTCCGTTTGGCACTGTGGTGCGGCGCAGTGTTTGTCCCATCCCGTGCCCGGCCCGCAGCCGCCAACCCAGCCCGACTGCGTGCTCCGCCGCCGCTCCTCACCCTCCATCCCTGCTCCCGGCCCCCACCCCCCACCTCTCCCGAGCCCAGGCCAATTCCAGCCTGGTCATGTTTGTGCCACCGCCGCTTGTGTCTCCCCCGCTCCACCCTCCCCACCACACGCGCCCCGCTGCAGGTCATCTCCGGCCTGGTGAAGTTTGTGCCCGAGGAGCTGATGGCGGGGCGGCGGGTGCTGGTGGTCTGCAACTTTAAGCCCGCTAAGATGCGCGACGTGATGAGCTACGGCATGGTGAGGCGCGGCGCTGTTCCCACAGCTGCTGCGGCTGCGGCTGCAGAGTTCCCTGCGTGCGCCCGTCCCATGCCACGGTGGTGCGGGGCGGCAGCGGTGGCGGTGCGCGCTTCACGCGTACCGCCACCTCCGGCAGCGCCGTGCCAGCTGTCCTCATCCCCGCGCCCACCCACCCAGCCCCCCGCCCCACTGCCCCCTGCAGGTGCTGTGCGCATCCAACGACGCCCACGACCAGGTGGACCCTGTTGTCCCTCCCGAGGGGGTGCCTGTGGGCGAGCGCGTGGCGTTCGAGGGGTGAGTGCCGAGCGCAAGCCCGTTCTGTCGAGCGCTCGGCGTCGTCGCAGGCGCTGCATCCCACGTCCGCTGTCCCACCCATGCTTGCACTCCGTTGTCCTTGTGACAGCTTCATGTGTCTCAACACTAGGAACTGTCGACGCAGACCCATCCAGCGCCCCCACCCATCCATCGCCCTGCCCCCGCTCCTGCTGCAGCTATGCCGCCCCTCCTAGGCAGCTCCTCCCATCCATCTGCCCACCAGCCCACCCCCCTCCTCCCCCCTCCCCCTGCAGCTACGCCGCCCCTCCCCCCGAGCAGCTCAACCCCAAGAAGAAGCAGTGGGAGAAGATCGCGCCCGAGTTCAAGACCGACGCTGGTGAGCCGTATTCGTGTTGCCATCCATCATCATAATCATCATGCTTTGGTGATGGTTCAACATCAAACCACGTTCGACGTCAAACCACGAGTGTTTGGGGCTGGCACATGCTGCCGCCCGTCCAGCCGCCGTCCGTCTGATTGGCGGCGCGTGCGGGCGTTGGGCCCGCTGTGCTTGCTTGGCGAAGCGTAGGTGTCATGCGTCTCATGCGGACCGCTGCCCTGTGCACTTGGGCTCCTTTGTTGCGGGCTTGCTTGCATTTCCTTCCGTTGTGGCCGTCCGCACTAGCACACATGCGCTGGAGACGCCTTGAGACTCTTGCCAGGCCCTCGTAACCCTTTCCGTGCCTCCTTCCCTCCCCTCGTTCCCAAACACAGCTGGATTGTGCGTGTACCGCGGAGTGCAGATGATGACCAGCAAGGGCGCGGTGACGGCCACCATCCCCAATGCACACGTGGCGTGAGGCGGCTTGAAAAGGGCGCGGCGGCGGCGGCGGCGGCGGCGGCGAGTCGGTGTCGACTGCCTTGCTGTGTTGCGTGCAACTCGTTATCTTTGTTTCTCATCCCATTTGATTGAATACTGGACGGAGTGCGATGACTGTCACAGCGCACCAAAGGTCTAGCATGGTGCAGCAGATGCGCAGCCGGACTCGTGGCCGCCGCCGACCCCGGCAGTCGCCGCCAGAACTCAAGAGCCGCCCGTCGGCCCGATGCCAGCGCTGTTGCCCCCGCTGTTGCCTCCCGGTGTTCCGTCCGCTCTGCTGCCCCGTCCGGCACCCCCGCGCACGCCAGGCCCGCCGAGACGAGCTGGACACACTCTGAGGGCGCCGCTGATGGTTCGCATAGCAGCCAGTCCCTTGGGTGAGGCGCTCGGCGCGCGGATGACGACGCGGCGGCGCGTGCGTGGCCGTTTGCGCTCGATCTCCCCGCCGCCGCCATTCGCTGCCGCCGCCGCCGCCCGCTCCTCCTGACCTTAAACTGGTACACCTTGCCTGCAGGCCTCGTTGCCCGGGGGCGCCCCGTGACGATACAGTCCCAAGCGCTCATTGATTTTCAATCTGAGACTGGGCCTGCGCTGCCGGGCCGGACGGCAGTGGCGGCGGGCGGGCGGCGGCGCCGGCGAGCGCGGCGCGGCGTGTGGCGGCGGCGGGGCCTCCCGCCAGCTCGCTGTGACGACAAATAGCCAAAGCCGAGCATGCACCCAGTGCGCCTGCGATGACGCCTCTCTTACGAGACTGGTTACCTGAGCCGGCCGCGGGGGGCCGCGTACCGCCGCCGCCTCGCTCTGGCGGCACGCCACTGCACCGCTGCATGCCGCTCGCTCTGCACGCCTGCACTGCACTGCATCGCTGCACGGGGTCCCCCAGGGGTGCGGTTGTGTGCGTGGGGCTGCGTGCCACGCGCGCAGCCGCCTGCCGGTGATGCCACACACAAGGCCGAACTGAGCACTGTTGATTGGTATCTGTTCTCTAGTGGGAGCCCCCCAGCCGCCGCCGGGGCCGCTGTCAGGGCCCCCCGCCAAGCCGCCGCGTGCCTGCCCCCGCAAAGCACTAGCTGACAGAGCAATAGCTGACAAAGCAATAGCTGAACGAACACTGGCTGATAGCTGAACGATTGAACTGATAGACCCGTTTACGAGTCACGAGTGATGCGTCACGACTGGTTATGGTGAGAATCAGTGGGGGAGGTGGCCACTATGCTGGGTGGCCTGCCGCTGCCTCTGTTCTGCCAGGTGCCGCGCTGCCGCTGCCTGCCGTGCGCCCGCCTCCCCCCGCCGATGCCTGGGTGGTTTTGGTGCCGCCGTGCTGGTGTCGTGCCGGCGACAGCTGCCGAGCCGCCACCGGCTGCCATCCTGCTCACCTCGCTTCGCTCTCTCGTCTGGTCACCCATGCTTGCCATCCCCTGTCCACACTGATCATTACACAGAGATCTTACATCGCTGCCTCCTGAGGCGTGTACCTCAAGCAACGTAACGCTGCTGCCTCGCTGGCGCCACGCTGCCGCTGTCGCTCTCCAATGTGCTGCTGCCTGCTCCTCCCCCCAATTTCCCTTGTCCTCTGCAGACTGAACGCCACGGATTGGAAGTTAAGGAAAGCCTGGCTGCGCCGGCTGGCTGGCTGGGTTGTGGCCGTGGGGTGAGTGCTGGGCAGGGCGAGCGCTGGGCATGGAGGGTGTGGTTGGGCATCACTACGATGAGCGAGGCAGGGTGCGTGTGTGGTTCAGCGTAGGGCACCAGCTGTATGCTGCATTTTGGCCTGTTGCCTGCCCCTTGTTTGCTGCTGTTGACGCGCAACCACCCTGCTCCTGGCCTGCCCGTGCAGACGCTGCAACCAGCTGGGCCCACACAATAGGGTCGGCCCAGCGGGCCAGCCTGGATGGGTGTGCCCCGCTGTGGCTGGACAAGGCAGCCCCCGAGCTCAGCGCTCGGGGGGCATGCGTCGCCGCGCCCCGCCCTCGCCGCGCTCCGTGCCGTTTTGCTGGGCATGCGGATGGAGGAGGCGCCGTTGTAGCCAGCCGCCCGCCCCAGGCGGCTGGCCTTCGGTTTGCCCGCCCGCTGCGGCATGCCTCCGGCGGCCTAGGGGACCGACCGGGATGGCGGCAGCGTCGGAGTGCGGCGTGCGTGGCGGCAGGCGGCATGCCAGCCTGCCTCGCGTTGCCCTAGGGCCCCCAGCTTCGGCCCCAGCCACTGCACCGTGTGCGCAGCCTGGCTGCGCACAGGCGGGAGCACGTGCGGGGCCTGGCCGCTCCGCCTGCGAACCGAGCGCCGCTGTCAAGCCATGGGCGGCGCAGGGGCAGGAGCCCCTGCGCCCCATGCCGACGCCAAGTCCCCCTCAAAAAGGTTGCGCCGCGGCTGCCGAGCGATGCGTCGGGGCGTGTTGCCCGCCGGGCGCACCCCCCCTCATCCCGGCGTCGCCAGACACCGGCGCCGGAACGAAACCCCGCGGACCCAGGTGCGCCGCCCTCGCGTGCCGTCGCTCTTCTGCCCTGCTTGCTCGTGCCCTCGGACCCGCTGTCCCATCCTCTGCGTGCTGCTGCGTCTTCAACCTGAGCTTCCATCTGGTGTCCCAGGGTCCACAAAGGCCGGCTTGAGCAGCTGCACCGCGTGCCGCAGCAGCTGCCTGCGAGCGCCTCTGTGCCCGCCCGCCTCCTGCCCACGCCCCGCTTTCGACTACCAGCCTGCAGTGCTGCAGCCCTTCCTGCGCCGCGCACGCATTCTTCAACCCTCTGCCCCCCCTCCCCCGCCCCCGGCACCCCGCCCCCTGCTGCAGATGGGGCTGCCTCGAAGCAGTGCGACAGCGCTGCGCACAGGGGCGACTCACCGGGCCGCGGATGCTGTAGCCCCTGCCAGGTGGCTCCAGGTGGGTACTGAACCGGTACACGCAGTACCACCCCGGTGTAGTACCCCGGCGGTAGGGGGCTGCGTTGCTCGTGCCTGTGCAGCGGGAGCGCTCTTGAGGGCTGGTGGTGATGTGGCGGAGCAGCGCCAGCGCAGATTGCAACGGCATGGCAAGCCACATCATGCCCCATAGCCTCCAGTGATTCACCCCAAGGTTTTCTCGACACGCGCCTGTCCCCCCGTTTGCCCCTCCCCACTGCAGGCTCCCCTGCCAGCCAGCTGGCGGCGGCCGGAGCACGCTGCCGCGGGCCCCTCGCCAGCGAGCGCCCACTCGGGCGCCCTGGGTGGGAGCGCCCACACCTCGAGGAGGTGCAGCACACGCTCGTAGAGCTTGCAGGTGGGTCTCGGGCCCTGGAGTACACACCCCAGACAGATGTTGACGTACGTTTGCAGGCCAGAGCAGGGGGGCTCCCCGCCGGCGTCGACCCCCGCACCCCCGCGCCCCCGCTGCAGAGCTTGCAGCAGACTGTGGCTGACGACACGCAGTCGGCACACCGCCATGCACGCGCTGGGTGGGGCCGCAGGCCCCCAGCCGCTAGCAGACACGCGCATGAGCACGCACGCCATGCACGCACGCACGCAGGCGCCAGGCAGCTGGCGCTGCGCCCACATAACAGCCGCTCGAGGAGAGCGTTGCGCTATGATGCCGGTTCAGACCGAAGCCGCTCGGCAGAGCGTTGATGGAAGCAGCCAGTTGCCGTGGAGGCGCTGGGCTAGCAGCTTGCAGCTGGTGCTGCTGAGCACTGCCTGCCGCTCCAGACCTGCGGGTCGCCCCAGAGTGCGCCGCATGCCAGCGCCCAGCGGGCATTTCGCCGTCGGCCGAGGTGGGCGCAAGCGCATCCTCTTTCTCTCTCTCTTTGTGGAGTTTCGCCCCCCTGCTTCCATCGTGTTGCTGCGCTTGCTCTGCCTGCCCGCATGCCTGCGGCTGCTGCGCCTGCCCGCCCGCCCGCCCGCCCGCCCGCCCGCGGCTGCTGCGCCTGCCTGCCTGTCCGCCTGCTCTGCTTCGCCTGCCTGCCCCCCTGCTGTCCTGCCACTGCTGTGCGCCCGCTTGCTGCTGCTGCGGCACTGCTGCTGCTGGTCCTTTGCATGGTAATCCAATCCTGACCTTTGCCTCCCCTCCCCTGCCCTGCCTCCCTGCTGCTGCTTGCAGGGGCGCCACGCGGCTGCCCCTCGACGTGGCACCCCTCATTGCCCCAGCCTGGTGCCGTCTAGGCAGGCCCCGCCGCGCCGTCCCATGCCGCAGCAGGCCGGCGCGCGCGCCGCCGCCAGACCACGCAGCCGCGGGCCCCCAGCAGAAGAGTGCTGATGAGCAGGCCACACACACAGGTGTTGGCGCCCTGCTGCGCAAGATGAGCGCCCGTCTGGAGAGACGTTAAACGGCCAAGACGAGGCCATGTGTGCAGGTGGGCTGCGCGGGGTGGTGCCGTGGCGTGCACGCGGAGGCCAGCTGTTGCTCAAGGTTTGCGTGCTGCGCTTGCAGCAGAGCGGCACGCCGCCACGACCGAACCCAACAGCACGCCGCTCCACATGTGCATCCGCATGCATCCCTCGTGCATCGCCCGCGCATCCCTCACCCTCACCCCCCTACGTTGGTCATTGGTGGCAGGCCAAGGAGGCCGTGCGGGCCGTCGTGCCCTTTGGGTCGTCGCACCCACCCCCCACCCCCACCGTCGTGTGGCGAGGCGAGGCGCAGGAGGAAGGCCCTCCCGGCGCAGGTCGTGCATCTTTGGAGGCAAGACGCCACGTGTGTGCATGCCCAAGACCCCCCCCCCAGGCGGCGGCAGCGGTCCAAGACCCCCCTCCTCCTCTCGCAGGAGCCCCCAACGGCCGCGGTCAGGCGCGGCGGGCGCGCGCCCTGGCCCCGCGCTGCGCTGGCTGCGGCGCGGCTCCCCGCTGTGCTGATTCTTGTATTGGTTCTGAGGCGTGGTGCGCCCTTGCGGTGCCCGTGCGCCTTCGCTCTCGGGGGACCCCTGCATTGCATTCACATGCTTGCGCTGCATACTTGCATTCGTTGCATCGAGCGTGCGGCTGCCATGCAGCCCTGCACGGCCCGTGATGAGAGACTTTAAGTCTATTTGGTGGTGAGCTCAACACGGCCAGCCACCCCGGCTTCATGCCGGTCGGCGGCGGCACGGGCGGTGAGCCCCTCTACACTTGATCTGACGGCCGTTGCAATCTGCACATGCATTGTACCTGTGCGCTGGTGCGTTGCACACTACCACAACCGGTGTTATTCAACACCACCCACCCTCCTGGAAGATGCGCCGCCGCCACGCGAGCGTGCTGCCCTGCACGCTCAGCGGCGGCTGCTGGGTTTAGGAGGCGGATCTGGGGCGCCGCACGTCAATCAGGCTCCCCTTGCTTGCTCACAAGTCCCTCGGAGCCCGTCGCTCGTCGGGGCGAGCGACTCACACGCGGGCATCTCTCAGGGCTCTCTCACACGCCCTGCAGGCCGTGCGAGGGCCGCCAGCTACACCCAGTGGGCTGTCCTGGTGAGCGAGAGCCGCGCACTGCAAAGGGCCTGCAGCGCTACATCGCAGCTTCACACCAGCTTCACAGCAGTTTCCAGGCGCTGCAACCCTGCAGCTGAACTGACCGCCAGGTGCATCAGGGTCATGATGGCCACAATGGGGTGCACGACGCGCTTCTCAGCAGGCTTCTTGGCGGCCATGTCGGCACGCACGGGGCACTCGGTGCACCACGCCTTGGCGGTCTCCACGGTGAACCCTTCAGCACCGTGGACCAGGCGCGGCTGGCCGCCTGGTGCAGGCATCAGCTGGGTGGGCACGGCGTGGTGCAGCTGCGCAGCAGCGGGTGGAAAGGGAGCACAGAGGTGTAGAGTGCGGGGAGCGGAGGCAGCCGGTGGCGGCCGCGACAGGCTGTACAATCGGCTGCCTCGCACAGGCGCAATGCTGCAGTCTGCACCACCACCATTGAGCACGCACGTGGTGGAACAGGCGGGCAGGGGAGTTCCAGCCCTGGCCCTGGATGCCGTGATGCTTGGCGAAGAAGGCGGGCACCTCCTCGGCGGCCACCACCAACACCTTGCGCGACACTGCGATGCCCAGCTCGTCGTTGCGGGACACCGAGCGCAGCAGGACTTCTTTGCCGTCAATTGTCTTGTCCAGATGGAACTGACGCAGCAACCTGTTGCTCAGCTCCTTGGGCTGCAATCGTGGGCAGCGCACAGCGGGGGATGTGTCCGTTAATGATGGGCACGGCATCAACAGTTCTGCCATGCCTGCTGCCCTCCTGCTGCCCTCGTGCTACCCTGCCCCGCTTCATCCAGCAACTCCAGCCCTGCTTACAGATACAGTATGCTCACCTCCACATCCCAACGCGGCAGGACCAGCTCAGCATCCTCCTGGTCCCCTCCCGCGCCCCGCCGCCGCCGCCCGCTGGCGGCAGGTGCCTGCGTTACCGTCAGGCCCTGCTGTGCCCGTTTGCGGCGCATGATATAATCGATTTGAGCAAGCGGAAACACATTGTGCTGGCGGCTGTTGCTCCAGTTGTCTTCCAGCTGCTGCTTGACTGCAGCTGCAGCAGCCATTTTAAACTGGGGGCGGGAGCGGGGCGCGGGAGGGTTCCACAAGGATGTGAGATGACCTTGAAGGATGTGGGAAGAGCGAAAACGTGATCAGGGGCCGCTACAAGCCGGGGGGTCCACGGGTGCAGAGGGCTGACGCAGCACGCAACACATGCGGCTGTGCTGGCAAGGCGTAATAAGGGTGCCACCCGCCCCACTAGATCCGCTGCAGCGGCTCGAGTCCACCTTCCAGCATTGACCGGTCGCCCTGACATTCCTCGTCCACTAGTGCCGCCCCGCCACTTGCAGACGCAATGGACCGCTGGCTCCTGTTGGCGCTCCTGCTCGCCTCTCTTGCTCTCGGAGATGCAGCCTTTAAGTCTAGCGGCGGGAATGGGAATATAACCATATTCCGGCCCCAGCGGCTCCGTCCCCCAGGCTCGCTCTCTCGCGCTCTCTGGCGCTTCCCGCGCGACAGGCGGGCCCGTGATCACCTTTGTTTCGTCAATGAGTTTCTCAGGAAGCCCCCAATCGGTGAGCGACCCTCGTAATGGCCAGCAGCTTCCGCCGCTGCTTCCCGCCGCCGCCGCCTTGCAGGACACGCCCCGCATCCCACGGTTTCACCCTTTCCGCGACCTGGCTGCAGATCAGGGCTCTGGTGGACCTCAAAGGCCGCGGGGAAGCAGACTATGTGCAGGTGTGCGGCGGGGGGAAGGGGCGGAGATCTTGCAAGAATGGCTCTGGCGGCGCTGCCGCCGGCATGTGCCCTCCGGGGGGAGCAGCGGCCGCCCCCTTGTCCTGCGCTTTCACTGCAACGCTGGCGCTGGCATGCTTGCCAGGGGGCCAGCTCCCCCCTCAGGGCAAAGCATTCACGTTTCGACATGTGCGGGCAGGCAGGACGGCGGCAGCTGCTGCCAACGACGCTGCCGCCGGCCGTGCCCCGCCCCTGCCCCACAGCTCCACCCTTGCTGCCACCCACCCCCTTGCTCATTCCAGACCATCGTCGCTGGTCTGTCATCCATGCCAAATGGCATCGCGTGGAACGGCGGATCCCTGTTCATCGCCTCTTTAGACTCCTACAAATCGTGCACGGTAGGACGGGGCGGGCGGCGCCATGCTGGGCCATGGGCCATGCTGGGTGCGCCGGCGCGATGCCACCAAGGGCGCCCTCCACGCCCCCCCACCGCTGTGTACGCAACCAGACCCTCTGGCAATCTGCCGACGAGCACCTGGCGGCGTGGCCTCGACGGCGGGAACGCCTCGCCACTTCTCCAGCTGCTGCCTTGCCCCCTCGCATGATACTCACCCACCCACCCACCCACCCACCCACCCACCCACCCACCCATCTCCCCGCCCCTGCTCAGATTTATCGGCTGGACAACGCAGACAGCTACGCGCTGGACAAGCGCACCGCCAGCAAGGCAGACCTGGCGGTCGTGCTGGACAACCTCCCCATCGACTTTTGGCACGGTGCGCTGCGCGCAGGGCGCTGCGCGCGCTCCCGCCGTCGCCCGCCGCCTGCCGCCCGCCCGAACCTCAACTGCCTGATCACCCCTGCTGATGCAAGCGGCCTCCTGTCCCCTTCTGTTTTGTTCGTTCGTTCGTTTTGCAGGCTGGAAATTCATCCGGTTCGGGCCCGACGGGCTGCTGTACGTCCCCGTCGGCGCCAACTGGTAAGGGCTGGGCGGGTCGGGAGCCAACCGGCCGGCGAGGCGCAGCTCGCCAGCTGTCGCCAGCCATCGCGTCTGCTGCTGGCGCCGGCGCCGCCTGCCTGGTGCCTTGGCTTCCGCCCCAGCTGGGGTGGCGCCCCGCTGGCACGCCCGGTGCCGGCACCAGCGTCGCCGCTGCTGGCGCCGCCCGTTCAGCCCAGTATCCCATCTCGTGCGCCCCCCCCCGCCGCCGCGCAGCAACGCCTGCCGCGTCGACGGCTCGCCCTGCACCAACGGCACCGTCGATGGGCAGTTCATCTACAGTTATGCAAACAGCGGCAACGTGAGCCACGTGTCGGCGCCCTATTGGTGCGTATTGCCTGTCGCCTGCTGGCCTTCTGTGCCGCTGCCAGCGCCGTGCTGCAAAGCAGGGACTCCAACGCACTGCCCGCTGCCCCCTGCCACTGCCGCTGACCCTTGCTTGTGCCGCTGCATGCCCCTGCTGCCTTGCAGCAAGGACGCCAGTAGCCCTACGTTCGAGTTTGCCGCAATTTACAGGATGGCCCGCGACGGCTCCAACATCCAAAAAGTGGCCTCGGGTGCGAAGGGGGGGGGGGGGGGGGGGCACAGGTGCGAAGGATCCTTCGGAGATGCAGGGGGCGCGGGCGGGCGGGGGGGCGGGGGGGCGGGGGAGAGAACGTCCGTGGAGGGGTGCACGGTGGGCGGGCCGTGGCGGTGCAGGGGCGGGCGGGTGCGGGGGCACGTGTTCCGTCGTGCGGTCCCGACCCTCGCGCCGCAGCAGCACCAGGTGGGCGGGCCCAGAGCGCCGCCTCCCTCCCTCCCTCCCTCCCTCCCACGTGCGTCGCTGCCCCCTTGCTGTGCAGGTGTGCGCAACACCGTTGGCTTCGACATTCACCCAGACACCGGGAAGCTATATTTTACAGACAACGGGCGCGACAGTGAGTGCCGCCACCGCCGCTGCCGTAGCTGCCGTGCTGCTGCTGGCCCTGCTGCTAGTGGTCCGCTGCTACTGCTGCTGAGCTCTGCTGCTGCCACTCCCCTGCTGCTCCTGCTGGCTGCCGCCGCCGCTGACGGTGCCCGCCGCTGCTGCTCCTGCTGCCACCTCAGCGCTCGCCGCCCCTCCTTTCCCGCCACCGCCTCAGACTGGGACCTGCTCAGCGCCGACCAAACCGACAACCGGCCCGACTGTGAGCTCAACGTGGCCACTGAGGAGGGCCAGTTCTTTGGGTGAGTCCACACTACACAGGGTACTGCCTGGTACCGCCACGCACGGCATGCTGCTGCGAGGTAGAGCAGGTCCTGTGGGTGGAGGGAAGAGGACGGGTCGCTCCTGCGCTCGCTCGCGCCCGGCTGCGGCTCGCACCGCTCCGCCATCGTGCCCCACCCCGGCGTCGCTGCCACGCCGCCGGCTGTCCCCCCGCTCGCGCTGGTTTCCCTCCTGCCCTGGCGTCGTGCCCACCCTCCTCGTCACCACCCCGGCGCTGCTCCCGTGACCCCCCCACGCGCAGGTTTCCCTTCTGCCACACCGGGCCCACGGGCGGCGACGTCAACTACCGGCCCTACCTGCGTCTGGCAGGTGCGTGCTAGCGCTGCTCCCAGCTTAGGCAGTGCTGCCTAGGCTGCTCAGCCTCCGTCGTTGCATCCCGTTGGGAAAGGGTCTGCCTCGCGCACCTCCCCGGCAACGTGCTTGAAGCTGGCGCAACGCCCAACCGGGCCAGCGACTGCCGCTGGTTCCCCCCCTACGGACGCGCAACGTGGCCCTCTTGCCTGGCTGCAGGCGCCGGCCCCCAGCTGGTGGACCCCGACCTGAACCCCAACGAGAGCGTGATGAAATGCAACGGTGGGCAGCTGCAGGGTTTCGGGGCGACTGTGGGGGCGACTGTGATGTGATCTCCAAAGGTTCAAAGGAACTTTTCGCTTGGCCGCCTGCCGGGCCGCGCACCAGCTGCGCTGTGTGTTCATCCAACGAAAGCCCCGCCATGCGTGCCGCACCACCGCGCTCAAAAAACAGCAACTCAACCGCTCTTTCAGTAAGTACTTCAATGCCGCCGCGGCAGGCGCGACCTGTGCTTCCGGCGCGCCATCCAGGCCCTGATGGGACCCCACACCAGCCACATTGCCGTTCAACAAATTTGAAGGTCGACTACAAGGCAGGACCCGCTAAGCATGCCGCGCCCCCACTGCTGTGCAGGCCCCGACCTGCGCTTCCGGCCCGCCATCCAGGCCATGGGCCCCCACACCGCGCCCCTGGGCATGCGCTTCTAGAAGTGGTTCCCCGGCGCAAACTTCCCGCAGGCACGCCCGCACGCCCGGGGGTCTGCGTTTCGCGTGCCGGTCTCTGCTCCTGCTGCGGCGCACACTTGGGCGCCAAAGCCGTCCGTCGCCTCTTTGCAGGCTGCGCTCTACCTTCGCCCCCCCCCCCCCCCCCCCCCACCACCACCACCACACACACACACACACACACCACCCACCCACCCACCCACCCACCCACCACCCCACCCCACCCCCACCCCCGGCTGCAGGAGTACGACCGCTCCAAACTGCTGGCCCAGCACGGCTCCTGGAACCGGCAGCGCCCCATTGGCGCCAGGTGCGCGGGCTGCAGGGGCAGGGCAGGGCTATGGAACACGTATCTAGATCATGTGTTTATAGTTGCAGAGATCTGTTCTGGGGGGCGCTGCATTCGCGGGACCTGCGGGACCTGGGCAAGGGGCGTGCGGGTGCGCAGCTGCAGCTGCAGGCGGGGCTGGGCGGGCGGCTGCCTGCCAGCACGCTGCGGTGCGCCCGCAGCAGCCCGAGGAGTCTGGGAGGCACGCCCCACCCGCTGGGGCGCACGGGGCCTCGAACCCGCGGCGCTTGCCGCCGGCGTCCTGCTTCGCACGCTTCGCATGCTTTGCATGCCGACCCAGCTTCTGACGTCCCGCTGGCCCTGCCTCGCCCCGTTTTCGTCCACCCAACCGCAGGGTGATGCGCGTCACCCTGGACCCCTCCGACCCCACCAAGGTCACCTCCTTCACCCCCTTCATGTCCGGGGGGGTTCCCGGGGACACAGGCGCCGCCACCGGGCCGGACCCACCCGTGCAGCCCAGCGTGGCGTACAACGGTGAGGGGGTGGGGGGGTGCCGAGCTGAAAGCTGTCTGCGCAGGGAGTTGTGAGCGCAGGGAGCAACTTGACGATGCGGCGCTCTTTGCGTGCGACACGACCTGCCTGTACACGTGTGACACCCTTGCTGTGCCAACAGTCCCTGCACTCAACCCACAGTTCCCCCCCCATCCCCACCCCCCCCACACACACACACCACCACCACCACTCACCCACCCACCTACCTCCACCCACCCACCGCGCCACCCCACCCCACCCCCTGGGCCCGCAGGCCGCCCGGTGGACGTCGAGCAGCTTCCTGACGGCTCCCTGCTGGTCTCCGACGACGCCCCTGGTGGCGGCATCGTCTACCGCGTCAGCTACTCGCCGCCCACTGCCTGCCGCAACGGGAACAACGAGGACGTGCAGTACGAGGGCACACCCGCCAGTGAGTGCGCTGCACGTCTCTGCTGCGCATGTTCGCCACTTTTGTGGGTCTCCGCTGCGCATGGCCAGGCGTGTGCCCCTCTGCATGCCCAGATTTGCCTAAAGTTAGAGGTCGCCCGTGGCAGTGACTACTGCACAAGCGGTCGCGCCGTGGGCTGCACATGGCAAGGGTCGACTCTTCCGGATGCCTCTATCCACCCCCGCCGCTCTGCCCGCCCTGCAGCCATCCCTGGCGCCGAGGCCGGCTGCACGGTCAACGTGGGGCTGCTGGGCACACCCAGCGCGGGCGTGCTGCGCTACCGGCGCTGCGTGCGCTTCCAGGCCCCCGCCGGAAGCGGGCGCTGGGTGCAGGTGCGCGCGCAGGCCACACTCACTCTTGCAAACGGTCTTGCAAACGGTACACAGTCGCACACATCCGCCTGCAGCTGTATGTGCGCATGTGAGGCAGCAGCGGCGGCGGCGGCGCCGGCAGCATCGGCAGTAGCAGCAGGGCAGCAGGCAAGGGGCCAACCCCTGCAGCCAGTTGCCGAGCCGGTGCTAGCGTGTCCCCCCTGCACCCCTCCCCCCCCCCGACCCATCCACCCGCTGGGCGCGCGCAGCTGGCGACCAGCCTCGTGCGCCGCGCTGACGGCCTCATCCTGCTGCGTGGTGCTTTGGTGCTGCCCAAGTTTGCGTGCCTGAACAGCGCCACTGGGTGGGCCGGCTTCGGGCTGCCCCGCGAGAACGGAGGGGGCGACATGCCAGGGGCGAGGGTCTTCATCACGCGGCCGGCGCCCGGCACACCCACCGGTGAGCGTGCCGCTGGGGCGGGGCGGGGCAGACGTGTGGGCGGTGGTGCGGGTGCGCACGGGCAGGGAGGTGGGCATCAACGTGGTGTGCCAGCAGCTTCAGCAGGCGGTGAGCAGCACTCCCCAGTGTGGTCGGCCCAGCGCGGGGCGTGTCCGTCGTGCATCCCCTCCTGCCCCTCCTTTCACCCACTGCCTGCCCTCCTTGCATCCGAACCATTTGTCTCTCCCCAGGCACGCCCTCAACCAACAGTTTGCTGCCCAATCCCCCCCCCCAGGCGCCGCCTCCACCGACTACCTTCTGGGCGGCTTCACCGTGGCTTCCTTCCAGCCGACCTCTGGCCTCCTGCCCTCCCCAGACAGCCTCAAGTAAGCAACCAACCAGCCAACGAATGAATATCACGCAGTCACTCGATCAGATCGATGGGAACTGCTCGATCGAATCGCTGGAACTGCTCGATCGACCAGCATCAAGGGGGAGGGTGCACTGGGTGGGCGGCAGCGCTGGCTGGACGGCATGCCAAGCCCCCCGTGCCTGCACCGTGCGCCTCGGCGACGCCGCCGTCCCTTTTCTGTCCGGCCCCATACTCCTCTCCACCAACCAATCCAATCAACCAATCAACCAGTCGAATCAATTCCTTACATTTTTGCTGGTGCGACCCCCCGCCGCAGGGCATACCAGGCGGGAGGCGCGCTCGTGACTACTTTTGAGTTCATCGTGCCTCCGGCATTCCAGGTGACTGCGCTGGCGCGCACGCGCGCGCGCTTTGCTAGACAGGCGTGAACACCTTGACAAGTGGCGCGCTCCTGGGCGGCTCTGGCACGCTGCACCAGTGGCTGCGCCTGTGCTGGCGCCTTGTGCACCTCCCAGGCGTCGGGAGCTCCACCCCACTGAGCCTCCTCCCTTCCCTGCTCGCCCTCTACCCCGCCTGCCCTGCCCACCGTGCAGACAGTCAAGTTCCCGCCGCCGCCCCGCCCGCCTCGCCCGCCGCCCACCCCACCCCAAACCAAGCCCCCCAGCCCTCCGCCCTCTCCGCCACAAGCCGCCGCGCCCCGCCCGCCCCCACCGCTGGCCCGCCCGCCCCCGCGCGCCCGCCCGCCTCCACCCGCCACCACCGCGCTGACTCCCACCGTCAAATCCCCTCCGCCGCCCAAAGCCCGCCCGCCTCCGCCCACCACCTCTGCCGCATCGACCACCGGCAAGTCCCCTCCGCCGCCCCGCAAGCGCCCGCCGCCCAGGCTTCGCCGTGCGGTTGACGAGAGGCGGCACTGCCGCAGCCTGCTGCAGAGCGTGCCTTCCACGTTGTCTTTCCTCATCGCCATGGGTGACGTCGACACCGCTGGTGAGGGGGAGGGGGTACTGGGGGTACTGCAATGATGGTACTGCGATAGTAGTGGTACTGCAACAGCCAGGAGGACACTTCACTTTTTGACTCCAGCGCTGGGAGGGGGCGTGGAGGGGGAGACGGCCCTGGCTGTGCCCGCCACTACGCCTTTGCTTGTGGGCGACGCGGGAACATGCTGTCGTGGGGGGGGGGAGGGCGTGACGTAACGCCTGGTCAGCCACTGGTCGGCAGCAGTGGCATCTCTGGTCTGCCCTAGAGGGGCGATAGATGATCGTCAGTCAATCGTTTGAGCAACCAACCAACCGCCAGATCAATCATTGACGACCAATTGCGCCCTGGTGGGTGCTGCAGGCGCGATGAAGCAGCACTGGATGAACGGCCGCATCTACCTGCCATACTCCCTCGCCGACATCGGGGCCGCCGTGCCCGACGACGCCCCCGTCCTAAATAAGGGCGCCGCGCCCCGCCCGATTGTGCCGCCGTCGCCGCCGCCGCCCTCGCCGCCCGCCGCGCCATTTCCGCCCCCCACCCCGCCGGTCGCTCCGTGCACTGACGCCACGCCCTGCTGCTTCCAGGTAAGAAAGGATGGATGCCTGAGGGGTGCCGGGCAGAGGTGGCAGGCACGTAGTGAATGGCCGAGTGAAGTGTTGTGTAGTGCCTGCCAGTCTGCCGTCCAACAATACGCTTCCGCCTCAAGCCTCTGCCATCCCGCCTTGCAGGGAGCGCGATGCACCGCCCAGCAACGATCGCGGGCGCTGCCAGCCAGCCCCAGGGCCTGCCCACGCCGCAACGCTTCCCCTCGGTGCCCCCCCCCCCACCCCGTGTGCCGGCGCAGGGCGTGCAATACGACGCGTGCAAGACCGACAGCGCCGCCGGAGTGCCTTTCAGTCAGTACTACACCCTGTCTGGCGCTACGCTGAAGGTTGCCATCAGGCAATGCGCTGGTGACAGGGAGCATCGGGGAGCAGCGCTGCGCCACGCTGCAGCAGCGAGCGCGCGCAACGTCGGCTGGCCTGGGCAGGCAGGCAGGCCGCTGCTCCGCTTGCCCTGTCTGGAAGCACACAGCACGCTGTAGACAGGCACATGTGTGACACTAGGCAGGTGCCCATTTCATTCAAACCCGCGCGAAATCAAACCGACCGTGCCGCCACGGGCCCCGTCCCACCACCTGTGACGGGGCAACCACCGCTGGTTGGGTGGCCTGCAGCTACTGACTGCACCACCACCACCCCGGCCCCCGGTGCATGTGCCGGCCCAACACGAACCCTCAGCACACCTCTTGCCTCGTGTTCCCTCACCGTATCCACTTCTGCAGGGCAACCACCACGGGCTGGGCGGCCTGGGCTTTCAACCAGGGCAACGAGGGGCACATGCTGGGCGCTGACGCCCTCTTCCTGCGCCCCTGCCCCACCTGCGCCGCCACCGGAGCCTCGGCACCCGCCTTCAACATGCCGAGTGAGTGCACGGGGGCGCGGGCAGGGTGGCGTGGGGCTGCCGCCGCTGCAGGGGCAGGGCGAAGGGCCACCCATGGCGCTGTCCCTGTCACCTCTGCAGGCTCCCCGTGGACTTGAGTAACGTAATCGTTTGACAGCTGCTGCTGCCCCTGCTGCTGGCCCTCGCATTCGGTCCCCCCCGGTTGCCGCCTGCCATGTGCAGCTCACCTCCATGCACAGCACGACCCCTTTGTTACCCCCTTATGTTTCCCCCTGGTTCCCCCCTTGCCTCTGCCCCTTTTTAAACCCAGCCTCACCCCCACCTGCGTCACCCCACCTGCTTCACCCCCACCTGCTTCACCCCACCTGCCCTGTGCAGCCTACTCGATCAACAGCTTCACCCCTCCAGCCAACGCGGCCTTCACCCTGACCGGCGTCGGCGCCGGCGCCGGCACCCTCTGGGCCAGCTTCACCCTGCCGTGGCCCAGCGGCGGCACCTCGATTAAGATCAACTACGGGTGAGTCCCGCCTCAAGTGCGGGGCTTGCCGTGCTGCCGGCGGCGGCACTGCTGGTGGTGGCGCTGCTGCTGTTTGCGCTGCCCCTGCTCCTGCTCATCCCTGCCCCTGCTCAGGCTGCCACGCGCGCTCCGCCTTTCCCCTCATACCCTGCACACAGCTGCCCCTCGCCCTTGCCTCTCCACCTCTCCCGTTGCAGCGGTGGACCGTACCTGGGCGGCGCGTCCGACACGTGTGAAGGCATGCGGCAGCACACTGTGCCCCCCCTTGTGGGCTGCGCCGCCAAGGCAGGCACCTCCCTCACCATCCCCGCCACCTGCTGAGCAGCAGCAGCAGCAGCAGCAGCAGCAGCAGCAGCAGCTGCTGGCCCAGGCCCACCAAGCAGCACAGCACGCTGCCGCCACCCCGGCACGGTGCCAAGCCGGGCGCTGTTCCAACCGCCCCAGCCACACGTTAAGTGGCGGCGACGCAACGAGCGAACGACAGTCACTCAGAAACCGTTGCTTCGCCGCCCGCTAGAACACCTCGTTACCCCCCACCACTGCCGCTTCCACGCCATCTGCCTTATTTAATCTCCGCACTCTGCCTTTCCCACCCACCCATCCACGAGCGCCAGCTGCAGGCCTGCCCGCACACCCCCTTCTTCTTTGGTTTGCTCCACCTGCCGGCGCCATGCCGTGGCAGACACGAACACGTGCTACACATGATTCAACTTCTGCCTTATGCCTGTCCCCAAATGTTTGCCTGCTGCGAGCGAACTTGCCCCGCCTTTGCTCACCCCTTCGTCCCTCACCTGACCCCACGACGTGTGACCCTTGTACAAGCGTCTCCTCCACATGTGCGTGTACTTGTACTTGTAAGCGTCTCCTCCCCTGCATGCATGCCCCCACTCTTTTCGAGCGTCGCCCCATCCATCCACCTCACTCGTCCGTGCTGCACCTGTGTCGCTCCAAACCTGACTCTTGCCATTTTCGGCACAAGCCAACATCGGCACGCCTGTTGCAAGCCTTTTGTATAATAAGTTGTGATGCACACGGCCCCTTATGGACAAGCTTGCTGTGCCGCATGTCTTCTCCCCTTTCCCCACTCGGGGCGCGCGTTCTTTTCCAATTCTTGCGGCTGCGGCCTGCAGGCCACCGCACGCGTGCTTTTTTCTGCTGCGTTTGCAGCCCATTTTTTCCGGCACCGCACCCGGAGCTGCCCCCCTCTAAGGCTGGCACGCCGCCGACGCGGGCAGCAGGCCTGTCGCCTGCCAGGATCCACCTGGGTGCACCGACACAAACTCCAGCAGTGCATGTCTGCCTCACAAGCACCGCATGCCTGAGCGGAAGGGCTCTCTTCGGGGTCTGCAGCGTGCCGCCTGCAGCATCTGCGCGTCTGATGCGCCGGGCTTGGCAGAGCGGCAGCGACCTGCCCCCCTGTGAGGCAATACGAGGCAACACGCTGAACAGAAGGGAACCAGGTCGGTCGCCCCTGCGTCTGCCTCACGGCGTCCAGGTGCGCAGCTCAACCCGCACGGCTTGCCGCAGGCACCGTGAGAGGCCCCTTTTACACTGGCCTGCGCTGCGCAAAGGGTGCTGACTGGCAAAATGTTGATCCCCGTTCGTGGCGCCGCAAATGCGTGGCGAAACCACACGCAAGCGGGGTAGACAAAGGGCGCCCCTGAGCGGGGGCCGGGGACTGGAGTAAAGGCAAGGCAGGGCGGCCTGCAGGGAGGCACCTGCAGCGAATTCACTTAATGTAGGTTCAAGCGGCCCAGGGAAGGCTCACCTGGCGGGTGGCGAGGCGCGCTGTGCAGCACTAAGGCGCCGGCGTAGATTAGGTGGGGCAGACGGGGGTGGCTCAAGTTGTGGTTCAAAACCTTATGGTGCAGGCTGAATAAGGCTGTTAAGGTTAGGCCATGGCGGGCAGGGCTCTGAGGGGGCCCGCGCCTGGGCACGGGAGAGCAAGGCGCGGAGGGGAAGGGGAGGGGGCGGCGGCGGAGGAAGAGCGGTGGCAAAAGTGTGGGCCGCAAGCCGGGCGGCGGGCCCGCATGCAAAATCTTCTTGGCGCACAAAAGGGCGGCAAGGGGGCGGCAAGGGGGGGAGGGGGCTAAGATTCTCAGCGTGAAATTAAGGGCAGCGACAGCGGCACGGAGGGGTATTGAATGAAGGTGCAGCCGCGCTGGGGATAGCAGGCGTCAGGAGCAGGGGGGGGGGGGAGGGGGGCCACTACGACAAGCAGCATGAAAGGGAAGGGAGTGCAGTGTGGGGTGACTTCCTGCCGGCAGCAAGCACACTCGGAGCCTGGCTGGCGGGCCGGCGGGGCTGTGCCGGTCGCCCAGGGCCAGCCCAGGGCCAGCCCAGGGCGCGGCACCGAGGCGCGGCGCGGCGCCCTGCCCACGCACACTTTCGCGGGGGCGGGGGCGGGGCGCAGCGGGCACGGCGGGCGCAGCGGGCACGCCGGGCCTCAAGAGTTGACTGGGGTGGACATGCGGCGGATGAAAGCGAAATCGACGGCGGCGGCCCTGCAGGCGGGCAGGGAGGGATGGTTGGACAAAGGGGGTGAGCACCAGAGCAGTACCAGCGCGGCACGCAGGCCGGCTGGCTGCTCCGCTAGCAGCAGGAGGCGGTGGCCATCCTTGCCGCCGCCGACGCCGCCGTCTGCTGCTGACTGCTGCCTGCTGCGCGCGCGCGGGTAAGCTTCCTTGTTTTGGCTGCAACAGCAGCTGCAGCAGGCACAGCAGCACACAGCAGCAGCAGACTGCAGCAGCAGACAGGCGGCAGCGGCCGCCAGCGGCGCCGCCATGTCCCCCTGTCTGCTGCTGCTGCTGCCGCAGCTGTCGCTGCAGCGAACGGAAAGCACTACAGCACCACAGCTCACCCCAGCGCGGCCACCAGAGGCGCCGACAGGTCCCCCGTCTGCTGCCAGAGGCAGCCCAGGTAGAGCACCTCGCAGGCGCCCAGGGCGGCGGCAAAGCGCACGGCCACCTGCGCAGCGAGACCCCACGCGAATGTTGGTCAGCCATGAGCGAGCCAGCGGGTGAGTGCACATGAGTGGGTGAGTGCACACGATGAGCACACACGCTGTGGTTGGCGGAGGGCGGCGCCCGGAGGCAGCGCGCCCCAATGCTCCAGCGCGCTGCTCCGTGGGATGGTAGTCGCCTTCCCGCCGCTCGGGGCCCCACCAACTGGTTGCGTGCCATCCAAATCATGGAAAAAGTGCCCTTCAAAATGCGCTCCTCCTCATAGATGCGCACCAGGCTGCGCGCCGTCCACACGCCAGCGCACGCCGTGTTAGAAGCCTTGGCAGGCAGGCCGCTGCGCGCCGACACGGCCGCAGAACCCCACCAATCCAATGAGGGCGACCCGTAGCAACGGGCGCGCACGCACCTGGTTGCGCGCCATCCAGGTCAGCGCGACGGTCTTGAACGCCTCGGCGGCGCGGGCGGCGTCTGCGGGCGTCGAGTCCCGGTCCATGGCCATCAGGCGGTAGAAGCGGTCTGCGGCGGGGGGAGGGGTGAAGGAGCAGGCATCGAGGCAAAAGACGTCGTTGCGATGCTCAGACGGAGGCAGGAACTGTGCTGCTGCTGCTGCGCCAGTGCTGCTGCTGCTTGGCGCTCCGTCGCAGATGCTGCCACCGCCTGCCCCTGCCCCTGCACGGGCACCGCCGCCACCGCGGTCCGGCCGGACAACGTTGAGGTGCACCGCTTCCTGCCTGGCACCTGCAATGTACCACCTGCACTGTCCACACGCACACCATACACAAAAAACGAGCGGCTGCGCACCTGCATTGTCCACACGCACCATACACAAAAAACGAGCGGCTGCGCACCTGCACTGTCCACACGCACAACATTACACACAAAACGAGCGGCTGCGCACCTGCGTTGTCCACGCACACCATACACAAAAAACGAGTGGCTGCGCACCTGCACTGTCCACACGCACAACATTACACACAAAACGAGCGGCTGCGCACCTGCACTGTCCACACGCACAACATTACACACAAAACGAGCGGCTGCGCACCTGCGTTGTCCACGCACACCATACACAAAAAACGAGTGGCTGCGCACCTGCACTGTCCACACGCACAACATTACACACAAAACGAGCGGCTGCGCACCTGCACTGTCCACACGCACAACATTACACACAAAACGAGCGGCTGCGCACCTGCACTGTCCACACGCACAACATTACACACAAAACGAGTGGCTGCGCACCTGCATCGTCCACACGCACCATACACAAAAAACGAGCGGCTGCGCACCTGCGTTGTCCACGCACACCATACACAAAAAACGAGCGGCTGCGCACCTGCACTGTCCACACGCACAACATTACACACAAAACGAGCGGCTGCGCACCTGCGTTGTCCACGCACACCATACACAAAAAACGAGTGGCTGCGCACCTGCACTGTCCACACGCACAACATTACACACAAAACGAGCGGCTGCGCACCTGCACTGTCCACACGCACAACATTACACACAAAACGAGCGGCTGCGCACCTGCGTTGTCCACGCACACCATACACAAAAAACGAGTGGCTGCGCACCTGCACTGTCCACACGCACAACATTACACACAAAACGAGCGGCTGCGCACCTGCACTGTCCACACGCACAACATTACACACAAAACGAGCGGCTGCGCACCTGCGTTGTCCACGCACACCATACACAAAAAACGAGTGGCTGCGCACCTGCACTGTCCACACACACAACATTGCACACAAAACGAGTGGCTGCGCACCTGCATTGTCCACACGCACCATACACAAAAAACGAGTGGCTGCGCACCTGCACTGTCCACACGCACAACATTACACACAAAACGAGTGGCTGCGCACCTGCATTGTCCACACGCACCATACACAAAAAACGAGTGGCTGCGCACCTGCACTGTCCACACGCACAACATTACACACAAAACGAGTGGCTGCGCACCTGCATTGTCCACACGCACCATACACAAAAAACGAGCGGCTGCGCACCTGCGTTGTCCACGCACACCATACACAAAAAACGAGCGGCTGCGCACCTGCACTGTCCACACGCACAACATTACACACAAAACGAGCGGCTGCGCACCTGCGTTGTCCACGCACACCATTACACACAAAACGAGCGGCTGCGCACCTGCGTTGTCCACGCACACCATACACAAAAAACGAGCGGCTGCGCACCTGCGTTGTCCACACGCACCATACACAAAAAACGAGTGGCTGCGCACCTGCACTGTCCACACGCACAACATTACACACAAAACGAGTGGCTGCGCACCTGCATTGTCCACACGCACCATACACAAAAAACGAGCGGCTGCGCACCTGCGTTGTCCACGCACACCATACACAAAAAACGAGCGGCTGCGCACCTGCACTGTCCACACGCACAACATTACACACAAAACGAGCGGCTGCGCACCTGCGTTGTCCACACGCACAACATTACACACAAAACGAGCGGCTGCGCACCTGCGTTGTCCACGCACACCATACACAAAAAACGAGCGGCTGCGCACCTGCGTTGTCCACACGCACCATACACAAAAAACGAGTGGCTGCGCACCTGCACTGTCCACACGCACAACATTACACACAAAACGAGCGGCTGCGCACCTGCACTGTCCACACGCACAACATTACACACAAAACGAGCGGCTGCGCACCTGCGTTGTCCACGCACACCATACACAAAAAACGAGTGGCTGCGCACCTGCACTGTCCACACGCACAACATTACACACAAAACGAGCGGCTGCGCACCTGCACTGTCCACACGCACAACATTACACACAAAACGAGCGGCTGCGCACCTGCGTTGTCCACGCACACCATACACAAAAAACGAGCGGCTGCGCACCTGCACTGTCCACACGCACAACATTACACACAAAACGAGTGGCTGCGCACCTGCATTGTCCACACGCACCATACACAAAAAACGAGTGGCTGCGCACCTGCACTGTCCACACGCACAACATTACACACAAAACGAGTGGCTGCGCACCTGCATTGTCCACACGCACCATACACAAAAAACGAGTGGCTGCGCACCTGCACTGTCCACACGCACAACATTACACACAAAACGAGTGGCTGCGCACCTGCATTGTCCACACGCACCATACACAAAAACGAGCGGCTGCGCACCTGCGTTGTCCACGCACACCATACACAAAAAACGAGCGGCTGCGCACCTGCGTTGTCCACGCACACCATACACAAAAAACGAGCGGCTGCGCACCTGCGTTGTCCACACGCACCATACACAAAAAACGAGCGGCTGCGCACCTGCGTTGTCCACGCACACCATACACAAAAAACGAGCGGCTGCGCACCTGCGTTGTCCACGCACACCATACACAAAAAACGAGCGGCTGCGCACCTGCGTTGTCCACCGCGTCCCGTACCACCTCGTACTCTTCCAGGCTCACTGACGTCTCTGCCACCTGCAGCAGCAGCAGCAGCAGCAGCAGCGGGCACGGCAGCCCAAGAAGCCTCACAATCAATCAGGCCTCCCAGGCGCCGGCACAGCCTGGGCACGCGCGTGTGCACGCACGCTCCCCCTCCACCGCCGCACGCCGCGCCGCTGCTCCCCGCTCTGCCCATACGGTTCCCCGCTCTGCCTGCGTGCTCCCCTGCAGCCTCTCTCCCCCTGGGGCACGCGCCTTGCCGACGCCCGCGATGCCCGCCACCAGGCACAGCGCCAGCACCGAGGGCAGGGTCTCGGGGAGCTGCACCCCCGCCGCCTGCCCGTAAAACTCCAACGCCTTGGCGACGCCCCCCGCGGTGGCGGGCAGCAGGATCAGCAGCCCGGGCACCACTTCTGAGGGGCGGGAGGAGGGGGGGGCAGGGGCGGGGGGGGGGGGGGGCAGGGGCGGCTGTTGGGGATTGGGCTGGCTGGGAGGCACGCAGCAGAGCCGCAGGCACGGCGCCGTCCGAGAGAGGGAGCGGAGCAGCGTCGCGTGCCGCCTCGCGGGGCGCCGGCTCGCACTGCTGCCGCGCTGCCCGCTGCTCTTACCAGAGGCCAGCAGCACAGCCGTCTGGGCGGCGTTCAGGTTGGCCATGACGGGCTTGAAGGCATCAACCTGTGCAAAGGAGGGAGGGAGGGTGGAGGGAGGGAGGGTGGAGGGAGGCGGCAACCACGAGGCGGCGGCGGACCTGCAAGGGGGCTCCCCTCCCTCGCCCACGCGCTGCACCTGCACCGCATCCAGGTCCTGCCAGCTGCTTGCAGCTTGTTGCCGTCCCCCTGCTGCCGCTGCTTTGAAACAAGAACGAACACATGCTGTTGGACACCACCACACACCACACCCACACCCACACCTGCGACTTGTGGATGTCCTCCAAAAAGGGCAGCTCCCGCCTCGCGGTCTCGCTCCACAGCAGCGCCTTGAGGCCCACCAGCGGCGCCGCCGCCGCGCCACCCACCGCCGCCGCCTGCAGGGACGCCAGGCTGAGGGAGGCGCCGCCCAGCGGGTCCAGCCCGCACAGCACGCACACCAGCGCGGCGCCGCCCGTCACCAGCCCCGAGGCCAGCAGGCACATGGCCAGCTTCTGCTGGGGCGGCTGCTCCTCAAGCATGCTGTTCATCATCTCCTCCTGTGGTTGGGGGAGAGAGAAGGAGGGGGCAGAGCCGGAGTGAGGCAGGGGGAGGAGGCCGCAGGCGGGGGGGGGGGGGCGAGCGGCAGCAGGGGCCGGCTCACGGGTTCCCCAAGCATGCCCACAAGTTGGCTCGACCTGTGACCCACCTCGCCATCGCCCACACCGTTCAGCAGGGTGCGCAGGCGGTGCCCGGCGAGCTTGTAGGGATCACGCCTCAGCTGCTGCTCGCGCTGGAGTGCTGCGGCGCCGCTGCCGCTGCTGGTTGCGTCTGCCGCCTCGGCGCGCACGGGCGCGGAACGCGCGCTCCACTGCACGCGGCGACCGCATCTCACGAGCTTGAAGGCAGGGCGCAAGGCGTCGCAGCGCCCGCTGGTGGAAGCACCGCAAGCCGCCATTGGCGCACCTAGCGCCTGCAAGGG
The DNA here is from genome assembly GCA_002245815.2 of Micractinium conductrix. NCBI lineage: Eukaryota > Viridiplantae > Chlorophyta > Trebouxiophyceae > Chlorellales > Chlorellaceae > Micractinium > Micractinium conductrix. The sequence continues at coordinate 129,567 of LHPF02000046.1, forward strand.
CCGCGCAGTAAGTGAAGTTGATGGGGCGGGCTGGAAGCAAGCTCGAGCATAAAGAAGCAAGAGTGCTCTGCAGCCACTCATTTGTTGCGTGCTGCGTCAGCCCTCTGCACCCGTGGACCCCCCGGCTTGTAGCGGCCCCTGATCACGTTTTCGCTCTTCCCACATCCTTCAAGGTCATCTCACATCCTTCTGGAACCCTCCCGCGCCCCGTTCCCGCCCCCAGTTTAAAATGGCTGCTGCAGCTGCAGTCAAGCAGCAGCTGGAAGACAACTGGAGCAACAGCCGCCAGCACAATGTGTTTCCGCTTGCTCAAATCGATTATATCATGCGCCGCAAACGGGCACAGCAGGGCCTGACGGTAACGCAGGCACCTGCCGCCAGCGGGCGGCTGACGTGCCGCGTGGTGGGTGTGGCAGAGCAGACCGATCAGGGGCCGCTACAAGCCGGGGGGTCCACGGGTGCAGAGGGCTGACGCAGCACGCAACACATGACTCCATCTCTCAGGCGCCTCGACTTCTAGCCTGGCCTCCTGAATCGCTGCTGGTCACTCCCAACCCGCTCACAACAGCCCTGTTGCCACTCTGGATCCCTGGGCAGCCCTGGCTCGCGTCACTGCTTCCGCAACAGAGTCGCAAGCCATCCTTAAGAGCGCACCTTGTCGTAGCTCCTCACTATGCGCCTGACTTCGTCTATGAGCGCCGTTCCAGCCGCTCAGCGCCCCGCTACAGCTCTTCGGACGCGATCCGCATTTCGACCCGCGCGCCCGCTGCTTCTGAAGCTCCGTGCTGCCGCTGTCGAAGGTATGGGCGATACCAGCATCGCTCTTGGTTATATGGACGGGGCGCAGGGAAGCCAGGAAGTCTACCCGCGGTCGCCGCCACTGCCGCCACCGCCGCCGCCGACGCTGCCGATGCAACACTGCGCTGGCCGGTAGCTCCCAACGTGCACCCATCCTCCTTGCACGAGCTCCTGCCAGTCGACCTGGTCAGAATAGCCGTTGCCATCCAATCCGCAGGTGCCGTCAAGCCGCTGGCGCCTGCCATTACGCTGACCGACCGCGCTCTGGAGCACCTCACCAAGCTCCGCTCCGACAGCGGCGGCGAGAAGCTGCTGCTGCGCATGGGTGTCAAGTCTGGCGGCTGCAGCGGCATGAGCTGTGAGCGGGGGGCGTTGGGAGGGCTGGCGCTGGGCTGCAGGAGACTGAGACTGATAGACAGCTGGCTGGCTTTTGGCGGTGCTCCACGTCACGACACCTCCCACCTCAACCCGCCTGTCGCCCCGCTCCCCTCCCCGTGTAGATGTGATGGATTTCGAGAGCGAGGAAAACATCAAGCCAGACGATGCCGTCATGGAGTACGAGGGTGAGCGCCGACTGGGCAGGGAACAGGGGGGGCTCATGCCCACCGTTTCCCCTGCCAGGGCCTGCGACTCACTGCCTGCTCCTCCCCACCCCCCTCCTCCCCTTCCCCCCATTGACATGCAGGCGGCTTCAAGCTGGTCACCGACCCCAAGTCGCTGCTCTATCTCTTTGGCATGCACCTCGACTGGTCCCCTGCGCTGAGTGAGTGGCCAGGGGCGGGAGCACGGGGTTGCGGCTGCTGCTGGTGCCGGGGTGCTGTGGCGGCGGCGGCGGGGCACACCAAGGGCTCTGGAGGCCTTGCTTTGACCCCCTGGCGGCCCTCGCCGACGCGCCGCTTCGCCCCCCCTTTCTGGTGTGCGTACCTGCAGTTGGCGGCGGGTTCCAGTTCCAGAACCCCAACGCAGCAGACTCGTGCGGCTGTGGCAAGAGCTTTGGCGTGTGAGCTGTCCAACTCGCAGTTCGCCACCGCTGGGCACTCGCACCCCTCGCCTCCTGTAACCCTGCCTACCCGCTTTCTGCCACTACTACATTTGCGTCTTCCTGCCTCCGAGCGAGCTGGTCTGCCACCGCAGCCTCTCCCAAACGCACACGAGCCCTTGGGAGCGCCGCTCTCCCACCAACCAATCAACTGCCTCGGCGCCTTCTGCCCCCAACCAGCACTGCCCCCCCGCCTCCTCCTCCCTGGCTCTGATCCGTCAGCCCGCTGCCTATTCTAGCAGAAGTCCCTTTGTGTGATGTTCTAATGTGCTGTACACTCTGCGCGGCTGCCCCCCCCCCTGTAATAGAGTTGAGAGCAGGCACGTGGAGCGTTGCAAGCATGCAGGAGATGGCAGGAGATGCACATCTGGTCGGTGGGCAGCGCCGCAGCCAGCTGCACGGCCTGGCCGGTCACTCGAACACAAAGGGCAGGGTGACGACGGTTTCGCCGCCGTCTGCATTGCTGGGGAAGCGTGCCACAAGTAGGTGCTCCGCAATGGTGGCCAGCGTCGCCTGGCAGGGCTCGTCGGGGGCCTCCCCCGCCGCCACCCCCTGTGGCCGCGCCACCAGCGTGTTTGCCAGCCACGCAATGTCTGCCACATGGCCGCTGGGCTCCACCGCCAGGCGCAGCGTGACGACGCCCACCACCGGGGGGAGGCCACCCAGGGCTGCGTAGAGCCCCTGCAGGCAGGCGTTGAGCGCGGGGGTGGCTGCCTCCTCGCTCAACGATCCTGCGGGGTTCAAGGGCCGGGTGGTGGTGGTGGGGGGGGGGCGGGGGGGGTGAAGGGCGGGATGGGCGGCGCTGGCAGGCGGCTGGCAGGCGGCGCTGCCCTGCAGCTGGAGCTCCTGCTGATGCACCGCTCCCTCGACAAACTCAACAGCGCAGCGTGCTGAGGCACCCGACTGCTGCGACCGTCTGTCACACCCACCCACCCACCCACCCACCCACCCGCAAAGAAGGGGCTTGGCTGCGTGAACCAGCCGTGCAGCACCACCCGGGCCTCGAGGGGGTCGTGCATGCCCTCCACCTGGGTGGGCACAACACAGTGGGGCAGCGCAGCGCGGCTTTTGAGATCAGCAGCTGCCGGCAGGCCCGTCGCCACCGTTGGAGAGCGCGCCCTGCCAGGAACACCCGGCCAGTGTCCTGCCTGCCTGCCTCGCAAGCTGCCTGGCGACCCCCCTGCCGCACACCTGCTGCACCGAGTGTGGCAGCCGGCCGTCGAAGACTGTCAGCTGGTTCCACAGGGGCGGCACCAGGGTGATCTGCAGGCGGGTGGGCAGAGAAGGCAGGCACGGGGAGGCGGCAAAGCTTGCGGCATGCGGGCATGCCGGGCTGCAAGCCCGCAGTACTCCCGTCGGCAGTCGCCCAGTTTTTCAACACAGGCAGTCAAGGCCGCCGCCGTGCTGCTCACCAGCTGCGGCGTCTCCGTGCCCCGCCGCGGGTCGAAGCCGCGCCAGTAGTCCAGCACCCACGGCTGCAGCAGCGCGGTCTCGCCGCCGCTGAACCGCCGCTGATCCCACCGCGTCAGCGACAGCACAAATGCAAACGGCCCATGAGGTGCGTCACTGTGCCAGCCCTGCCGGCAGCCGTCCACGTAGTAGCTGCGTGCGTGGGTGGGGGGTGGGGGGGAGGCAGGGAGGCGCTGTTGGGTGACATGGCACGAGGGGCAGCAAGAGAGCGTGCCACGTACAGTATGCCTGCATGCATGGGGTGGGTGGGTGGGGTGGCATCGTGGTGAGGGCGCAGCGGCAGCAGCAAGCGGACCGCAGGTAGAAGGGCTGCTCCGTCAGCCCTCGCCATGTCCCACAGCAGCAGCCAAGTTCCGATTTCCCAGCTTTGCGCGCCCCTGCCTGTGCCAGTGGCCGCCCGGCAAGCACCTGAGCCAGACGGGCGAGATGCCGCGGCAGCCCAGCACCCGCTCGCCGTACTCGACCAGCGCATCCTCCAGCCTGGTCGATGGGGGGAGGTGGTGCAGGCTGTGTGTTGCAGCCCTTGGCATGCCCTGCGCGCAGGCCTTGGCAGGGCGATGGCAGGGCGCGATGCAGTGCTGGGAACCACGGCTGGCCGCTGGCTGCAGTGTGTGCCGCGCTGCGATTCTTCTCTTGCACCGACGCCCCCACCGGGAATCGTCAGGTGTGGGGCGCCCACCTGTCGTACAGTTCCGGCGGGAAGAAGGCGCTGGCGGGCGTGCGGAGCAGGTTGTACTGGCCGGGCACATGCCAGTGGTCCCACACGAATCGATCGGACGAGGTGCGCAGGGGGTTGCCGACTCTGGGTGGCAAATAGGAAGGGCAGGGGTGGGGGCAGGCAGTGGTGAGGAGCAGGACGAGTGTGTGGGCGGATGGGGCAGGGCAAGCAGTGCCGGGCAGTGTGTCCGGGGGCGGCCAGGACCCAGGCAGCGGCACACACAGTCGACAAGCATCAACGCACAGCCAGAACAGCAGCCACACGCACCGCTCGTCATAGTGCGCGCGCAGCTGCGGAGCCACATCTAGAAAGTCCGGCTCCAGCAGCACGTGCTGCGCTTCAGGCAGTTCCAGCCACTCGCCGCTGTCGTCCTCTTCTGATGCGCCGCCGCCGTCGGCGCCTGCTGCTGCTGCTGCTGCGTCCGCTGCAGGCTCTGCTGGCGGTGCCGCCGTGTCGCGTACCGCTACAGGCTGGTCTGCTGTACTGTTTGCATCTGCATGCACAAGTTCATGGGCGCTTGACAACGAGAAGATGTCGTCTCGGCGAGAGCAGAAGCACTGTGCGACCTGCACCGGCGCTGCACTTTGCGACCTGCACAGGCGTCGCCGCCACCGCCAGCCCGCACCTGTTGCGCTCTTCGATGCGGCCGCGCTCTTGACGGCAGCTCCGCACAGCCTTTTGGGTAGCAGGAAGCGCCGCCTGGGCGCTGCCGAAGCGCGAGCCGCGAAACCGGCTTGCGGGGAACAGCAGGCAGTCGCCATATTGCGCCAGGCTACCTTTGAGCAACGGCGACACCCGCTGAGAACGGTCCAGGGTGTGCAATGGCCGTCATTGCGCTCTGGCTGCAGCATGCGTGGCGGCCAACTGGCGGCGAGGCGCCGTGCAGCACTGTTGCGCATGCAGCCTAGACGGCCACCCTCTAAATAGCAGCTTTACATCGTACAAAGAGTTCACAAACCTTGGTATACAGAATATGAGTATCGACGGATGAGCCAGGCCGCCAGCGCTACTCTGCCCTGGTCACTGCCCATCCTGCTGCTGCCGCTGCTGCTCCGCTGCATCGCCGCCACTGCCATGCTGCTCCTCCTCCTCCTCTGGGGCCCAGCGCATCTCGAACCAGGGGTCCTTGCCGTGCACCACTTCAGAGGGGCCCAGCAGGGAGAAGCCGGCGCCGGCATATAGCGGGATCAAGGGCTGCTTGCAGATGAGGCGCGCCTCCCGCAGGCTGGGAGTGGTGGCCTGCGGGAACTGGATGGTGGCGGATCAATCAGTGATGCTGAGCGGTGGCTGCATGCAGAGGCAGGACGACACATATGGGCACGCAGCTGCACTGCTGCTGCCGCGAACCCTCCCCCCTTCCTTCCTGCCGAAGTTTGCTGATGTGCAGCACCTGCACAAAATTGAGGTACGCCCGCAGCAGGCGCGTGGCCAACCCCCGCCGCCGATGCGCCCCATCCACGCACACGCTGTGGATGGCCAGCAGCTCTGCAGGTGGGAGAGGGAGTGGTGATGTCGGACGCTGCATCGATGGTGTGATGCAGCGTTGCCATTTGCTGACAATCGAGCCGCAGGCCTGCATGCCGGACGCCCCCTCTCGGCACATTTCCTCCCAAACACGCAACACTGCACTCACCCCCTTCGGCCTCGTGCACCCCCATCGACTCCTCTGTCAGCTTGTCAGCGTGGCTCAGCGTGCCGCAGACGAAGCCCAGGATGCGCAGCTCGCCGCCTGCCCCCGCCGGAGAGACGGCTGCAAGGAACTGGCCGCCGGCGTGCCGCAGCCGGTACTCTAGCCGCTCACGGCTGGCGGCCTCGTCAGGCGGATAGCCGGCGGCCTTTAGTCTTGTTTAAAAAGTCCGTTTTCGCTCTTCCCACATCCTTCAAGGTCATCTCACATCCTTCTGGAACCCTCCCGCGCCCCGTTCCCGCCCCCAGTTTAAAATGGCTGCTGCAGCTGCAGTCAAGCAGCAGCTGGAAGACAACTGGAGCAACAGCCGCCAGCACAATGTGTTTCCGCTTGCTCAAATCGATTATATCATGCGCCGCAAACGGGCACAGCAGGGCCTGACGGTAACGCAGGCACCTGCCGCCAGCGGGCGGCTGACGTGCCGCGTGGTGGGTGTGGCAGAGCAGACCGATCAGGGGCCGCTACAAGCCGGGGGGTCCACGGGTGCAGAGGGCTGACGCAGCACGCAACACATGACTCCATCTCTCAGGCGCCTCGACTTCTAGCCTGGCCTCCTGAATCGCTGCTGGTCACTCCCAACCCGCTCACAACAGCCCTGTTGCCACTCTGGATCCCTGGGCAGCCCTGGCTCGCGTCACTGCTTCCGCAACAGAGTCGCAAGCCATCCTTAAGAGCGCACCTTGTCGTAGCTCCTCACTATGCGCCTGACTTCGTCTATGAGCGCCGTTCCAGCCGCTCAGCGCCCCGCTACAGCTCTTCGGACGCGATCCGCATTTCGACCCGCGCGCCCGCTGCTTCTGAAGCTCCGTGCTGCCGCTGTCGAAGGTATGGGCGATACCAGCATCGCTCTTGGTTATATGGACGGGGCGCAGGGAAGCCAGGAAGTCTACCCGCGGTCGCCGCCACTGCCGCCACCGCCGCCGCCGACGCTGCCGATGCAACACTGCGCTGGCCGGTAGCTCCCAACGTGCACCCATCCTCCTTGCACGAGCTCCTGCCAGTCGACCTGGTCAGAATAGCCGTTGCCATCCAATCCGCAGGTGCCGTCAAGCCGCTGGCGCCTGCCATTACGCTGACCGACCGCGCTCTGGAGCACCTCACCAAGCTCCGCTCCGACAGCGGCGGCGAGAAGCTGCTGCTGCGCATGGGTGTCAAGTCTGGCGGCTGCAGCGGCATGAGCTGTGAGCGGGGGGCGTTGGGAGGGCTGGCGCTGGGCTGCAGGAGACTGAGACTGATAGACAGCTGGCTGGCTTTTGGCGGTGCTCCACGTCACGACACCTCCCACCTCAACCCGCCTGTCGCCCCGCTCCCCTCCCCGTGTAGATGTGATGGATTTCGAGAGCGAGGAAAACATCAAGCCAGACGATGCCGTCATGGAGTACGAGGGTGAGCGCCGACTGGGCAGGGAACAGGGGGGGCTCATGCCCACCGTTTCCCCTGCCAGGGCCTGCGACTCACTGCCTGCTCCTCCCCACCCCCCTCCTCCCCTTCCCCCCCATTGACATGCAGGCGGCTTCAAGCTGGTCACCGACCCCAAGTCGCTGCTCTATCTCTTTGGCATGCACCTCGACTGGTCCCCTGCGCTGAGTGAGTGGCCAGGGGCGGGAGCACGGGGTTGCGGCTGCTGCTGGTGCCGGGGTGCTGTGGCGGCGGCGGCGGGGCACACCAAGGGCTCTGGAGGCCTTGCTTTGACCCCCTGGCGGCCCTCGCCGACGCGCCGCTTCGCCCCCCCTTTCTGGTGTGCGTACCTGCAGTTGGCGGCGGGTTCCAGTTCCAGAACCCCAACGCAGCAGACTCGTGCGGCTGTGGCAAGAGCTTTGGCGTGTGAGCTGTCCAACTCGCAGTTCGCCACCGCTGGGCACTCGCACCCCTCGCCTCCTGTAACCCTGCCTACCCGCTTTCTGCCACTACTACATTTGCGTCTTCCTGCCTCCGAGCGAGCTGGTCTGCCACCGCAGCCTCTCCCAAACGCACACGAGCCCTTGGGAGCGCCGCTCTCCCACCAACCAATCAACTGCCTCGGCGCCTTCTGCCCCCAACCAGCACTGCCCCCCCGCCTCCTCCTCCCTGGCTCTGATCCGTCAGCCCGCTGCCTATTCTAGCAGAAGTCCCTTTGTGTGATGTTCTAATGGGCTGTACACTCTGCGCGGCTGCCCCCCCCCTGTAATAGAGTTGAGAGCAGGCACGTGGAGCGTTGCAAGCATGCAGGAGATGGCAGGAGATGCACATCTGGTCGGTGGGCAGCGCCGCAGCCAGCTGCACGGCCTGGCCGGTCACTCGAACACAAAGGGCAGGGTGACGACGGTTTCGCCGCCGTCTGCATTGCTGGGGAAGCGTGCCACAAGTAGGTGCTCCGCAATGGTGGCCAGCGTCGCCTGGCAGGGCTCGTCGGGGGCCTCCCCCGCCGCCACCCCCTGTGGCCGCGCCACCAGCGTGTTTGCCAGCCACGCAATGTCTGCCACATGGCCGCTGGGCTCCACCGCCAGGCGCAGCGTGACGACGCCCACCACCGGGGGGAGGCCACCCAGGGCTGCGTAGAGCCCCTGCAGGCAGGCGTTGAGCGCGGGGGTGGCTGCCTCCTCGCTCAACGATCCTGCGGGGTTCAAGGGCCGGGTGGTGGTGGTGGGGGGGGGGCGGGGGGGGTGAAGGGCGGGATGGGCGGCGCTGGCAGGCGGCTGGCAGGCGGCGCTGCCCTGCAGCTGGAGCTCCTGCTGATGCACCGCTCCCTCGACAAACTCAACAGCGCAGCGTGCTGAGGCACCCGACTGCTGCGACCGTCTGTCACACCCACCCACCCACCCACCCACCCACCCGCAAAGAAGGGGCTTGGCTGCGTGAACCAGCCGTGCAGCACCACCCGGGCCTCGAGGGGGTCGTGCATGCCCTCCACCTGGGTGGGCACAACACAGTGGGGCAGCGCAGCGCGGCTTTTGAGATCAGCAGCTGCCGGCAGGCCCGTCGCCACCGTTGGAGAGCGCGCCCTGCCAGGAACACCCGGCCAGTGTCCTGCCTGCCTGCCTCGCAAGCTGCCTGGCGACCCCCCTGCCGCACACCTGCTGCACCGAGTGTGGCAGCCGGCCGTCGAAGACTGTCAGCTGGTTCCACAGGGGCGGCACCAGGGTGATCTGCAGGCGGGTGGGCAGAGAAGGCAGGCACGGGGAGGCGGCAAAGCTTGCGGCATGCGGGCATGCCGGGCTGCAAGCCCGCAGTACTCCCGTCGGCAGTCGCCCAGTTTTTCAACACAGGCAGTCAAGGCCGCCGCCGTGCTGCTCACCAGCTGCGGCGTCTCCGTGCCCCGCCGCGGGTCGAAGCCGCGCCAGTAGTCCAGCACCCACGGCTGCAGCAGCGCGGTCTCGCCGCCGCTGAACCGCCGCTGATCCCACCGCGTCAGCGACAGCACAAATGCAAACGGCCCATGAGGTGCGTCACTGTGCCAGCCCTGCCGGCAGCCGTCCACGTAGTAGCTGCGTGCGTGGGTGGGGGGTGGGGGGGAGGCAGGGAGGCGCTGTTGGGTGACATGGCACGAGGGGCAGCAAGAGAGCGTGCCACGTACAGTATGCCTGCATGCATGGGGTGGGTGGGTGGGGTGGCATCGTGGTGAGGGCGCAGCGGCAGCAGCAAGCGGACCGCAGGTAGAAGGGCTGCTCCGTCAGCCCTCGCCATGTCCCACAGCAGCAGCCAAGTTCCGATTTCCCAGCTTTGCGCGCCCCTGCCTGTGCCAGTGGCCGCCCGGCAAGCACCTGAGCCAGACGGGCGAGATGCCGCGGCAGCCCAGCACCCGCTCGCCGTACTCGACCAGCGCATCCTCCAGCCTGGTCGATGGGGGGAGGTGGTGCAGGCTGTGTGTTGCAGCCCTTGGCATGCCCTGCGCGCAGGCCTTGGCAGGGCGATGGCAGGGCGCGATGCAGTGCTGGGAACCACGGCTGGCCGCTGGCTGCAGTGTGTGCCGCGCTGCGATTCTTCTCTTGCACCGACGCCCCCACCGGGAATCGTCAGGTGTGGGGCGCCCACCTGTCGTACAGTTCCGGCGGGAAGAAGGCGCTGGCGGGCGTGCGGAGCAGGTTGTACTGGCCGGGCACATGCCAGTGGTCCCACACGAATCGATCGGACGAGGTGCGCAGGGGGTTGCCGACTCTGGGTGGCAAATAGGAAGGGCAGGGGTGGGGGCAGGCAGTGGTGAGGAGCAGGACGAGTGTGTGGGCGGATGGGGCAGGGCAAGCAGTGCCGGGCAGTGTGTCCGGGGGCGGCCAGGACCCAGGCAGCGGCACACACAGTCGACAAGCATCAACGCACAGCCAGAACAGCAGCCACACGCACCGCTCGTCATAGTGCGCGCGCAGCTGCGGAGCCACATCTAGAAAGTCCGGCTCCAGCAGCACGTGCTGCGCTTCAGGCAGTTCCAGCCACTCGCCGCTGTCGTCCTCTTCTGATGCGCCGCCGCCGTCGGCGCCTGCTGCTGCTGCTGCTGCGTCCGCTGCAGGCTCTGCTGGCGGTGCCGCCGTGTCGCGTACCGCTACAGGCTGGTCTGCTGTACTGTTTGCATCTGCATGCACAAGTTCATGGGCGCTTGACAACGAGAAGATGTCGTCTCGGCGAGAGCAGAAGCACTGTGCGACCTGCACCGGCGCTGCACTTTGCGACCTGCACAGGCGTCGCCGCCACCGCCAGCCCGCACCTGTTGCGCTCTTCGATGCGGCCGCGCTCTTGACGGCAGCTCCGCACAGCCTTTTGGGTAGCAGGAAGCGCCGCCTGGGCGCTGCCGAAGCGCGAGCCGCGAAACCGGCTTGCGGGGAACAGCAGGCAGTCGCCATATTGCGCCAGGCTACCTTTGAGCAACGGCGACACCCGCTGAGAACGGTCCAGGGTGTGCAATGGCCGTCATTGCGCTCTGGCTGCAGCATGCGTGGCGGCCAACTGGCGGCGAGGCGCCGTGCAGCACTGTTGCGCATGCAGCCTAGACGGCCACCCTCTAAATAGCAGCTTTACATCGTACAAAGAGTTCACAAACCTTGGTATACAGAATATGAGTATCGACGGATGAGCCAGGCCGCCAGCGCTACTCTGCCCTGGTCACTGCCCATCCTGCTGCTGCCGCTGCTGCTCCGCTGCATCGCCGCCACTGCCATGCTGCTCCTCCTCCTCCTCTGGGGCCCAGCGCATCTCGAACCAGGGGTCCTTGCCGTGCACCACTTCAGAGGGGCCCAGCAGGGAGAAGCCGGCGCCGGCATATAGCGGGATCAAGGGCTGCTTGCAGATGAGGCGCGCCTCCCGCAGGCTGGGAGTGGTGGCCTGCGGGAACTGGATGGTGGCGGATCAATCAGTGATGCTGAGCGGTGGCTGCATGCAGAGGCAGGACGACACATATGGGCACGCAGCTGCACTGCTGCTGCCGCGAACCCTCCCCCCTTCCTTCCTGCCGAAGTTTGCTGATGTGCAGCACCTGCACAAAATTGAGGTACGCCCGCAGCAGGCGCGTGGCCAACCCCCGCCGCCGATGCGCCCCATCCACGCACACGCTGTGGATGGCCAGCAGCTCTGCAGGTGGGAGAGGGAGTGGTGATGTCGGACGCTGCATCGATGGTGTGATGCAGCGTTGCCATTTGCTGACAATCGAGCCGCAGGCCTGCATGCCGGACGCCCCCTCTCGGCACATTTCCTCCCAAACACGCAACACTGCACTCACCCCCTTCGGCCTCGTGCACCCCCATCGACTCCTCTGTCAGCTTGTCAGCGTGGCTCAGCGTGCCGCAGACGAAGCCCAGGATGCGCAGCTCGCCGCCTGCCCCCGCCGGAGAGACGGCTGCAAGGAACTGGCCGCCGGCGTGCCGCAGCCGGTACTCTAGCCGCTCACGGCTGGCGGCCTCGTCAGGCGGATAGCCGGCGGCCTGGGGAACGGCAACGGAGGGAAGTGACAGGGTCGGCAGGAAGCAGGCAGGGCGCGACGCTGCAGGCGGCGCGCAGCGGCGGTGCCACCGGCGGCGGTTTGGGCAGCACAGGAGCATCCCGATCGGTTTGATCGGCTCGATTATATTGCTCAAACTCCCACCTCGAGCTCATGAATACGATCCAAGTCCTCGATCGAGGGAGGGCGGAAAAAGAGGTCGGGCGCAGCCTGCACGCCGCCGTTTCCGGACATTGCTGCTTTCAATTGGCAGCGATGAATGCGCAAGCCGATTTCGCAGCAAGCGCAAAGCGTCAGACGATAAGAGGGCGCAACAAGTTGAGTCTGCCAGCAGCCTTCCACCGCACCTCATGCGCCGCCTCTCTTGCGCAATGCATGTGCTCCGCCAGCCATTCCAGCGGGGCATTTTAAAGCGTGCGAGCAGCCTCCAGGGGCGCAACGGCCGCCGTGGGGAACCGCATGCAGAGGTGCGAGCCGCCGCAACGCCGCCACGCTCGCTGTGCAGCGTCTGCCGCACCAGGGAGGCTCTCAGTGCGGTACAGATACCGGAGCGCCGGCGCAATCCGTCCTGCGCCACCGCCTCCACCGCTCACTGCCGCTGCCGCCGCTCACCGCCGCCCACCGCCGCCTGCCCACCTGCAGCTGAACCAGGGGAACAGCAGGCACCTCTAGCAGCTCCACGCGCACCCAGTCGTAGCCATGGGCAAGGAGGGCAAACCCGAAGGGCGCAAGCCCGGCGGCGGCGGCGGCAAGGTGGTCAGCGACCCCCGCTTTGCCGCCGTCCACTCGGACCCTCGCTTCCAGCGCTTCCCTCGGGCCAAGGCCAAGGTGGAAATCGATGAGCGCTTCGCAGGTGGGTGCCGGCAGCAGGGGATGGAGGATGAGAAGGGAGGCTAACCAAGGCCACTCTGTCACGTGCCTGCCTACTGGCGGAGCCGGTGCCGTCGCAGGACCTAGCAAGCTTGTTGCGCTGCGTGTTCCGCCGCTGCTGGCGCTTCCGCATGACCCGGTCCCTTCTCAACCACCTGCCCTGGCACGCCTCCTCGACCTCTCGCTCAGGCATGTTTAAGGACGAGGCCTTTCAAGTGCGCAGCACCGTAGACAAGCGCGGCCGCAAGGTGGCCGGCGGCGGGCGCAAAAACGAAGACATGCGGCGGTACTACCGCCTGCAGGGAGAAGAAGGCGCGGCGGCGGAGGGCACAGCCGCCGCTGCCGCCGGCGGCGAGGGCGGCGACGCGCAGCCCGCTGCTGCCGCTGCTGAGCTGGAGCGGCGGCAGCAGGCAGGCGGCAAGGGCGGCAAGGGCAAGGCCGCTGCGCCGCCGGCGGGCAAGCGGCAGCAGCAGCAGCAGCAGCAGCACCGCCAGCTGGCACCCGCCAGCGGCAGCGAGAGCGAGAGCGATCCGGAGTCGGAGGTCGATGCGGAGGAGGCGGCGGCGCGCGAGCGCTGGGCGCGCATGAGGTAGGTGGGCTGGGAGCCTGCGCCGAGGAGGGACGCGTCCCGCTGCCCAGCACTGCCTGCAGCACCGTACGGTACAGTGCAACCTGCATTGCAGGGTGGTACCGCCGGATACAGCAACATCCCCGCAGTAAATAAGCCGGCGCACCGGCCGGGCCCGCCCAGGCGGGCCCACCCGTGGCCGGCGCGTGACTATCTGCTGCGCAGAACAATGCGCTGCTTTTGCGGCGTCGCCCCTTGTCTGGCTGGCTGCGACGCCTCTTGCTGGGCGGCCGGTCCTGTGCTGCGGGCTGACACACACCCTCCCCTGCATGCCCTTTCCCTTCCCCCTGCATGCCGGCACGGCCGCGACCTGCGCTGTGCTGGTGCCGCTTCTCAGAGAGAGTCGTTACCAGCACGCACGTTGACATGCACGTTGACATGTCACCCCATTGCCCCTCCTGCCACGCCGCCACGCTGCCTGCTGCAGGGGCCTGGCCGGCCCGGACTCCAGCAGCAGCAGCGATGACGTGAGCGAGGAGGAGGAGGGCGGCGCCGCCGCCGCCGCACCCGGCAGCAGCGGGGAGGAGCAGGAGGAAGAGGCAGGCAGCGGCGGCAGCAGCGACGAGGAGGAGGGAAGTGACGAAGAGGACGGCGCCATGTTCCGGCCGCAGCAGCGGCCGCGCATCGTGCTTGGCAGGGGCGCGCCAGCGGAGGGGGAGGAGCCTTTGAACGAGGAGGACCTTCAGGAGTGGGGGGTGGGGGCGATGGCAGCCAATCCAGAGGAGCCGGTGGGTTTCGAGGGTGTGGATGAAGCGTGACAGGGAGGGCGTGTGGGGGGAGAGAGGGGGCGCTTTTGTGGTCTGCGGCTGACAGCGTGCCAGCCTCCTGCCCCTGCCTGGCAGCCTGGCAGCGGCGGCCCCGCCCATGTCCTGCTCAGCACCGTGTTCCCCTCCCCTGCCCAGCCGTGTCTGCCTGCCTCTGCCCGCCCACCCACCCCCGCCAGATCCCGCTGCTGCCCGACGCCACCCCATGGCTGGCTGCTGTGGATCTGGACTGGGAGCACGTGCGGGCGGTGGACATCTTTGCGGTGCTGCGCTCGTTTGTGCCGCAGGACGGATCCATCCGCTCCGTCACCGTCTACCCTTCAGGTGTGCGAGGGAGGAGGGAGGGGTGGTGGGATGCAGGCGTACGGGAGGGGCGATGCAATGGTTGACGGCTTTGCCCGAAGCAGGGTGGCGCGGGTGTTCAGCAGGAGCGCCTCAGTGCAGCCTTCCCTGCCTGTGATGTGGTCCCTGCCTGTGATGTGGTCGCTGCTGCTGTTGACGCCGCACACTAATAATTGTTTTCCTGTCCCCCCACCCTCCCCACCCACCCACCACCCACCACAGACTACGGCCTGCAGCGCATGGCTCAGGAGGCGGTGATGGGCCCCCAGGGCATCTTCAAGCCAGCAGCCTCAAAGCAGGGCAAGGGCGCGGGCGGCGCAGCAGCAGCAGAGGACAGCGAGGAGGAGGAGGAGCTGGCGGGCTTGTCGGATGAAGATGAGCAGGAGGAGGAGGAGGAAGAGGAGGAGGAGGAGGAGGAGGACGACGAGGAGGAGGAGCAGTCTGGCGGCAGCGGCTCAGAGTCTGGTGCGGAGAAGAGGGTCTGCTGTCAGTATTACCCCGCTCAGGCAGCAGCTCCGCCTGCGTGCTGCTGCGCTTGTCTGGCATGCTGGCCTGCAAGCACCAGGTGGCCACGCTGCTGCTGCCCCCGCAAACCCTACTCACCTCTCCCAGTCTCCCCTGCTCGCTCCCCCCCCCCCCGACAGACGACGGCGCCGAGGTGGACAGGCGGCGGCTGCGCCTGTACGAGCGCTCCAAGCTGCGCTACTACTACGCAATCATCACATGCGACTCGGATGGTGGGTGGATGGTGCCTCTTCGTGGGCAGGCGCTGCCATCGGGGCTGTGCAACGCTGCGCTGTGGCTGCTCAAATGCTGCGTGGTGTGCTTCGCATGCTGCTTCCAAAACACCGCCGGGCACTCCCGCCACCCCGCCTGCCTGCCTTCAGCCTCTCTGCCCGCCTGCCCCTCCCCCTCCCCCCACAGTCACCGCCAACAAGCTGTACGAGGAGTGCGACGGCATGGAGCTGATGAAGAGTGAGCGCGCCTGCCTGCCTGCATGCATGCATGCCTGCATGCCCGCCTACCCGCATGTCTTGCTGGGCCGCCTGCTCGCCTGCACGCCTGTTCACCTGCCTGCCTGCCTATCTGCCTGCCTGCCTGCCTTGGTCGGTGTTACACCCTCCCTCGCTGCAGCCGCCTGCAAGTTCGACCTGCGCTTTGTGCCTGAAGAGCAGTCGTTTGAGGGGCGCAAGGTCCGGGACGAGGCCACAGAGGTGCCTGCAGGTGAGACTGGCCTTGTGCAGCCACGCTGGGGGGGCTGCGGCGCGTAATGCCAGCCAGCGCAGCCGAAGTAGCAGCACTGGCTTGTGCTTGTGCATGCGCATGTCGTGTGCCGCGGCAGGCTGTCCAACCACCCCGCCCCCCCACCCCGCCCCAACCCTGCCTCGCCCCGCGTGCTGCCCCCCCCCCCCCCCCCCCCCCCCGCGCGCCCGTCGCCTCCCCCCAGACTATGCGCCGCCGACGTTCCAGTCGCGCGCGCTGCAGCACACCAACGTGCAGCTGACATGGGACGCCGACGACGACGGGCGCAAGCGCACGCTCTCCCGCAAGCTCAACGCCGACGAGCTCAAGGAGGACGACTTCAAGGTGGGCGGTGGCGGTGGTGGTGGTGGTGCTGCTGCTGCTGCCGCTGCTGGTTGTGGTGGTGGTGCTGCCGCTGCTGGCTGTTGCTGTGCTGCTGTTGTCCTGCTGCTGCTGCTGCTGCTGGTTGTGGTGGTGCTGCTGCCGCTGCTGCCTGTTGCTGCGATGCTGTTGTCCTGCTGCTGCGCAAGCTGCGCCCACACTTGTGCCAGCGGCCCTGCGCTGCATAGCGCAAGTCACCCACCCAGTGTTTGTCTGGGCTGCGCATGGCGCTTTCCTCGCCCACCACCTCTATGTGCAGGCCTACCTGGCGTCGGAAACAGAGGACGAGTCGGAGGAAGAGGAGGAGGGCAGCGGCGGCGCGGGCGAGGAGGATGAGGAGGCCATCCGGGAGCGGTGAGGGCTGGTGGCTGCCGCTGCCGCCGCCGCCGCCGCCTGCCATTGGTGCTCTCGAGCTTGCACGCGGGCGGCTGCCGCTGCCTCCCAATAGAACAGCACGCGCTGCTGCAGGCTGGCAGGGAAGTTCCGCTGCCGTGCATGCCTGTGATGGTGCGACATGGGCTGAGCGTGCTGCTGCACCGTCCCGCTGCAGGTACCGCCAGCTGCTGCTTGGCGGCGGGGAGGCAGAGGAGCGGCAGGGGAAGAAAGATTGGGGAGCCGGTGGCAGCGACGGCAGCGGCAGCGAGGGCGAGGAGGAGGATGCTGGCAAGCAGCAGCACTGTGGCGGCGCACGTGTCAAGGATGACAAGGGTGGGAGTTGTGGGCTTGGGGGCTGGGTGTCGTGCTGGCTGGGGAGCGCTGGCTGGGAAGGGCTGGCGGCTGGCTGAGCGCGGGTGCATTGCACGGCCTGCCGCCCTGGCTGCAGTGCGCTGCATCACCCGCGCGTGCTCTGCGCTGCACTCGCCTGCTGCCGCTTGCCCCGCACCTGCATCACAGCAGCCTCAGCATCAGCAGCCAATAGTCCGACGGCGGCCACAGTCCCTCACTGGCCTGCCGCAAGTAGCAAGGCTGCGAGAGCTACCCGCGGCGTGCGCCGCGCTCGCGCCCGGCCAGCCCCCCAGCTGCCGGCGCATGCTGGCGTGCGCCGCACATCCCCTCGTCACCTTGCCTCGCACGCTCTCACGCTCCCTGCCAAGGCACTCCGATTCCCGAACCGCCGCCTGCTCGACGCAATGCCTTCCCGCTCGTCCTCCTCACCCTGCCTGCCCTCCCCCCGTTCCTCCTCCTCCTGACAGGCATGGAGATGGAGGTGACCTTCCTGCCCGGCCTGGAGAACCTGGGGGAGCGGCTGCTGGCCAAGAAGCGGGACGAGGCGGCGCGCAGGGGGGAGACGGTGTGGGACGCGTACATGCGGCGCAAGCGGTGGGTCGCGTTGCCCTGCTGGGGTCGCCCTGCTGGCATTGGCCGAGGGGGGTGGCATGGGCCGGCCTGCCGGCGCCCTGAGGCTTCGTGTGCATCGCTGCATGGGCGCTGCGAGCAGCCAACTGCGCTGCAAGCAGCAAATCATCACGTGTCCATGTCTCTGGTTTGGTGCGCCAATCGGTTGTCCACCTGTTCTCTTGTGCTAATGCAGCGAGAAGAAGGCGGAGGCCAAGCGCATGGGGCGGCACGTGGACGATGACGAGTCTGACAGCGACTACGATGCCAACAGCGCATCAGGTGGGCTGCTGCTGCTGCCGCTGCTGCTGGTGGTGCTGCCGCCGCCGCGCTGCGGGGCTGGCCGCCGCTGCCGCTTGTGCCAGTGCCCGCCGCTTGCCTGCCACCCATGCCTGGTGTCGGTGCGGGCCCCGCCTCGGAGGGCACGTGCTGCCAGGGCCCCTGCCACCTTCGTATGGTGTGCAACAGGCGCAGCGCGCGTCCCCTCCCCTCCTGACTGTATCCGTGCTGGCCTGCTCCCTCGCGTCCGTGCAGACTCCGAGGGCGAGCTGCCTGCCGGCGTGGGCGACGACCCATTCTTCCAGCGAGAGGACAACCCTTTCAACGACCCATTCTTCCAGGTGGGTGGGTGGGTGGGTGGGTGGGTGGGTGGGTCGGCGGGTGGGTGGGCGAACTTGAGGAGTCCTGTTTGCCGCCCAGCAGTACAGGATCTTCTCATGCGTCTCATTACTCTCATTGGCCGCTCACAAAAAATAGTTGGCATCTTGTCCCCCTCCCCCTCCCCGCAGGACAACCCGGACGCTGATGGCGCAGGGGCGGCCGAGGGGAAGGGCGGCAAGCGCGGCGGCAAAGCGGGCAAGGAGGCAGGCGAGGCGGCGGGCGGCAAGAAGAAGGGCAAGAAGAAGGGCGGGGAGGAGGAGCCCGACGCAGCAAAGCAGGTGGGGGGAGGGGTGGGCAGTTGTGGGTGGGAAAAGAGGGGGGGGGGGGGGCATTGGTGCACGCATGCGTCCCACGGTGCGCTGGAGCGCCTCCAGTGAGCACCACACCCCGCGCTCTTGCACCGCCGCCCTCACAAGCAGGCTGAGCTCGAGATGCTTCTGATGGACGATGCAGCGCTGATGGCGGCGGCGGCGCGCCGCGGCGGCGGCGCGCTGGCGGCCGCCGACGGCGTGCAGGCGGGCGGCACGGCTGGCAGCAAGAAGCTGGGCCGCAAGGAGCGGCTGCGGCAGAAGAAAGAAGCCAAGCGGCGGGAACGGCAGGAGGGTTCTGACGACGAAGACGCAGCTGGTGGGCAGGCTGGGGGTGGGGGTGGGGGCGGCGGCAGGGGAGGAGGGCCGGCTGCCGTGGGCGGCCATGCCGCGGTGCTGATGGATTGTTTGAATGCGGAGATTCACAGCTTGCCCTGCCCTGCCCCCAGCCCGCCGCCAACATGCTCACGGCTGCAACCCTGCCTTTTCGCCTTGCCCCGCTGTGCAGCCGGCGGCGGCGGCGGCTTCCGTGGCGTCGACCTCTCCGACCCCCGCTTTGCCCAGCTGGTCACCTCCCACGACTACGCGCTCGACCCCACCGACCCACGCTTCAAGTGAGTGCGCCGCGCAGCAGAGTGCACGAGGGGGGGAGTGTGGGTTGGGGGAACCTGGGTTACGGGAGGCTACGACGACGCGGCGGGATCTGGGCCAGCCAGAGCCTGCTGCTGGACTGGGACCGAATCCCTGGCTCAAACGTCGCGCGCTGCCTCGCTCACCGTGCCTCGCAGGGAGACGTCTGCAAACGTGGCCGCCGAGGTCGCCAAGCGGCGCAGCACGGCGGCGGACAAGCAGCGCACCGCTGGCGCCGCGGCAGGCAAGCAGCAGCAGGCCGGCGCGGCAGGGCAGGCGGCGGCGGCGCAGCAGCAGAACGGCGGCGGCGCCGGCGGCAGCAGCAAGTCGCAGAAGGCAGACCTCAAGCTGCTTGTGGCCTCGCTCAAGCGCAAGACTGCAGCGGCAGGTGGCGGCAGCGGCCAGGCGGCGGGCGCTGCGGGTGCCGCGGGCGCTGCAGGCAGCAAGCACAAGAAGAAGAAGCAGAAGTTTTGAGCAGCACCTGGGCAGCGCCTGACCCTTCTGTGCCCAGGCCTTTATGATTTGCAACTGACGTGTGCTGCTTACATTGAGCAGACACGCAACCCTTGCAACTTCTCGCGATAGGACATACATAATCACGATAGGACATGCATAATGCAGCGGGCACCAAGGGAAGGCAGGCAGGCAGGCAAGGAAGCAGGGCTCTTCAGGGAAAAAGTGTGCAGCCCAGCGACCGAGGCACAGCACTGACGAAATTGGAGCGGCCACACCACACCAGGGGGGCACGCGCCCAGCAGGCACAGCATGCCCCTCAGCACGCACAACCCTTGCCCCACACACGGCGTTGCGGCAGGCGCCGCTGCCGACTTGCCAGCAGGCGCAGCACCGCAGCGCAGCGCTGTCACAGCAGGCGCAGCGCCACCTCGGCGTCCTTGTTGCGCGGCGGGCCGCGCGTTGCCGTCGCCACCGCCTCACGCTCCCGCTTCTGCTCCAGCAGTTCATCCATGCGCTGCTCCACAGCGGCGCGCCACTATCAGTTCAAGCAGAAGGGTCGCACCAACAGGTGTTTTTAGAAGAAAAAGGCGGGCTCCTTCACCTCATTTGGGCTCTCCTCTGCGCCTACCTGGCACCAGCAAGCATGCACGGACATACGCAGGCAAGCCGGCAGCCCGTGCATATGTGTCGAACGTGCACCCACCCTTCCAGGCAGGCAGATTGGTGGGCGTCCACTGACGCCCCCCACCTCGCCAGGGCACTCCTCTATGCACTGACGCCCCCCTCACCTCGCCAGGGCACTCCTCTACGCCCAGCTGGCTCAGCACCAGCAAGATGTGCTTGCAGTTGTGGCGGCGGAAGCCTGCACGTGAGCGAGACGGTGCTTGAATGACGGCAGCGTCGCAGCACACAACAGCACGCAGCGGGCGCTGCAGCTGCAGCGGGGTTGTCAAGGGGTTGGGGCTGCGCCCCGCCCCTCCCCAGGCCCCCTGCCGCTTACGGTAGTCCAGGCACTGGCACGTGTGCTTGGTGTCGTTCAGGCTGATGGTGTACGCGTTGTTCTTAGAACCCAGCACCATGAACCTGCGCGGAGTGCGGCAGGCGGGGCGGCACAGGTGAGACGAGGCGGTGGGGCTGTGGCACGACGCCTCCGTCCCGCCTTGCGGCACCCCCACAGGCGAGCGCACAGCGGGGGAACAGCCCACCCTCCGGACGACACGCTCGATATAAGGCCGAGATTGGTTGATGGATTGAGTTATTGAGCTATTGATTCATTGATTGATGGATGGATTGACGGATGATTGGTTGCAACAGCTGTCTTGCTTCACACCACCCACTTGGCTGCTTCCTGGCCGAGCTCCACCAGCCCATCCAGGTGCAGCTGCTTCATGCGCGCCTCCAGCACCTTGTGCCTGTCCTGCCGCTCCTCGGCGGACAGCCCCTGCCAGGCGGAGAGGCACGTGAGAGCATGGGAGGGGAGTGGGGGTGGCAGGCACAGCGTGCGGACGTTCACTCGTTCAGTCAGGCAGGAGGTGGCCGTCCAGTCACAGCCCCCCACATGCCAGCTGTACTCACAGCCTGCGTGCAGCCGACCCCCGCCCGACCCCTTGCCTGCAGCGCTTCGTCGCGGCGCGCGGGGCGGTCGGCGCGCGGCGCCCGCCCGCTGCAGCCCTCCAGGTGCTGCTTGTGGCCTTTTTCCATGGTTCGGCCGCAGCGGGGGCACTCTCCGTCCACCACAAACAGGCCCAGCTCCCGTCCAAACCGCTCCTCGGCTGCGGAGCAGGCGGACACGGGTGCAGGAACGGAGTCGAGGAGGGCGTGCCAGGGGGGGCATGGCGGGAGGTGCGGAAGGGAGCGGCGGGCATGCGTGGTGTGCCTGCCGTACGTGCATGCGTGCCCCTGCCCACCCACCCACCCACCTGTTTCCGGCTTGACCTTGGGGTGCTCCGCCGCGTCCTGCACCCGGCATGTAGGGCAAAGCTTGGGGCAGAGGCGTATACGGCCGCCGCCATGGAGCAGGCAGGCAACGAAAATGCGCCTGGTCAGGTGCGGCCCCCCGGTCCCCCCTCTGCGCGCGTGCGCGGCCCCCACCCCCACCACCACCACCACCCCACCACCCCCAAACGCGCAGGCGCACCTGCAGCCGCCGGCTGCGCCGCGTGGGATGCTCCTCTGCTGGCTGTCCGCTGCGCGGCGCACGCCCCGCTGCATCGCCACCCTTCTTTGCCTTCTTCGCCGCCTTGCCGCCCCCTGCCTTCTTGCCGCCGCCGCCGCTGCCGCCGCCGCCGCTGCCCTCCAGCTGCGTGCGCAGGCTGGGGATGCCCAGAGCTAGCAGGCGCTCGCGGTTGCGGGCAATGCTGGGAGAGCAGTGTCCAACGGGGGGGCAGAACAAGCGGATGTGAGGCTCATGCAAAGGGGGTGTGCGTCTGAGGTTTGCTGCCTTGTGAGGTTGGCGGCAGACATGACCACACTCAGCAGGCCCGTAGACCACGACCCCCCAGGCGAGCCCCCCGCCTGCCCCCTCACATGGCCGCCCGCTCGCGCTCCATCTCTGTCGAGCCGTCGGCGGGCGCTGCCGCTGCCAGAGGATATGCGCCTGCCCGCTGCTGCTCCTCATCGGCTGGCTCTGGCTTGATGCCAGGCTCTGGCTTGACGTAAGTTGTGCCAGGCACAGACTTGACGTCGGTTGTGCCAGGCTCAGCCTTGATGCCTGGCTCTAGTTTGACGTCCCCCTGCTGCAACTTATCTTCCTCCTCCGAGGGAGGTGGTGCGGCGCGCTTCTTGCCGCGGCGAGCCATAGCCTGCAGGCAAGGGCTGCAGCGGCGGGGTGAGGCGGCAGGCAGGTAGGCAGCGGCAGGCAGCCAGCGGCGGCGGCAGAAGGGCGGCGGCAGTGGGCAGCTGGCCATGGTGCGCAGGCCCCCAGCGCGTGTATTTCCAGATTTTGCTGCGAACATGCTCGCGTCCAACGACCTTGGCAGCGCTGCTCGTGTCGGGGGAGCTCTCCTCGTTTGAGCGTGCGTTCGAGCGCTCGCAGCGGATGCCTCTCTCGTCTGACTCTTTCTCTGCTCGATGACCTGGTGATACGATTGGTGGTTTGGTGCGCCTGCGTGAGCGAATCGGCTGGGCGGCGGCAGGCGCTGCTGCCGCTGCCCGCTGAGCACCGCCTGCCGCTGCTCGCGCTGGCCCCGCACTCCTGGTGCAGTAGGTCTGTGCACACGTTTACAGACCACTAGGCGGATGGCAAGTCAAATGGGGTCGCTCACATAGCACTGTACAACCACAAGGAGGCCTGAGGCAGCCGGGAGTTCCCAACCGCCGCGACACTGCCGTTCCCTTCGTTCCCTTCAGCGTCGCAATGTGTCATTCTCCCTCGCCATCAGGTGCTCATGCATGCCCTGGAAGCTCCAGGGATGGCCTGTAACAGCAGTTGAGGAAAGGCGCGGTAGGCGGCGCAGCGCGTGCGTCGCCAGGCAGCACAGCATGCTGGCAGCGGCGTCAGAGACGGCCACGACCCGGGCAGCAGCGCACGCCAGAAGCATCCCCATTCCCGGAGTGCGCCCGGCCGCCCCACCCATCCCACCTCGTCGGCAGCCCTCGCGCACGTGGCGCCTTCACTTGCTCTTGACGTGCTGGAAGCAAAGCTGGTCCCCCTCCTTCACCGCGCGTTTGCACTGCTCGCCAGACTTCTGAAGAGGGTGCAGTGCGGGGCAAGGTCCAGGCACAAGGCTGCTTAAGCTGTCACTGGTGATGCCTTGACCTGACAGCATGAGCAGGCCCTCAGCATGTGCCCTCTGTTTTGGTCGCCCCCTGCGGCGGACAGAGGCGCCGCCGCAGCCTGCCTCACCAACAACGCCTGGCAACGTGGCTTGCCTTCCTCAGTCTGGGCAGCAGGCTTCACCATCTGCACGAGGAGGCGACGAGGGGTGGGTGAATCAGGCCAGGAGCCGCGATGGCAGGCCTGTGGGGAGGGGAGGGCGGCAGGCGCCGGCCGACGCCCCGGCTGGCGGCGATGGCGGCGGTGGGGTGCGCGCACACGCCGTTTCGCGACCTCTCGATGCTTTCATCCTTCGTGTGACCCTTTGTTTACCAAGGTTTGCAACCTGGGAGGGCGCCGAAAGCAGAAGCGCCCACCTCCAGTGCGACTCACTCCGGGGAGCTTGTCGGGCGGCTTGGGGCAGGATGAGACAGGCGAGAGCAGGATGACGGATCGGTTGGTGCTGGCGGATCGGGGCAGAAAAACAAAGCAGGCTGCAGAGGTCACGGCGGTGGAACGCTTGCGCAACGTGCCCGCCGGGCGACCGCATGCAGCACCCTTTGCCCTCATGTTTGAGGTGCACTTTGAGATCACAACTCTAGCGTGCATGCCTCCAGTCCTGAAGGATGGGCTTCGCCTGGTGGACCTGCTGCAGCAGCGTGGATGCCGCGTCTGCTGCGCGATGCCTTGTGCACGACTGTCGAGCGATGGGTGCACTGGGCTGTGCGAGGCCTGTTTTCACCTTCGTCCGTCCATGCGAGAACACGGTAGGTATTCATGCCAACCAAGTAGAAAGAGGACAGCGCGCCATACACTACAGGAGCGCGCCGCCGCTGCGGGGGGTGTCGATCATCCGTGGCGAACAACACCCGCCCATTCCCCTCTCAACCAGCAGCCCGAACCGCAGCTGGGTTTGTGGTCGCATCCACGGAACGTTGCTCCGCTGGACGGCTGGTGGGTCAGGCCTTTACAGCGGCAGAACGGCGGTTGTTGTTCATGATGGTCCTGGCGCCCCGCATGCTGTCCAATGCTGTGCTGTCATCAAGCCGCGCCCCGGTCCCTTGGCGGGTGCCATGCCTTCTAACTTGCCACACCACCTCGAGTGAGCGCTCGAGGCCGGGCTGAGTGGCTACGGTCGGCCACCCCTGCTCGCGGTGCCGCAACAACCGCTGGGCCATTTGTTCGCCCCAGCACTGCTCCCTGGGGCCCGTCACAGGAGATTCGCGACATTTCGCAGGCGTAAAGCCACAATGCAGGGCTGCCTGCCCTCAGGGGGAAGCGGCGTGCGTCTCCTCGCGCTCCTGCTGCTCGCTCTCTGCAATGGCGAGCCCGATCTTCGGGTGCGTTCGAAACACTGGGGCGGTGCAGCGGGAGGGGACAGGAGCCAGGCCTCGCCGCCGTCGCCGCAGCTTATTCCCGCCAGTACGGTGGCGCCGCGGTGTGTCGCCGGCATAACGTGCTGCACAACCAGGGGCGGCCCCCTCCCAGGAGCCTTATCGGCCCTTATAATTTGTCGCCCAGCACTTGGTGCACCTAGGGCCGCCCCGCCAAGCCTGCAGCTGTTGTTGTTGTTGTTGTTGTGCGGGGCACCATTAGTACCGGCATTTCACCACTTCCCTGGCTTGCCCCCCACGCGTCGAATCCCCAGGACTGGCACGATGACGATTGCAGCGGAGGCAGACACCTGGCACCCAACCCTGGACAACAACATCAGGGTGCGGCGGGGGGCGGCAGGGAGACTGAGGTGGGCGGAAGGGCGCTGCAACGGGCATGCGCCGTTGCAGGCGCGACAAGTGCCCCCTGGAAGCGCACCCCAACCCAGGACCAGTATCAGCGTGCCTGCTGAGCATGCACGTGGTGTTGCGTAGGGCCCGACCGTGGGCCGCTGCGCTCTGCCCCCTCACCAACACACAACCAGCTTCATTGCCCGTTGGTGCAGATCAACGCGCAGTGCGACGTGACGGGGTCGGGCGCGAATGCCGCCCCTGCCTGCTGGAACGCTGTGCTGACGAACTGCGGCGAGCAGCAGTGCAACACCGCAGCGCTGCCGCCGCCTGGCTCGCCTGGCAGCATCTCCTACGGACCGAGTGAGCTGGCAGACGGGGGGAGGCGATGTGCCGACGTGCATGTTGTTGCTGCTGGTGCACGCAGCCAGCGCTGCGGGCGTGGGCAGGCGCTGCTGAGCTGCATGAGCATGTGTGCCACGCCGCCCTATGCGCAACCTCTCCACTCGCCGTCCCCTCTTGCCGCCCCGCAGCCTCTGTCACCTATGGCGGCAGCCCACCCACCTACTCGTCCAAATATTCATTTGTGGTGGCGGAGGCATGGCAGCAAGCTGACACCAACTACTGTGAGCAGCGCATGGCGGGCAGGCCCTGCACATGGCGGGCAGGCCGGAAGTGCTGCCGGGACTGACGCGTCAGGCTGGCACTGGTTGCAAGTCACATGCGTCTGTGCCCCATGCCAACCAGGCTGGGAAGGTTGGCCCACTTTTCCCCTCCCCCCCCCCCCCCGCCGCCCCGCCTGCACCACCACCGCAGACCTGCGCTGCTACTACACGTGCACCCAGAGCGGCGTGCCAGAGCTGCGCGCCGGCAACTCCTTCCTCGTGCTGAACCCTAAGCCGCACTCGCCACCGCCAAAGCCGCCTCGCCCGCCTCGTCCGTCGCCGCCACCGCCGCCCCCCTTCGTCTGCCTCAAACCACCGTGCCTGGCGCTGCCGCCGCCGCCGCCTTCGCCCAGGCCGCCCAAGCCGCCGCCGCGGCCCCCGCGGCCGCCTCCGCCTCCCTACACCCTGGGAACCGCTCAGACCATCATTTCCAGCGCACAGACCAGCGGCAGCACGGGCGTGATTTACCCGGGCCCTGGCAATGCAATCACGGTGGGCGGGTGGGGTGGTTGTGGGGGTGTGGGGGTGGATGTGTGTGTGGGTGTGTGGGGGTGGGGGTGGGGGTGGGGTGGTGGGGGTGGGGGGGGGGGGGGCGGGCGGGGCTGCAAGTCGCACAAGAGAGAGGTAGGGCTGGCAGACTGGAGACCTTGCTGTGGGGCAGCGTGCACCAAGCGCACACGTACGCTGCACAAACGCCGCCCCGCCCTCCCCAGCAGTCGAGGCACACGCATCAGCACGCCACGTGGCCATCAGCATAACGCACACATTGCACCTCCTGTTTTGCTTCCCTGCCACCCCACCCCGTCCTGCAGGTCAGGGCCACGTGCAAGATTCAGGGGGAGCACGCCACCACCAACGAAGCCAACTGGCCAGCGCAGGTGCAGCTGTGCGGCCCCAACGGCAGCAACACGTGCTCCGGCATAGCCTACGCCGCCAACCAGCCCACCATCACCCCCTGTAAGTGGCGCCGACGCAGCCATGCAGGTGCTTGGTGGCCATCCGTGCAGCGCAGCTTGCATGCGCGTCTGCTTGCCTGCACCGCGGCCTCACCGCTGGCGGCTGGTGGCCTCCTGCACCCCAAACACGCGTGCAGATGACGTGACTTACGACAGGGCCACACAGATGTACTACGCAGAGTACGAATTCACAATCCCGGAGGCGTGGCGAGGTGGGTTGGGCGTTTGTATTGTAGGAGGCAGAGCTGTTTGGGGGGCGCGCCGCGGGCGTGCCGCCCTGCCGCCGCAACGCAGCGCCTTGC
The DNA here is from genome assembly GCA_002245815.2 of Micractinium conductrix. Taxonomy (NCBI): domain Eukaryota; kingdom Viridiplantae; phylum Chlorophyta; class Trebouxiophyceae; order Chlorellales; family Chlorellaceae; genus Micractinium; species Micractinium conductrix. The sequence goes on from LHPF02000046.1 coordinate 156,198, forward strand.
TTCCGACCACCTCTGTGTTGCGTTGCGCTGCAGGCCAGCCCATCACACACAGGTACTTCCTGTGCCTGTACAAAGACGATGCCGGAAAGGTCACACAAAAGAGTGGCGCCTCGATCGACGTGGTGCGTGTGCCGGCGAGCACACGTGCGCCCACAAGTGGCGGCGTGCAGTGGGAAGCGGCCGGGCTGCACCAAGGGCGTGCGATGCAGGGGTGAAGCGCAGCTGGGTCGCTGCTGCATGGCCTGACGCACCACACACCCCGCGCAACGTCCCTGCAGTACGCGCCTCCCCCGCCACCTCCGCCCATGCCGCCCCTCCCACCTCCGCCGTCTCCACGCCCGCCCCGGCCTTCGCCACCACCGCCACGTCCGTCACTGCCGCCCCCGTCACCCCGGCCACCGCCCTCGTCACCCCGGCCACCGCCCCCGTCACCGCGCCCACCGCCGCCACCCTTGCCCTCGCCGCCGCCCCCCAACCCGCCCCCGCCGCCGCCTTACAACATTTTCGAAGGTGTGGCCAGCCGGGATGCGCAGAGGGGGAGGCAGAGGGGCTTTGTGTGAGGGGCCCCACATTGCACCCGCATTGCCGTGGCAGCCCCTCCAACACAGGCACATCCTCCCCTGTGCCTCCACAGTCCTCTGCTGCTGCTCATACGCGGCTGCCGCGTGCCCCGCCCGCCGCCACTCTCTTGCCTCACCAAGATGTGCCCCCTCCCCCTCCCACCCACCTACCCACCTCCCACCCACCCCACCCCACCCACCAAAACTGAACTGAAGAAATCGACATCGGTGCTGGCACCACGACCACCAACCTGGGCTGCGTGTGCGGTTACGTGACCGCCTTTCAAATGGGGTACATCACAATCAGTGCCGACACCTACCTGGCCACCGTGTCCTTCACCTGCAGGCAAGTTTGGGGTGGGGGTGGGGGGGATGCGCGCGCAGCCCGGGCACAACGCTGTCAGAGGGGCACCCCCCTCCACTGTCAGCTTCGCCCGCAGGCAAGCAGGGCAATGTTGGGTGGCGCCCACCACCCACCCACCACCCACCCAACTCGACCACACCTACACCCACACTTCCCTCCCCATGCAGCGACGGTCAAACCGTCCGCGACCCAGCCTTCAGCCAGATCAACCCCACGCCCACCGTGCAGACTGCCGCCTGCCCTGTCGGCGGGTGCACCGGGCTGACCGGTTACTTCGGCCCACAGGTGGGTCGGCGAGCGTGCGTGTGGGTGTGGATATTGGGTGGGGGTGTGGGTGGGTGGGAGGTGGTGCGTTGTGTGTGGGTGGGGGTGGGGTGGGTGGGTGGGGTGGGGTGGGGTGGGGTGGGGTGGGGTGGGGTGGGGTGGGGTGGGGTGGGGTGGGTGGGTGGGGTGGGGTGGGGTAGGGGGTGGGGTAGGGGGGGGGGGGGGGCGGGGGCAGGGGGGGGGGCGCGGGGGGGGGGCCGGCGGGGGGGGCTTATGGAGAAGAGACCTGCATGCGGAGCAGGGGGCTTGCCTGGGACCATGGCCCAGCCGGCGAGCCCCGCTGGCACGGCTCACACGGCGCCTGCTGTGGCCTCTTGCTGCGGTTGTTTCTGCGTGAAGGAACAGAGCACCACCTTTTCTCCGAACACGCACATCACCTGCTGCGTTTCCCGCCGAGAGCTGGCTCCCTCCCTCCACCCCACCCCACCCCACACGCGCACACACCTTGCCCACACAGGTCGGCACAAGTCAGATCGTGGGCATCACCGGCCTGGACACCAGCGAGGGCACCACCGGTGACACCGCCGGTGGCGGCGGCTCGTCCGCCAAAACGTGCACCTCTGGAGTCATTCTGGGCATTGATACCGATCGGTATGGCGCGACCAGCGACCTGCCCAATGGGGCAGCCTTGGTGGAGATGGGGTGCGGCATCCCCCAGACGTGCGCCCCCCCGCCCTCGCCGCCGCCGCCGCCCAGCCCCTCGCCGCCGCCCCCCAGCCCGCCGTCGCCGCCGCCCCCCTCGCCCTCACCGCCTCCCCCGAGCCCCAGCCCACCGCCCCCCAGCCCCTCACCCCCACCCCCACCGCGGTAAGGGACGACACAGCAGGCTGCATGCAACGCCTGCTCACCATTCTGCGCACGCTGCCGCACAGCTGCAATGCTGCGCCGGCCGCCACCCCAACCCCACCCCCCACCCCACCCCCCACCCCACCCCCCGGCAGCCCTTCTCCGCCACCACCCTCCCTGCCGCCGATGCCCCCGCCGCCGTCACCGCAGCCGCCGCCCCCGCCGCCGAGACCCCCACCGCCACCTGGCAACGTGCTGCAGCAAGTGATGATCACCGGGTCTGGGGGGGGCGCCACCCAAGGCATGGCGGTCTGCCCCTGCGGCTGGTGAGTCCTGCTGCCGCCCCTGCCGGAGCTGCCGCCACTGCACGTGCCACGGCGACCACATGCCTACCACCCTGCCACACCTCCCGCCACCCCCACTTATGACTATTTCCCTCACCACCCCGACCTCTCCCCCCTTACCACCTCTCCACTGCTGCCTGCAGGGTCACAAGCCTGGTGTGCGGCGTCATCCGCAAGAACGGCAAGGAGTTTGTTTCCACTGTGGGGGTCCGGTGCAGCACCAGGGAGGTGGTTCCCGACCCCCACTTCGACGTCGTGTCCAACAGGACAGCTGTCGACAACGGAACCTCCACGGTGGGTGCAGGGGGATGCGCTAGTGTGTGTGTGTGTGTGTGTGTGTGTGTGTGTGTGTGTGTGTGTGTGTGTGTGTGTGTGTGTGTGTGTGTGTGTGTGTGTGTGTGTGTGTGTGTGTGTGTGTGTGTGTGTGTGTGTGTGTGTGTGTGTGTGTGTGTGTGTGTGTGTGTGTGTGTGTGTGTGTGTGTGTGTGTGTGTGTGTGTGTGTGTGTGTGTGTGTGTGTGTGTGTGTGTGTGTGTGTGTGTGTGGTGGTGGGGGGGGGGGGATGCCTGCAGTCATGAGCAGGCAGCACGTGCTCGGCAGTGCGCTGGAGGTGCAGCGCCTGGGAGCGTGGCCTGGGTGTCCACTACCTGTGGGCGTCCAAACTGCTTCTGTCTGTGGGCCGCCCCCATCCATGTTTCGCTGCCCTTCAAGCGCACACGCTGCCCCCCCACCCCACCCCACCCCGATGCTGCTGTTCAGATCGTACCTTTCGGCCTGTACCGCCTCACCGCCCGCTTTGTCTATGGCGGAGAGCTGACCCGCAGCGCCGCTGTGGCCGCCGCCACCCCCACAGCCATCACCGGCCTGCAGAACATCGGTGAGCAGTGGTCGGTTGCACCGGCCTCACCGGCCTGGCCTGGTTGGTCCAGTCTCAGTCGATTGGTCTATTTGCCGAGCGTGTAGTTGAGGTTTACAATGCAGCCAGGCACAGCACTACTGACAGGACGAGTGACAGGACCCCTGCAGGCAGTGCCGCCTGCCTGCCAGCCTGCCTGCCTGCCCCGCCCCCCAGGGCCAACACACGCGGCTGAATACATGCAGCATGCTGGTCTAGGGCAGGCACCTGATCGCCGACGCTCTGTCTCATCTCATCACTGCCATGTTTCTGTACTGCAGGCCAGCAGCCCTTCAACGCGGAAGGCAACTGCCTCTACGGGCTGAAGCTGCTGGGCGTGCGGCTGGGGCGCAACGGCCCGGCCAGCGCCGCGCCGCTGTCCGCCCGCTACCTCGAGATGGGGTGTGGCCTGCCTGCGCGCTGCCGCCCACGCCTCCCCCGCGCCCGCCTCCCAGCCCCCGCCCGCCTCCCAGCCCCCGCCCGCCCAGCCCTCGCCCGCCCAGGCCCGACATGAAAGCCATTGGCTTCGCCGACCCACACTTCAAGGTGAGCGCTAGCGGGGCGGGCTGGGGGCGGCTTGGGTGCAGGGAGGAGGGGGGGCAGGCAGTAAGGCAGGATTAGCCGGCACGTGCGGAGGCAGGAGCGACAGCCGAGCGTGTGGTGCGGCTGCCCGCTGGTCACAGCAGGTGTTGAGGTACCTGGGCATGCTTCTGGCTAGGGTTTGGACAAGCAGCATGGAATCCAGGTTGGCATGCGACAGGTGTGCAGGAGGTGCCACGCAGCCCAGCACGATTAGGTGTGGCCGACCTGCCGCTAGCGCCGGACGTGACGCTTCTGCCCCTCCATCTCCCTACCACTGCACCACCCCCGCAGGGTTTCGACGGCAGCAGTTTTGATTACCACGGCATTGCAGGGCAGTGGTCGTTGCTGCTGAGCAGCCCCAAGCAGGGCTTCACTCTCAAGGTGGGCAGGCTGGGGGCTGCACGCCGCAGGTCCATGCCGCGTGCCGGCTGCCCGCGCGCCTTCGTGCTGCTGCACCGCCAGCATCTGGATTCGCATGTAGCACAAGCATCCCCCCCAACTCCTTCTCCACCGACCATTCCCCCCCTTATCCAGGCCCTGATGGCGCCCTCTCACGGCAAGGGCACTTACATCGTCGGTTTCACGCTGAAGGCGGGCGCCGCTAACCTGCGTGCTCAGCTCGTGCGGCGTACCCGCCCCAGGTGCGCCCAGCACCACCGCCTCGTTGCCGGCTGTGCGCCGCGCCCCCAGCTCGCTGCCTCGCTGCCCTGCCGCCTTGCTGCCTGCAGTACACACTGCCGCCGGCAGTCGCCACCCAAGCGCGCACGCTGCATCACACGCCGCCCACCCCTCTGCCTCCCTGTCCCGGCCCCCCTCCTGCATCCCGCAGCCCCCTGAGCGACTGGTACCTGCAGTCTTTCATCAATGGAACCGCCGTCACCAGCGGGCCGCCCATGCAGCTCACCGGCGGCAAGTGGGTGCAGCTCAAGCGGGGCAGCGCTCGCAGCGACGAGGTGCTCGCCCTGGATGCAGGCAAGCTGGGCGGGGCACGTGTGTGTTTTGGGTATGTGTGGGGCGTGTGTGGGGTTGGTGGTGGTGGTGGGGTGGGGGGGCCACGGTGATCAGCCGCAGAGTTGGTTCGCTGACTTAGTGCCTGCATGAAGGGTGTGCTGCTGGGTAGAAGCAGTAGGCTCAAACCTCGATGCAGGCAAGCTACCGGTGCACGAGCGTGTGAAATCTGTGTGTGGGCCTTTTTGTGGGGTGCAGGGCGCGCCCACCACCTCGGCACACGATCAATCGCTGGCCCGGGGTTCGACCGAGGGCGTCGTGCCACACCGCCGACCCTCCCTCCCTCCCCCCCCCCACCCTCCCCACCCCTGCAGGCTTTGCGCGCGTGGAGATTGTGCAGCCCCACTGGGCCAAGTACGCCAAGCTGCAGCGCTTCCTGAATGTTCGAGTCACGCTGCGCTCGCTGCGCGGCCAGCCGCCGCTGACAGACCCCGTGGAGGGCGTGCTGGCAAAGGGCTACTACAAGGCGCTGGCGGCCAGCCGCGCCGGCGCCGCCGCCGGGGGCGCCGCCAGCGGCACTGCCGCAGCTGGCGGCGGTGCTGCAGGCCAGCGGGTCGAGTTCTCTGCAACGGCGGGCGCATGAAACTGAACGACCGTTTGGCCGACAGATCAAATGTGGAGCCGCAACCTAGTATCGGCGACACAGCTCGGAACAATCACCCTGTCGCATTCGTTCTTCAGAAGAAGCCCCCTCGCATTCTCTCTTCTGAAGAAGAGCCGTCACATTCTTTCTTTTGAAGATGACCCCTCCAATCCTTAATAATCCGTTCGCATTGTTTGTCCTTCCTCCTCCATGATATGGCCGGCGAACTGCTGGAACACGTGCACGGCAACCATCTGCAACACTTTTAAACCAGTGCTGTATGTAACGTGCCTGTCATGCAGTGCCGTTGGGCGTGCAGTCGTGACGAGCTGGAAAGAATTGCTGGCCACCGGTTCGCCGCCACCCCCGCCACCCCCAGCGATCAAGCGACCTGATCCAACGGCAAGCGCCGGCATTCTGAACTTCTGCTCACCGCTTGATCACAGACAGCTCCGCTGCGTAGGAGGCTCAAAGGGGAGGCTGAGTGCGGCGAAACAATGGTCAGTGACGCGATCGAACGGTGCTCGCCGTGTCGGGTGGCTGGTGGACGCCTTAGATCGCTCCCACAAGCCGCAAAACCGCTGCTGACGCTGTCCTACTGCAGGCTGCCTTGTCCGCTCACGCGCCGTCCGAGGCTGTGGTGGACGCGTGCCGAGAGTACACTACCGGAGGTGTGCTGCTATGTGATGGGCCGACAGCGCGGGTGGGCGCGCTACCAATATGCCGCCGCCCTTCCGCCGCCGCCGCCGCCCCGCCGCCACCGCCGCTGACCTCCCGTTGCTCCCCACCCCGTCGATCACTTGCTCAGTCGGTGGCCTGCTGAATACTCTGGAACGTGATGTGTACCAGGCCGCTGACCGCTGCTGGCGCCTGGCCGACCGCAGCGTGCAGCTGCGTGGCGGGCTGCTGCGCGGCAAGAGCGTGGTGGTGCAGGTGAGATGGTGGTTGCGGTCGGTCGGGCTGCTTTCGTCATGCGTGCAGAGGCTGTAGCGGTGCTGCCTTCATGCCTGCAGGTTTGCTGTTGTACCTGCCAGCGGACCAACGCCGAGCTCTGGTGTTGACCTCTGGCGTTACCGTCTACTGCCCTGTGGACCTGCCTCCCTCAGGGGAGAGGCAACAGGCTGGCTGTCTCCCGACTTGATAAGATATTTGAGAAGCTGTCGCCTGCATCGCCCGCTTCATCCTTCATTGCTGTGCAGGAGGCGTCTTTTCAAGCAGAGGTGGAGCAGCACGAGCTGGCAGGCGCGCTGGAGCAGTGGCGGGAGGCGGTGAAAGGCAGCAGCGCGGCGGCGGCGCTGGCGCTGCGCGTGGCGGAGCAGCACTTGGTGGCGGTTGTTGGCAGGTGCACGGGTGAACTGGCTGGGAGGCGGTGGTGGCGCAGCGGCCAAGCAGCATGCCCTTTAGGACGGCGCCTAGTGACGGCGCCCTTCCGAGCTCCACCTGGGCTGCCTGCTGCCCGCTGCCATCCCGGCTGCCTGCTCACCCGCCGCCCTCTGGCCACTCGTCCGCCGTCTGCCGCCCTGCAGAGCCCTGGAAGCAGACCCTCCTGCCCCGCCCGAAGCACTGCTGGCCCAACTGGGTGCCCTGCTGGGTGCTCACGACGCCGTTGCGGCGCTGGGCGAGCGGCAGCTGCGCAACACGCTGGGCCTGCTGGCACGGCTGGCGGTCCAGGTGGCGGTGGCGTGGCGCGGCGCAGGCGGCATGCACGCCAACGACCTGCTGGCCGCGCATGCCACAGCGCCGCCCGAAGTGGTGGCCGCGCTGACGGCGCCGCCGGCAGAGTCGACGACGGCGGCAGACGCGGCAGCAGACGCAGATGCAGCAGCGGGAGGGAGCGCAGGTGCGGCTGTGGCGGCGCCGCCGGCGTTGCCTCCCGAGCTGGCTGCCAGCCTGGCGGCGCTGCACGCGCGGCAGAGCGAGCTTTTGGAGGAGCTGGCAGGCGCGGCAGACATGCTGCGCTTCTGGGGCCGGCGCGGCGAGAAGGCGGCGGCGGGCAGCGAGCCCGGCGGCGGTGGGCGCGAGGGCGACGTGCCTCCGCAGGTAATCCTGCAGGGGATATCGCCGGCCGGCTGCCGGCACGCGGGGGCGCTGCCACCGGCTTCGCTGCACCGCTGCGCTGCACGGCGCGCGTGGCTTTGCCCCACTGCCTTGCATCCCACCTCCCCCCCGCCTGCCTGCCCCCCCGCAGATGGTTGAAGCGCAGTCGCTGCTGTGGGGCACCTGCCAGGGGTATGACGACGAGCAGGCGGCGGCAGACCTGCGCACGCGCCAGCTGGTGTGCACCCGCTACCGCCCCACCGACGCCGCCGCGCTGGCGGCACGCGCCGACGAGTTCCAGGGCGGCGAGCGGCTGGCGGCGCAGCAGAGCCTGACGTATGAGCCGGAGTTTGTCGAGCTTCGAGGGCAGGCGCGCGCGCTGGCGGCACGGTTTGTGCAGGGTGAGCAGTGGGGTGGGGCGGGCTAGGGTGGGTGGGCGTCCTGTGCCGCGCCGGGCAAGGCAGGGATGAGCGCGGGTTCTGCGTGCCGGCCTCGTGACGTGCCGCAAGTCACCAACTCTTGCACACACCCGCACACGCGCCGCTGCCCACCCCTGCCGCCGCCTGCAGACAAGGCGCTGGCCTGTGCCGCCGAGCAGCTGCACCAGCTGCGCTTCCTGCTGCTGCATGCGGCGCTGCCTGCGGAGACGGCGCCTGTGCGGCAGCAGCTGCTGGTGCGTGCAGCTGCCGGGGTTGCTGGCTGGGTTGGGTGCCTGGCGCTCGCTGCACGGTGTTTGGTTGGTTGGTTGGTTTCAGAAATGGGTGGGTGGCTGGCTGCCTGGTTGAATGTGTGGGGTTGGGTTGTGCCAACCGCCAGTGAACGCTTCTTCCTGCCGTTGCTGCATGCCTGCAGGTCCGCGTGGCAGAAGCGCTGCTAGACGGCAGCACCCCGCCCGCGGCGGCGCCGCTGCTGGTGGGCATGCTGCAGGAGGGGCTGCGCGCCGCAGAGGTGGCGGGGCAGGAGGCGGCGACTCAGCTCAGCGAGCAGGACAGGGTGCGCACCGCTGGGAGGGAGGGAGGGAGGGGGAGGGGGCTGCCGAGTTGGTGCGCAGCACACTGGGCAGCGTGACTTGCCGTTGCCTGCGTGCACTGACTCTGTCCTGCTCCACCTCCTGAAGCAGCCCGTACGCTCCCTCCCCGGCCCCTTGCCAGGCTCGCCTTGTTCCCATGGTGTGCCGCGGGCTGGCGCAGCCCCACGGCGGCCGCGCGGTGCTGCGGCAGGCAGAGGGAGCCGCGCTGCTGCGCAGCCTGCTGCGCCCAGAGGCGCTGCTTGACGGCGGGCAGCTAGAGCAGTTTGGGGGCACGCTCAAGGTGGGATGCGTGGGGAGGGTGTCCGGCTGTGTGACGCTGCTCTGTTTCAGGCTCGACCGCTCGCTCGAAGCGCCTCCACCTTTTCTCCCCACCCCCTCTGCCTTCAGATGGTGGCTGATGCCTGCGCAGCGGCGGCGGTGCCCGCCCCAGGCACAGAAGCACTGCTGGCAGTCTTTGACGCCACCCGCTATGCCGTGTTGGTGTGCGAGCGGGGCGCAGAGGACGAGGGTGGCACCGCCGCCGACGCCGGTGCCGGCGTGCAGGCGCTGCTGTTGCTGGCGCACAGCTGCCTGGGGCAGCCTGGGGGCGGCCCAACAGGGCTAGCCCTGCTGGAGGGGGTGCTGACGCTGCGCCCAGCGGCCTACTTGGCGGCGGCGCTGCAGCTGGCGCTGGCGTGCGGGCGCGGCGAGGCGCAGGCGCGCGCGCTGGCCATGCTGTGCCGCGTGCCCAGCGAGCTGCTGCCCCCCGCTGTGGTGGGCGACGCGTTGGTACAGCTGGCAGAAGCGCTGGACGGCGGCAGCCTGGCGCCGCCCTTCCTGCCACACGAACTGATTGGTCGGCTGTACCGCACGCCTGCTGTGCTTGGCAGCTTGAGGCTTGCGGTGGAGCGCGGCGCTGAGGCGGCGGCGGGCGCGGCAGCAGATGATGCAGCACCGGGGGCAGGTGGTCAAGGCCTGTGGACCCTGCGCGTGGGCAGCACGCACGAGGACAGCGACGGCGCTGGCGCGACGAGCTTGCCAGGCGACGAGCACATTGCCAGCGGCAGCGGCAGCGCTGGAGGAAGCAGCGCGGGCGGGGGCTCTAGTGCAGCGGCGCAGCAGCCCGGCGGGCAGAGCCTGCTGCTGCTGCCGCTGCAGGAGGCCAGCGGGGAGCCGTTGGCGGTGCTGATGCATCGCCTCGTTGGCGCCATCCTGAGCTCGCTGCTGCGCCGCGCTGGCGGCGCCCTGGATGCGGCCAGCCTCAGGTGGGTTGATTGCTGTGCTGCTGCACTGGTGCACTGCTGTACTGCTTCGGCCATGGAAGAGAAACGGTGAAGGCGAGTGCTGTGCCCTGGGCGCCTCGTCCCCTGCCACTCTTTTTGACCGTGCCCCTGCCTGCCTGCCCCCCGCTCTCCACCCACGGCAGCGAGGAGCTGTCGGCGCTGCTGGAGCTGCTGATGCTGCCTTCGGCGGAGGAGGGCGCTTGGATGCTGCAGTGGCTGTGGCAGGGGGTCTACCAGGTGGCTGGGGGCTGGGTGGGGAGCGGCGGGGGCAGCTGGGGGGCGTGCTGTATGGTGCTGGTGACGCCGGCGCTGTGCCTGCCGCACAATTTCTGGGCACCGAAGCGGCCCCCGTCTCACTGGCTGCCAAACGCGATTATCTGCTTCCCCAGGAGAGCCTGCGGGACTTCCTCCGTGACGTGGCTGCAGCGGACCCTGGTTGCGCCACCCTGGCGGTGGCTGCGTTCCAATCCTACTGGGCCTCGTTGCCCTGGGAGGTGGTACGTGCGGGGTGCAGGCAACAGAGAGCAGGCAGGGGTGAGAGACCAGGGGCGCCTGCACGGCCCGACATGCAAGGCAGTTGAGGGCGCGGCACCTCAAGTTGCTGCCCTCGTGCAGCCGTGCTCACTCGGGCTCGTTCGTCACCCCGCTGCAAAGCAGGCCACCTTCCACGCAGCTGCCCCCGGCGCGCTGGCCGTGCTGCGCCTGCACTTGGTGGGGGCTGCCGCCGACGGCGGCGCTGCCGCGCTGCTCGCCCGCCTCGACTTCACGCCTGTGCTGGCAAAGGTGCGCGGGGCTAGGGGTGCATCGCAGACCTGGGGGGCTACCCGCTGTGGCAGCAGCCGGCTGACGCAGGCAACCGCGTTGCTCACCAGCATGCAGCCTCACTTTGGAACCTGCCGACGCTCGACAAGTTGCTCCCCTGTGTGCAGGCTGCACCTCCTGCCCGGCCAGTGCGTCTGGACCGGGTATATTCACTTGTGGATGAGGAGGATGAAGAGGATGAGGAGATGGAGGCAGGGCCCTGCGGCAGCGGCGGCTGGGCTGCCGAGTTGGGCCTGCTGGCACTGCACGCCTGCCTGCTGCTGCCCACCGGCGCGCAGCCCGAGTGGCTGCGGCACCTGCTGGTGGGCGTGCCGGCTGGGTTGCACGCGCGTGCCACGGCCGCGCAGCGCGGCGACGAGGGCGAGGTGCAGCAGCTCATGCGGTCAGCGCTGTCGGCGACGCTGCTGCCGCTGGCGGCGGCCGCGGGGGAGCAGCAGCCGCTGCTGCCGCACCTGCTGGCCGCAGCTGACTGGCACCACGTGGCAGCTGTCATGCACGCTGAGGCGGTCGTGGCGGGCAGCGCGGCCCCCTGGCTGCTGCTGCCTGCCCTGCTGGTGCGCGAGGGAGTGCAGGGCGGCGAGCTGGGCAGCAGGCTGGTGCACGCTGCCAGCCTGCTGAGCCGCGGCGCCGCGCTCGAGGGTTCTTCACACGCGGCTGAAGCGGCAGCGGGCGCGGTGGGCCCGCTGCTGCTATGCTCGCTGTGCCAGGGAGAACGGCATGAGCAGCAGCAGCAGCAGCAGCAGCAGCGGGGAGACCAGCAGTCGCAGTTGGCCGGCGGCGCCGATGCGGCTGCTGCGGCGGCGGTGGCACAGACGGAGCGGATCCAGGTTCCGGATGACTTCCCTCGGGAGCTTCTCGAGGACACAGTGGAGGGCCAGCAGCTGCTGCTGCTGCAACAGCAGGAGGCAGAGCGGCAGGAGATGGCGGCGGCATGGCGAGCGGCACAGCTGGCGTCCGCAGCGGAGGGGGCGGCGGGTGGGGCAGCAGGGGAGCGGTCGGGCGGCGGCGCGCAGCAGGTGGTCGTGGAGGTGCAGGCCTGCTGGAGCCTAACTGCGGAGCAGCACGTCGCGTTGCTGCAGCAGGCGCTGGTGCCGCTGGCGGCCAGCCGAGCCAGCTCGGAGGCAGCGGCCAGCTGGCAGGGGGAGCAGTGCCCACCCGAGCTGGCGGCAGCAGGCGGCGAGGAAGACGCACGTAGCGCGCTGCGCGAGTGGCGGTCACCCCACCTGCCAGACCTCCTGCAGGCCACGGCGGCAGCGGCTGCGTCGGTGGCGGCAGCGCCGGCGGCGGGCGGCGCCACCGACGACGGTATAGCAGCGGTGGCCTGCGTGGCGGCGGCGTTGCTGCCGCTGGTGCGCCGCCCGGTGACGCTGCTGCAGCGCGAGCCGCTGCCGTTCAGCAACAGCGAGCTTCCTTTGGATGCTGATTCCTCTACTTCTGCTGTGTTTGTGTCGGTGGCACCTGAGGCGGCGGGCAGCGCTGCCGCCGGCCAGTGGCACGGCCGGGGGGCGGCCGGGGCCGGCAGCGGCGCCGCAGACGAGCGCGTGGTGAAGGGCCAGCTGCTGCTGGCGCTGCAGGCGCGTGGAGCGTTTGCGCGACCGGGGGCTGGCACAGGGGAGCGTTGCAAGCATGCGCTCCTTGCCTGCACGCGGTGTGTGCAGCTGTCATGCCCCACGGCCTTCTCGCACACCTGACCGCGGTGCATCCTGCTCCCTCTGCCGGTGCAGGACGCCTGCAAGCAGCCGGGGAGCGAGGCGCTCGCCGCCTGCCTGCTGCGCCTCGTCTACGCCTGCCCCCAGCTGCACGCCTCGCCCGCGGCGGTGCAGCTGTCAGAGGGGGTGCTCCGCTTCATGGCTGCTCCGGAGCAGGACGGAGGTCCTCCGGGCCAGGGCGAGGCAGCAGCCGCTGCCAGCGAGGCGACGCTCTCTGCCAGCAGCACAGGTGAGCGGTAGCGGGGCGCAAAATTGCGAGTTTGGTGCCTGGCATTGGGGAGTGCGGCGCCTTGCAGCTTGTCACTTGAAAGGCACTTGAGTGTTCGTGCCTCTCCCCTGCTGCACCTGCAGGCATGCAGCCCGCCGTCACCGCCATGCAGGGCCTCCCTCCCGCCGCCCTGCTGGCGCTGGCACAGAGCGCAGCGCAGCGCCGTGCGCCGCTCACCGCAGCACTGGTGCTCGAGCGCCTGCGCTGCTCCAGGTGCTGCAAGTGGCGCTGCACGCCGAAGCAGACCCTGCATACCCTTACGACCTCGTTGCCGTCTGGCTGGGGGTCCTGGCGTGGGTTGGCGACGCGCGGTGGCGCCGCCTGGCCGGCGGGGCGCACCAGGCGGCGCTGCTGGACTGGCTGGAGGCTCTGGAGTTGAGGGTGGTGGCCCTGCGCCTGGCGCAACCTGAAGACTTTGAAGGCTTTGGTGCAGAGGGGTCGGGTGAGAGACGCACACCGAAGCAACCCTGCTCATGCGCGCCCACTCGCCGCCTTGCATGTTTACCGTTGCATTTGCATCCACGCAAGAGGGACAGGCGTGCAGCTCAAGGTGCCGCTGCTCTTTGTCGGACTTACCCCTACCTGCGCAGACAACGCGGCGCGTCGCCTGCTCAGCGGCGCCGCCGACCACCTGCGTTCCATGCGGCAGCACATCCCCGGCCTGGCGCCCACCCACAGCCCGGCCCACGGCACCGCTGCTGCCGCTGCTGATGCGCATGCTGCCGGCGAGGGGGAGGCCCACTCCGGCAGGGCCCAGGCCCCGCAGCAGGGCGCCAGCGAGGACTGCCTGCCCGCCTCATCTGGAGCTGCCTTTAACGGCGGCGACGCGCAGCTGGGACAGCGCCTGTCCTCTGGATTCAAGGGGCTGCTGGCCAAGGCGGGCGGCAAGAAGCCAGGCGGCGACGCGGCGGGGGCAGCAGGTGGGAGGGGCGGGGTGTTTCTTTCCGCATGTTTTTTCCCCTGCGTCCCGGTAGGCATGCATGCACGTGCCCCGCCTCAACATCCGCACCCGCACTTGCTGACGCATCATGCCCACATGATCGCCCTGCTGCTGCAGGAGAGGCCCAAGCAGACGCCGCCCAGGGCTCACCAGAGAAACGCGGCGGCGGGTGGGGCGACAAGATGCGGCACCGGCTGGCCAAGATGGGGCTGGGCAAGGAGCAGGCGGGCACGCCGCTCCCCCCGCCGCCGCCCACCATCACCCCGGCGACCACCCTGGCGCCGCCTGGTCACCCGTACAGCCCTGGCCTCGTGGCTGTGGCAGAGGAGGGAGGCTCTGCCGCGTTCAGCGAGGCCACTGCCGGCAGCGACGTGGGCCACCTCGGCTTCCCGGCGAGCCCTGCCGCCAGCAGCGTCGGCGAGGGCCCCCACGGCGGCGGCGGCGGCGGCGCCGTACGCGCCAAGCTGAGCTCTGGGCTGCAGGCGGTGGGCCGCGGCTTCAGCAAGGTCGGGTCGTCTGTCAAAGGGCGGCTGGCTGAGGTGGCGCAGCGTGACCGCGACGCGCCCAGCGCTGATGAGCTGGCAGAGATGGAGCGTGAGGTGGCGTGCCGCATTGGGCTGGCAGCGTTTGCTGTGTCGGGTGCGTGTAGGGGTGGTGGTTTGTGGGTGGGGTCGAGGCAGGCAGGCAGGAAGAGCAAAAGGTGGCACGCCGTGTTAGGACTGGCAGCCTTTGCAGCAAAGAAATGGGGTTAAGGAAGGAATTGTGCCCTTTGGCACAGCAGCAGTTGAGCTCTAGCACTCGTGAAGAGCCGTGTCGCCCTCGATGTGGCTGCACTCACGACATCCCACCTCTGCCTCCCACTCCCACCCCCGTCCTCCCGCCTTCCTGCAGCCTACGTCAAAAGCGTGCTGTGTCCCTCCCTCTCCGGCGGCGGCAGCGCAGGCCCAGCGACGCCCACCCACCGCCCGGGCGAGCCCGGCCCTTTTTCCGGCCCGCCCAACGTGTCGCAGCGCCTCCGCCACCGCACCCGCTCCTCCTTTGGCAGCCTGCAGCTGGATGCAGATTACCTGAGGGAGCTGGACCGGGTGAGAGAGCCTGCCGGTGTTGGGGCGAGAGGGCAGGGGCTGATGTGGAGCACCGCTGTGGGGGGTACGAGGGTAATGGTGGCAAGGCACGAGCCGACCAGGTGCGTCTTTTGGCACAGCCTGCACCTGGAAGCTGCGGACTGCACCTGCGGTAGCTGCCGTACGCCCCCTCATGTGTCACCCGCCGCCTCATGTGCCAGGTGCTGGAGGCGCGCAGCGAGCTGGACACCCTGGACGTGCTTGCCGCCTGCCCCCTGCTGGCGGCGCACCCAGGGCGCTTCCAGGCCTTCCTGGGGGAGGCGCCGCAGCTGCTGGCCGCCGCCACCAGCGTGGCCGCCTTCCAGGTCCGCCTGCAGCAGCTGCTGTTTGCGCGGGAACGGCAGCTGCTGGTGGCAGCGCTGGCTTGACACAAAGGCGCACGCCACTGCTGCCTGCCTCCTCTTCTTGTTGGGCCCGAACGAGTGCGGCGGCGCCCCGCGCTTCCCCCCGACGCACGCGCCGAGGTGCTGTGCTCCGCTTGTTGCGCTTCTGGCCCGCTCTTTGCATTTTGCCTCTGCTTATTTGCGCGTATCGTTGTACTTGCTCCTGGTTGCCTGTCTATCTTGGTAATCTCCTGCCTGGCGTTGCTGCTGCCGATCACAGAGCAGCGGCAGGTCACAAGTGCTCATGACATGCAGCGCAGAGGAGCAAGGCACCACTGATCAGAGCTGTGCAGTGCACGTCACGTCATGCGAGGGGCACTCGCCAGACGGCCGGCAGGGCTTTGCTTGCGCACACTGGGTGGGCAGGAAAGCCTGAGGCACGTCGGGGGGTGTCCTCATGAGGGGCCTCCTCCCGGCGCCGCTCCTCCTGCCGCTGCTGCTGCCGCCGCCGCCGCGCGTGCCGCCTGCATCTGCGCCGCCGCCTGCGCTGCCGCCTGGGCCTGAGCCTGCTGCACCGTCAGCGCCTGCGGCTGCCCCTGCTGCGCCGCCGCCTGCTGCACCGCCAGAGCCTGCATCTGCGCCTGCTGCTGCACCGCCGCGGCCTGCATCTGCAGCGCCTGCTGCGCCGCCTGCTGCTCCGCCAGCGCCTGCTGCTGCGCGGCTCGCGTGGCCGCCGCCTGCGTCTCTGCTGCCTGCTGCCGCTGCTGCATGTAATTGAGGACAGCATCCTCCACCCAACGCTCCTTGTACACGTCGCCTGCAGGGAGAGCAACCACGGGGGTTGGGGTGGAGGAGAGGGCAGCAGGCTGGGCACGCCGATGCGAGGGCGAGGGGTGCAATGCGGCGGGCGCAGGCTTGCAGGGTATGCAGCAGGCAGGACATCGTGGGAGGCCTGCGATGGGGCAGCACGCTGCCCTCGGCTGCGCTGCCCTCGTGTTGCGCGCAGCAGGGGCGGCGGGCCGCACCAGGCCGCCTCCACCCACGTCCCGTCGCGTCGCCAGACGTCCCCCGCGACTACCTACTGGTGCCCCCCACGTGCCCACCCTTACCTGAGGGCATCAGCTCGTAGGCTTCCCCTTCCTTGGTGGCAGCCATGCGCAGCTCGCGGCCCTGGACGTGCAGGAGGGGGGGGCGCGGGAGGAAGCATGGGATACACACGACACCACCTGGTGGGAGACAGCCGGGCGGGTAGGCCCTGCCTCTCCATCAACCAGCCTTCCCCCACCGACATCGCCAAAAGGCCTTCCTCACCCACCACAACAACACACAACCCGACCACAACCCGACCAAAACCCTCACCCACCCACCCACCCACCCACCCAGAGCCCGCCCACCCACCTGCGCCGCCACCAGCGCCCTGCAAAAGTCGACGGGCGACTGGGCAAAGGAGAGGAGGCAGGTGTGACGGCGGCGGTGCTCCGCCAGGCGGGACAGCGTGTTGGTGAGCGCCGCGTCCAGCTGCTCCACCTCGCGGGTGCACCCCGCCTTGAGCGCGTATGGCGGCAGCTCGGTGCTGCGGGGGGGGGGGGGGGGGGGCACAGGGCAGAAGATGGGTGGCGAAGACGGGACAGTGGGAAGCAGAGCAGGCACCGAGCTGTTGGGTCATCACGACTCAGCCTCGCCTTCTCAAGGGACCACCTGGGCGGGGGGGGAGCCCGCGCCGCACACGCGCACCTGAGCGGCACCTCGACTTCGAAATCGTAGCAGTCTGGCAGCGGGGCTGCAGGGCCGTCGGGCCTGACAAGCGAGGGATAGAGACGGGCCAGGGCTGGGCGAGGCGGTGCTGTCCGAACGCATGCGCAGGTGCATGGCGCACATCCCGCACACCTGTTCCTCCCCTCCTGCCCCAACCAAGACCCACCCACCCACCCATCTCACTTGATTGTGTACATGAGCGTGACGGGCTCCGGGAGCGACAGGTGCGGCTTCAGCGCGTCCGACATGCGCCCCAGCTCCACAGAGGCGGCGCCCCCAAACAGCTCCCGCAGGCGGTCGTCGCAGCGCACCGCAACCGAGCCGCGGTCGCTGGGCTGGAGAGGGAGAGAGGGGGGAGGCAGGCAGCGGGCAAAGGGGACACCAGTTGACGGCACGAGGAGGGGGCGTTGGTGGCCAGGTGTGACAGCTGCGCTCCCGAGGTGCAGGGCAGGTGCTGCAACCATGCCTTGAAGTGCTGCCATGGTACTTTGTAGCACCCACCTCGTACAGCTGTTTTGCCTTGATGTAACCCCAAAGCATCTGTGCAGGGAGCGAGGGGGGGGAGGGCGGGGCGGGGCTGGAACACGCGGTCGCAGGCATGCTACACGGTCGGCCACGCCACCCAGTCCTGCAGCCCACAGGCCAAGACCGGGAGCCGCCCTGCAGGCATCACAAACCCTCACGCCCTCGTGCACCCCGCCCACCCGGCGCCCCGACCCCGCACCTGCATGACGTACGGCAGGCTGTGCAGGCCCTTGAGGCCCAGCGCCGCATTCAGCTGGGGGGACAGCCGCCACTGCGCCGGCTGGTAGTCCAGCTCGATTTTGATGCTGGCCTCCACTGCACTCGTTCAATGGGTGGGGCGGCGACAGCAGTCGGTACATCATTCAATGGGTGGGGCGGCGACAGCAGTCGGTACATCATTCAATGGGTGGGGCGGCGACAGCAGTCGGTACATTTGGTGCCGAGGCCCCCGCATGGGCACCCAGCGGACGGGGGCATACGATCTGTGCGCCCCTGCCGGCGCTCCCCTGCAGCATGCCCTGGCGCTCAGGCGAGCGGCAGCGACGACGCAACCCCTGCTGCTGCTGCTGCTGCCGCACATTGCGCCCCCGCACCTGCGGCGCTGCCCAGGCGGCGCACAGTGATGGCCTCGCGGTGCTCGCGCTCGTGCCGCGCCTTGTCCCACACCACGCGCCCCTGCTCCCCAGGGTACTGCGCCGGGTCCAGGGTCACCTGTGGAGATGAATGAATGAGGGAGGAGGGGGGGCAGCGCAGCAGTGGGCAGGCGGCGCAACAAAAGCTTTGAGGCTGCACAGGCCGCTGTGTGCGGCAAGGCCTTTCAATATCCTCCACCACGGCGACTGGAGACGCTGGACAGCCTGTGATGGGAGGCCAACAGCAACCCCTGGCTGAAGTTGTGAGAGCCGTACCTCTATGCGCTTGACGTAATGCGTGAAGTGGTGCTTGTGGTGGTGCCCGCTCTCCTCTGCAGAGGCCGCACCGAGGGGGTGCCACCGTCGGGAGGCTGCTGGCTTGTGCTAGTTCGGGGCCCAGCGGCAGGCACGCGGGCCACACCCCTGCCGGACGGCACCACTAACGCACGCTGCAGGCACCACTGTAGCGCGGCACCGCGGCGCACTCACCATCCAGCCCGCCCTTGTCTGCCCCCTTGTCCGCCTTGCCCAGCAGGCGCCCAGACACGGCGAGCTGCCACGACGGCGGCTCCTCCGCGCTGCCGGCGCCGCCCTGATCAAAGTGCTCGGAACGGATGTAGACGCGCAGCTTGCGGCGCGCAGAGCCTGCTGCCTGCGCGCTGCCGGGCGGGCCTGGAGCCCGGCAAAGGCGCGGGAGGAGGGGAGGGAAGGAGTCGACGCGCGGCGGGCGGCACGCGGCCTTGCGCGGCCTTTGCAGGGGCCCGTCGACGCCCCGCTGCCTCTTCCCCGCTCCAATGCACATGCCTGCAGCTGCTAGCGCCTGGCAGTACCACGCCATCCTGCCGTGAAATTTGCGGCAGCGCCAGCCTGCCAAGCCGCCTCCTCACCCCTCTCCGCCCCACCCTGCCGGCAGCTGTGCGACGCTGCCGCCCACCCACCGCGGCGGAAGGACGCAAACATCTCCTGCAGCTCGTGGCGCTTGCGCGAGATGAGCATGTCCACGCGGCGCTCTGCGTCTTGCAGCTGCGCAAACAGCGGCGAGTCGGGGATGAGGAGGTCGCCGCGGTCGGGCAGGCGCAGGTCGGCGGCGCGGCGCTTGCGGGTGGGACAGCCCTTCTTGGCGGGAACCGCCTCGGCGGAGCGCACGGCCGCTGTCGCCGCCGCTGCAACGCCGGTGGCCGCGCCCTTCATGCCGCCGATGGGTGGCTTCGAGTTTGTCGGGGCGCCCAGGCGGCCGGCGGCGGCAGCGGCGGCAGGCGCCTGCGCGGCGGCCATGGCGCGCGCCTGCGCCAGCTGCGAAGCGCTCAGGGGTGTTTCGAGGCCATGAGCGTGAGTACCGGCACTCGGACGAGGCTCAGAGAGGGCGCGCTGCAAACGTTTTCGCTCCACCCTCGCTCGGACCAGATGGCAGACCTCGCACCTGCAACTGAGCCTGCAGCCCCGGGTTGGCGGCCGCCAGGTGCGGGTTTGCTGCCAAGAACTGCTGTTGCGCCATGAGCTGCGCCATCTGTTGCTGTTGCTGCTGCTGCGGCGTTGGGGCGCTTCCAGGGCGTGCCTGGGGCATGCCGCCGGACTGGAACATGGTTCCGCCCACTGCCCGAACTGGAGCTCGAAGGCTCGTGGGCGCCTTTGCGCTGATAGAGCGGAATGTTGCAGCGATCGACACCTGATGGTGCGAGATTGGAGCCGCGGGGGAGCCAAGGAGAGCGCCAGGCCGTCAATCAAAGCACGCGCGACGTTCCCTTGCTCACCACGGCTTTTGGATTGTTCAAGAGACGCCCTGATCGTTGCCGCAGATGCCAGAGCATCGTTCTGAAAGCGTGGCTCCTTGAGGCGGGCGCCTGGCTGCCGAGGCCAGTCATGCTCCGCCGCTGGGGGTGTCGGTGGCGCCCTGGAGCATTGCCGAACTGCCTCGGAGGCACACATCAATTCAATTCGCAGGCCAGCACGCTGTGCCGCTGCCGCTTTGGCTGGGCAGCCAGCCCCCAGGCGGCCCCTGTGGCGCCTGTTCGCCCTGCCACCCGCTCAGTCGGATACAGACGGTGGAAGGATGAGTACAGGCGAGCGTGATGGTGTCGCAAGGGCATGCGAGTGCAGCGGCAGCGGGCGTCGCCGCCATGCCGCCTTATGCCGACTGGCCCGCTCGCACACCTCTCTACCGCTGCAGCTGGATGGAGGATGGCGGGCCCGAGGTGCAGACCCTGCTTGCAGCGGAGCAGCGGCACGCGCAGCGCTGGCTGCGCCGCGTGGCGCCTCTGGCAGCGGAGCTGCGGCAGGAGATGCTGGCGGCGGCGCCGCCGCCAGATCCCTCCCCTCCCGAACGTGTCGGCCCTCACCAATATTACGTGGTGCATGGCGCCAGTGGCCACCCCTGCTACATGCGGCGTTTGGCGGGCTCTCCTGCGGGCTCTGCTGAGCCGCGTGCAGCAGCCGCGGCAGCTGCGGCGGCAGCGGCAGCACAGGCCTCACCCTCGGCGGGAGCAGCAGCAGCAGCAGCAGCAGCAGCAGCAGCAGGAGCGGAGGTGGTGCTTGATGTGGGTGAGCTGGCAGCGGTGCACGGCGAATACGTGCAAGTAGGGCAGGTGCGTGGGGAGGATGGAGGGACAGGGGAGGGTGCTTGCACGCTGTCGCCGGCTGTCGGCACCTGTCGCCGCTCAATTGTGTGCCCCCCCCCCCCCCCCGCGTCGGCCTTTAGTGCCATCCAGCTCTATGCGCGCAGTTGTAGATGAAGCTGGCATACAGGACGCGCCATCCGGCCTGCATGCCCACCGCTCCTTCCCCCCCTCAACATCCCATCGCCCCCCACAACCCCCCGCCACTCGGTGCCGGTTGGCTGCGCAGATGAAGCTGTCGCGGTGTGGCCGCCACCTGGCCTTCACCCTGGATGCGGGCACAGGGGAGGAGACGCTGCAGGTGGGTGCAGTGGGTGCAGGGTTGTGCACACTGAGCAGCACAGGCGGGGTTGGTGACGACGCAGGTGGGCAGGCGCAGCAGGTTCGCACACTACGTAGTTGTGTCGGGCCTCCTGCCTCAGAGTCGGTCGCAAATGCTCGAAAGCGCGCAGCCCTGACCGAGCACTGGCTGCTTTGCCCACGCGCTGCGCGGCAGGCCTTCACAAGGGACCTGTCCAACGGCACGCTGCGCCACCTCAGCGCGCTGGGCGGCGTGACCAGCCTGGAGTGGTCGGCTGGCGGGCGCAGCCTGCTGGCGGCGCAGCCAAACGAGCTGGGCAGGCCATGGCGCGTGGTGGCGGTCGACACGCCTGCTGGTGACAGCAGCGCCGGCGGCGGCAGCGGCGGCGGCGTCCGCGGCAGCGCCCGGTGGGGCAGCGGCGGCGGCGCGGTGCTGTGGGAGGAGCCTGATGAGCGCTTCTTTGTTGAGCTGGGGCGCACCAAAGACTGGGGGTGAGGTGGCATGCGTAACAGACAACTCAAGATGAGCCAACCTGTCAAGTGCGGGACGCGCAGGCTCACCTCACGTGCAGTTGGCGAGCAGCAGCGATCCCCAGCTTCCAGACCGCAGCACACACGTCGCCACTGCGCGGCACTGCTGTTGCGCCCGCCCCACCCCCACCCCCACCCCTTCTCTGCAGCTTCCTCACCATCAACTCCAACTCCAAGTCCTGCTCAGAGGTGGCGCTGCTGCCGGCGGGCCTCTCTGCTGCGCCGCTTGTGGGGACTGCCCGAGGCTCTGCGCCGGGTCTGGCAGCGCTGACGCCGCGCGTGGTGCAGCCGCGGCAGGTGTGGGCTACAGGAGAGGGCGGCCGGGCAGACGGAAGGCCAGCAAGCTGCCGCAGCGGCGGCCCGCCGCCTTCCACCCTTGCCGCCGAGCCCTCGCCATGCAGTTCATCTCCATGCTCGTGTGTGTTGTGTGTGCGCAGGCTGGGCTGGAATACTTTTTGGAGCACAACGGTGGGCAGCTCTACCTGCTGAGCAACGCGCATGGCGCAGAGAATTATGCGGTCTTCAGGTGGGGGAGGGGGTCCCGCATCTTGTGCTGCCCATTTGAGAGAGGGCTGGGCAGCAGTGGTAGACAAGCAGCACAGGAACGCTCGGCACCAGCTGCTCAACCACGTTCTCCTCGCTCGCCCTCCAGGGTGCCTGCTGCCGCGCCGTCGCTGCATGCGGAGCACTGGCAGGTGGTGCTGCCGGAGCGGTCGGGGGTGGCGCTGGAGGACATGGATATGAGCAGGCACTGGCTGGTGGTATACCAGCGGGTGCAGGGGCGGCAGGCGGTGGCGGCGCTGCCGCTGCGCGACGGCCTGCCCGCGCGGCGGACGCCAGAGGCCAATGCGGCAGCGGCGGCGGCAGGGGCGACACCAGCTGTGGGACTACCCGCTGCGACAGCGCTACAGCCAGTGCATGTGGCAGCGCCAGCGCAGCAGGCCGCGCCGCAGCACAAGGTGCCAGCGTGTCAGCCAGAGAGCGGTGGGGGCGCTGAGGCGCTGCTCCATTCGGCGCCGCTGCCAAGCTGGGCGCTGTCTGTGGTGGCTGGCGCCAACGCTGACTTTGAGAGCAGCACGCTGCGCCTCATGCTCTCGTCCCCGGTGCACCCAGAGGCTGCGTTCGATTGGCATCTGGGCAGCCAGCAGTTGGTGCCGCGGTCAGGCTGGCTGGCAGACGCGGCAGCAGCTGCCACGGCGGCAGCGAGCGGACGGCAGCAGCACGGCAGGGCGGAGCCACGAGCAGTGGCAGATGCAGAGGCACAGGCGGCGGCGGCGGCAGCGGCGGCAGAGGCCGCGGCGGGCGGCCTGGCCTGGCGCCAGCTGCGGGCCACGTCTTCCGATGGCACGCCGGTGCTGCTGACGGTGGCTTATGCTGGCGAGGCAGCACCGCGCTCCCATGGCGGCGATGCCTCTGCTTTGCCGGAGGGCTGTCCACCGCCACCTGGCCCCCGCCCCTGCCTGCTGGTGGTCTACGGTGCCTACGGCCACTGCCTCCCCACAGGTGCCGCTGTGTCAGCATGCGTTGCAGGTGGCAGCGGTGCGCGCGGCGCTGGTTACGACTGGTTTGCATCTTGTGTTCCGCCTGCCTGCCTGCCTGCCTGCCTGCCTGCTGCTGCCGCCGCCGCCGCCGCCGCCGCCGCCGCCGCCGCCGCCGCCGCCGCCGCCGCCGCCGCTGCTGCTGCTGCTGCTGCTGCTGCCGCCGCTGCTGTCCCTCAATGTTATGCCGCCCCTTCGCTGGCCTCCCTGTGATGTTTCTCCACAGAGTTCCTTCCGGAGCGGGTGCCGCTGCTGCGCCGTGGGTGGGTGCTGGCGCTGGCGCACGTGCGGGGGGGCGGCGAGCTAGGGCGACGCTGGCACACGGGCGGGCGCGGCTCTGCCAAGCACAACAGCCTTGCCGACCTGCAGGCCTGCCTGGAGGCGCTGTACGGTGCAGGTGGGGGGGGGGGGCGTGGGCCTGGATTGAAAAGAAGCGACGCCGCTACGAGCGCCTGCCTGCACGAGCGGCCCTGCCCTGCCTGTCTCCCCTCCCTCTCCGCGCACCCACCAGCTGCCTCTCCGTCGGTCTCGCCACCCACGTGCCTTCCCCGCCAGGCCTCACCCGTCCCGGCCTGGTGGCCCTAGAGGCGCACTCTGCCGGCGGGCTCACCGCGGGAGCGCTGCTCAACGCCCGCGGCGGCGAGCTGGGTGCTGCCCTGCTGGAGGCCCCCTTTGTGGATGTGCTGAGCGCGATGGCGCGGCCGGAGCTGCCGCTGACGGTGCACGAGTACGAGGAGTGGGGGGACCCGGCGCAGGGAGAGGCATTCGAACAGGTGGGTGCTGGGTGTTTGACCGCGGGCGCTGGGCTGTTGGGGTGGTGAGCTGGCTCGGCTGTCGCTTGGTGGCGCTGCGGTGCACAGGTATGCAAGCGCCTGAGCGAAGGGTCGGGAGAAGTGCGGCAGGTTTGCAGCGTTGGGTGCTGGGGTATCTCACAGGGTGTGTGGGCCCCTTTAGTTGAAAAGTCTCTGTCGTCACCCTGCTGCTGCCCTGTGCTTTCTTCTGCAGATCGGGCGGCTGTGCCCCTACCAGGCCGTGCGCCCCGGCATGCGCTACCCGCCGACGCTGCTCACCTGCAGCCAGGCCGACGTGCGGGTGCCCTTTTGGGGGCCGCTCAAGTACGTGGCGCGCCTGCGCGCTGCCACAGCACCGGCTGACGACGAGGCCACCGCACAACGCGGGTCTGGCGCAGCGAGACAGCAGCAGGGGCAGCGGCGGCGGCGCGGCGGCCCCATCCTGCTGCTGCCCGACGCCCAGGCCGGCCATTTTGTGCACGAGAGGGACCTGGCGGAGACCAAGGCGGAGCAGTATGCCTTTTTGGTGGCAGCCGTCGAGGGACGGCTGTGAGCGGCAGGGAGCGGCAGGGAGCGGCGCGGGTGCGCGCCGGGTGCGGCACTTGTGGGCCTGCAGCGTACTGCCGTTGACCTTCCATGTAACCATATTTGCCAACAAAAGCTGCCATTCGTTCATTTGATGTGTTTTGACTGTCATTTTGAAACCAGGCACACGGCAGGAATGGCACGTGGCGCCTCAAAGAGGCGAGCGCTTGATGGGCGCGGGCTGCACGCCGACGTCCGATGGCAGCCCCATGCCGCTTAGTAGAATCAGGGCCTCTTCTTTTCTTGTGCTGTGCTGCTCGGCTTCTCCTGATCATATCGCGACCATGCAGCAGTTCTCACGAAAGAAGGGAGCGGAGCCTGCAGCTGCGGGCGGCGGCAGGCAGCCAGCGCAGGTGCTCTGGGCCTTAGCAGGCGGTGCCTCATCGTCTGGGGTGCAATGGAGCCATGACCGGCCTCAGTGGCACTGCAGCCGTGTGCTTTGAACAACCGTCGTGTCCCCTGACCTGCAGGAAACCAGGGGCCCCCTTCCAGCCTTCCTCCGGCCTTTAGGGCAGGCAGGAGGCGGCGGCAAGCCAGCCGTGTCTGCGCCGGGCGGCGCCGGCCCTGCCGCAGCGGCGGCGCCGGCGGCCTTGCAGCGCCGCCTGCAGCCGCTGGGCAGCAAGCCGCAGCCCGCCCCCGCCACCAAGCCGACTGCCCCTGCAGCACACAAGCTGCAGCGCTGCTTCGGTTTCAGTGCGGGAGGAGGCAGCTCAGAGGAGGAAGAGAATGTGGCACCTCTCAAGCAAGAGAAGCGACCGCTGGCCGCACCGGCAGTAGCGGCTGCGGCGGCTGCCGGCGGCAGCAAGCCGGGTGGCCAGCTGCGCGCGGCAAGCAAGCCGGGCGGCCGTGACCCAATCAGCGGCTTTGGCGGCTCAGGCAGCGAAGGCGGCAGCGCCTCGAGCGATGACAGGGACGCCGGCCTGATGCAGGCGGCTGCTGCGGCCACTGCCAAGATCCTGGCGGCCCGCCGTGCGCAGCGGCAGCAGGCGGAGGGGCGGCAGGAGCGGGATCAGGAGCAGCAGAAGCAGCAGGAGCGCTTGCATCCTCAGCAGACGCAGCAGGAGCGCAAGCAGCAGGCCCAGTTTGAGGGGTGGGAAGAAGTTGATGAAGTCGAGGAGGAGGGTGAGGAGGAAGAGGAGGAGATTGAGAAGAGTGATGAGGAGGAGGAAGGCAGTGAGCAGAGCAGCGAGCTGAGCAGCAGCAGCGGCGCGAGCGAGCGGCCGCAGAGCAAGCGGCGCAGGAGGGACAGCGGCGACTGGGCGCCAGAGAGCTCGGCAGGCGGCAGCGAGTCGGAAGAAGAGTGGGAGGACAGCCCAGCCGCCGCGCCAGCAAAGCAGCGGCAGCGGCAGCAGCAGCCGGTCAAGCCTGCTGCTGCCAAGCCAGCTGCTCGGCCTGCGGCTGCGGCAGCAGGCGCCGCGCGCAACGCCGCCTCCGCTCCCGCCGCCACGCTGCCTGCTGGCGCCAAGCGCAAGCGTGCCGCGCAGGCAGCGGCCGCGGCGGCCGACGGCCTGACGGATGCGACAGAGGTGCAGGAGGACGGCGGGGCAGCGCTGGATGACGGCGCAGCACTGGAGAATGGTGGTGGGAGCAAGCCCAAGCAGGGTGGGGGGCCGCGCAAGCGTACCAACGCCACAACAGCGCCGGTGGTGCTACCCGCAGGCAGGACGGGTTTGGTGCGGCAGCCGCGCATGCCTGACAACATGGCTGTGCATGGTTTTGCTCTGTGGGTTGCATGAGTCGCACTGCCTCACTCCCTGCTTCGCTCCTACTGCTCGTCTCTCCCTGCCCCTCCTGCCACCTCCCCTTGTCCCCTTCCCCCCCTCCTCCCCACAGCCGCCCTCAAGGTGGCTCTGGGCCCACCCTCCACCCTGCTCTGCGAGCTGCCCGGCCAGCTGCTCAACCTGGAGGGGGACTCTGGTGGGTGGGTGGGTGGGTGGGTGGGTGGCCCCACCAGGGCCGGCGACGCAATGGTCAGTGGGGGCCAGCGGCACATGCATACATGCACTGAAGGCACCGGAGCGCACCCAACCAAAGCGCATATGTAGCGGTGCCAACCAGTTTTCCGTGCCGGGCTCGCGTCAGCCAGCATCGCACGGTTTGGCCGACAAGCGCTGTTTGTGCGCCCCCTTCCTGCCCGCAGGCAGCATCGGCCGGGTGGAGGGGCTGCAGCTGGACCTCAAGGGTGGGTTTGTGCAGGGCCCCACACCGCCTTCCCCTACCTGCCTTGAAAGAGTCCCTCCTTGTACTGCCTGGCTCCCACTCCGCTGGTTCATCCGACGATGCACAGCAGGGGGCGGGTGGGGCCGGTCACGAGCGGTGCATCTCACTGGGGTGGATGCTGCGAGCGGGTGCAGGCTGCAGCTCGTCTTGAGGGGTAGGAGTGGAGTGGGTCGTCGCAGACCATAGACTGCAAGAGCTGTCACTCCCCGCTCCTGCAGGCATTGTGTTTGACACCGAGCTGGCGCCCATGGCGGGCACCGCCATGCTCGTGCGCCTGAAGCCTTGCGGGGGCGAGCTGGTGAGCGGCAGCTGCTGCTGCGGGTGTGGCGACCTACTGTGGCTGTGCCGGCACAGCGCTGGCACCCACTCTGCTCGCCGTCAAAGCTGCACCGCTGAAGGACTCGTGCCATGCCGCCAGGAAGCTGCCGGGAAGCCTGGGTCGCCCCCCCGCCAGCCGCCCTACGAGCGCTCCCCCCTGCCTCCCCATTTGCTCCTCTCAGCTCGTGGATCACATCTTCCCCGCGGTGCTGCGCTGCCAGCCTGGCAGCACGTTCGCCGACGCAAACGACGAGCTGCTGAGGTGGGGCATGCTGCGCCCACGCTGAGATCTCCTGCCTTGCATGGTTGCCAGCTGCAAGTCTACCCACCCCGTTCCTGTCTCCTCCTCCCCCTCCTCATCTTTGTCGCCATTGCCTACACGCCCCCATCCGCAGAGAGCTGGGCGGGTACGACAGCGACCATTACATGCAGGGCGAAGAGGAGGAGGGCGCCGGAGCCGGCGGCAAGGGCAAAGTCAAGGGCGGCAAGGGCAAAGCCAAGCCCAAGCCTCGAAGCGGCAGGGGGGCCGGCAGGGGAGGCGGCAGGGGTGGCGGCGGCAGGGGGCGCGGAGGCAGGGGTGGCATGCGCAAGCCTGCCGCCAAGCCCAAGGCCCCAGCAGCAGGCAAACCCAAGGCGGCGACGGTGCGCAAGCCGGCGGCCAATCCCGCCGCCAAGCCGGCAGCCAAGCCTGCCTACAGCTCTGAGTCCGAGTTCAGCTTTTAAAGCCCGTGCCTCGAGGAGGGAAGCCGGGCATGCGCCCTTGCACGCCACCGTCTGCCCGTCTCTCCTTATCTTGTCCTGGCTACACGTG
The DNA here is from genome assembly GCA_002245815.2 of Micractinium conductrix. Taxonomy (NCBI): domain Eukaryota; kingdom Viridiplantae; phylum Chlorophyta; class Trebouxiophyceae; order Chlorellales; family Chlorellaceae; genus Micractinium; species Micractinium conductrix. The sequence goes on from LHPF02000046.1 coordinate 183,775, forward strand.
TGGACGTGAGTGCAGACGTTTCACAGCATGAGGCGACACAGGCAGGGGGATGAGATGCTGGGCGGCCGGCGGCCGCCAGGCAGCAGCAAGGGGACTCTCAGCAAGGAAATGGGAGCGGCAACCAGCAAGGGGGTGAAAAGAAAGGGGCCAGCACCGAAGACGGCAAGCAATGCGCACAGACAAGGGGGAGTAGAAAGGGGATACGAGGAGGGGTGGGTGGGAGCGGCAACAGCGAGCAAGGAACAGGGGGCAGGCGAAACGGGAGCAGGAGCGAGCATGAGGGCGGACAGAGGAACCCAGCGAGCAGGAGGGTCGATTCTCAGCCGGTTCCTGAACACCAGCGCAGCAAAACCTGTTTTGCGGCGTGCTGATCAGAAGTAGGCGTAGTCGCCGCCGGCGTCGTCGTCATCCAGATAGCCCTCATCATCATCGAAGTGCTCGTTCTGCGGGGCGGGGGCGGGTTAGGGAGGTGCAACGTAGAGGCTAGATGAATTTCAGCAGCAGCGGCAGCGGCAGTGGCAGCGGCGGTGGTGGCGGCGGCGGCGGCAGCCTGCCTCGCTGCTCGGCACCATCATCGCGGCCCCCTCGGCGCACCTGGTAGTAATCATCATCATCCACAACGTCGTCCTCCTCCTCCTCGATCTCCTCAACAGGCGCTTCGTCGTCACCCTCAGCGCCGCCGCCCGCCCCGCCGCCCTTGCCAGCCGCCGCGGGCCCCTTGCCAGCCGCCGCGGCGCCCTGTGGGGGGGGAGAGCACGAAAGGTGGCCAAAGGGGTGGGCGAGGAGGCTGGCATGGGGCAGCTCTCGCCGATGGTTGCAAGCAGCCCTTCGCTGCGCGGTTCGATGCGCTTCCCCCCTGCGTACTTCCCCCCTGCGCCCCCCGGCACTGCCTCCCGCCAAACCTTCACTGCCCCAGCTTGCCCCAACCTCCTCGCTCGCCCCAAAACCTAAGCCCAGGCCCCCATACATTCATCCACCAGCGCCGCAGCATTACACACGTGTGCCGCAGACGCGCCAAGCCTGGCCAGCCTCCCTCACCCTGTCCTCCCGCCATGCCATCTCCTCCAGCTTCCCAAGCGCTAAATCCTCCTTGGACGCCTCTGCCCGCCGCGACTGCTGCCCCGCCCAGAAGGCCTTCTCCGCTGCCGCCGTCTTGGCGGTGCTGCAGCGCAGAGGAGGAGAGGTGGGGGTGGTGGACGGGGTTAGGCCCAGCCCAGACAGGTGCAGGAGGGCCCTCGACAGCAGGGTCCTGTGGGGGCCCGGCTGGCCCACCATGCCACCCCTACCAGCCCCCAACCTGCCGCCTTCTCCCCCCCCCCCCCCCCCCCCCCGGGCCATGCAAGCTCACCGCCTCTGCTTGATGTAGAGCTCTTGGGGGAAGAAGAGCGAGTGCAGGGTGAGGGTCACCGGCGCGTCGCCGCCCGCCGCAAAGCCCGCAGCCGTGGGCGGCTTGGCCGCGCTGCCGCCGCCGCCTCCCCCCTGTGCAGGCAAGAGGTCTTTGTAGCTCTCCACGTGGTCTGCTCGTACCCGCTTCTTGCCAGTAATGCTGCCAGCTGCCGCCGCCGCCGCTGCTGCTCCTGCCTCTGCGGCCGCCGTGCTGTCCGCCTTGCTGGCGGCCGCGGCGCCTGCTGCTGCCTCCGCCTCGTCGTCGCCAAGGAAGTAAGGCGACTTGCGCCAGGAGGTGCGCAGCTGGTGGCGCCACAGCTGCGGGTGGAGTGGGTGGGGTGACGGGTTGGGGAATGCGAGCAGCGGTGGCGGCTGCGGCGGCACATGGGCAAGTGCATACGTCGGGCTTGCAGGCTGCCAACAGCAAGCTGCACAGCCCTTGGCAGACTCACCACCTGGCGCTCGGTGGACGGCAGGATCTCGGGCAGCGCCGGGAACAGGTCTGGATCGATTTTCTGCAGGAGAGCGTGGGGCGGCGGCGGGCGGGCAGCGACGGTGGGCGGCGGCTCCACCTCGCTCGGGGCTCCTGTGCACGGTGCCCCGCGGCTGCATCGGCATCTTCGAGGCACACAGCCGCTGCTGGGAGCAGCGGGGCCCTCGCTTTCGCACCGGGAAGACAGGCGGCGGGCGCTCGGGCTGCTCCGTCTGAATTATCTTTCCCTCGTCATCTCGCGCCACAGGGTGTATACCCGGAGCGCCTCGACCGCCACGACCTCCTCGTCCGCCTCTTCCTCCGCGCCCCGACATTCGTTCTGCGCTCCCACTGCAGTAGAGGTAAAGCCAAAGCGTGCCACAATGCGGCGTGAGGGCGTCATGCGTGCACATGCAGTGCCAGTGCTAAGCCGCCAGCGGACTGCCGTCCCACGTCGTCCTGCATCTCAGCTCAGGTGTATCCAACAGTGGTGCAGCCCAGAGGACTCACACATCAAGAAGTTTACAATAATAATTTACAGTTGCGGTGCCAAGCCAAGATCAAAGCACGGGAGCCTCACAGCCCGTCGAGCCACTGCCGCATGGACTGCGCCGCCGCCTCCCACCGCGTGTCGATCATGCAGTCGTGAGCGGTGTTCTCCCAGCGCGTGGGCGCCACCCCGAACCAGCGAGCCGTCTCCTCCACCGCGGTCCAGTCCACCACTATGTCTGTCATGCCGCCGGCCACAAAGGTAGGCAGCTGCCGTGCCGCCGAGGGGAGCGCCGGCAGCGGTAGCACCTGCAAGGGCGGGATGTTGTCAACAGCATTGCACTGGTGTGCCTCCAAGATGTGGGCCTGCTCAGCTGACGCACAGGCGGCAGCGCGGGGAGCAACCCTGCAGCCGTCCCCCAGCTCCGTCGCTCTCCGTTCCCACAGCGCCGCCCTCCTTTTAGCGTGCGTGCCATAGAGAGGCGCACCTTGTTGAGCGCTGCAAGGTCGAGCAGCCGCACGGGGCTGCAGGCCGCCAGCTGCGCCTGGTAGCGAATCAGATCTCCCTTGGGCAGGTCGGCAGAGAAGAAGGTGAAGCGGGCCTCGTCCAGACTGCGCGCAAACGACTTGCCCACAAACGCCCTGCGGCGGGGGGAGGGGCGGGCGGAGGGAAGGTGGGGCAGGGAGGGGGCAGGTGGGCGACGAGCCCCGCGGCCCAGGGGGCGGGAGTCAGCAGGGGCCGGTGCAGCAGGCCGTGCAAATTGTCGGGCCCTCCGCCCCATGCAACCAGCACCCCTCACCAAGTGATCTTCCAGGCTTCCCACAGCGACTTTTTGAACACCCGACCAATGATGTCGCGGTTGCCTGCAAGCGAGGAGGGTGTGGGGGAGAGAGAGAGATTCGTCAACATGAATGGGCATCTTGGCACTATTTCAACGCACTTGTCAACTCGAGCGCTGGGGCGCGAAGACCGATCCTTCTTTGCACTGCCTCCTCCCGCTGCTCCCAGCCGGCAACGCGCCTGTGGGCGGCACGCCGCACACGCACGCCACGCCCGCCAGCGGCGGCCGCTGCGCCGCCTCGACAGCATACTTTTCGGCAAGCAGGGCGCCAAAGGAGTGTGCGACGAGCACTGGGGGTGCAGGCAGGGAGGCCACCACAGCTGCCAGGTCGTCTGTGAGAATGTCCAGGTCGCCAGAGACCTGCACAAGCAGGGTCCCCCAGGGGCAGGCTGCGCATGCTTTCCATCCACCTTCTCGTCGGCACGCGGCGGAACGGGGAGGCCACAGCTAGCCCACAACTAGCGAGAGATGCCGGGCCGCCCGAAACCCGTCAGGTGTTGCAGGGACAAGGTGCAGGCGTGGCTTGCTTTCCTTAGCGTCCCTGCCAAGGGCCGACTGCCCAGGCCGCACATGCAAATGACTGGCAGTTGCGCCACGCTGGCGTGCAGCACCAGGCCCTACCTTGAGAGGCTCTCCGGCTGGGGTCTTGCGGTCGCTGCCGCCCTGCCCGCGCAGGCTGACAGCATAGCAGTCGTACCCGGCAGAAGCAAAATAGGGCATCCACCGCTCGCGCCAGCACCACGCGCCATGGTAGCTGCGGGAGGGGGGAGGGTAGAATGGTGGTTGAGGCTGCTAGTGCTGGTTGAGGCAGCGCACGCACTTGCCCCTGCCCAGACACCCCATATCCACATATCAGATAGTATGGTGGTTGAACAAATGCACGTTCCTCCGCCATTGCGACTCCCCCCCCCACACACACACCCCTTGACCTGGGGCATCTCTAAGCAGCACGGCCTGCTGCCTGTCCAGCTGCAGCCAAGCGGCCCGACGCCTCACCTGCCATGCACAAAGAGCAGCGGCGGGCGGGGCGTGGCGGCAGCGCCGGGCGCCGCTGGCAGGTGCAGCAGCTCTAGGGACATGCCGTCGGGCAGCACCAGCCGGGTTTCACGCACAAAGCTGTGGGCGGGCAGGTGGGGGCGAGGCAGGGGTGTGGGAGAGGAGGGGGCTGCGCAAGGGTGGTGGCAGGCGGCGGGACAGCGGCCGAGAGGTGGGGTGCAGGGCACGCAGGCGCGTGAACAACAGCACCGTGCTTTGCAGGACTGCAAGTAGTGCAATTGCAAAACAAAGAGGTGTGCACGCCCGCCTGGCTGCTAGCTGCCTCACCCGGCAGCGGCGGCGGCAGCGGCGGCGGCAGACACGGCGGCGGCGCAGGACCGGCGAGCACCGCGCTGCTGCCGGCGCCCCATCGATGTGTAACCATTCCCAGCGGCGCCCCCAACTGCTCTGGACAGCAGCAACGCAGGCCGGGCGCTGTGGGCGCCGACCGCAGGGCAAGTCGGCAGCACAGCGGTGCAGGCTGCCCGAGGAGCCATGGACACGTGAGACATGATCGCAGGAGCGGTTGATGAAAAGGATGGCGCAATGTGTGGACCGCTGGGATCTCTGGATGGCCTTTGGGTGAAGAAGCCTGTAGGTCGCCGACTGCGCATGCAAGAACGCGTAGCGCTATTCTCAACACATCCTAGATTTTTTGACTGCACATTCTGAAGGGGGCCCACACCTTTCTGGTTGGGGTTGAGAGGCTCGGCAAAATGTGGCGAGTGGGAGCTGTTTGCGCCGCTTCTGGGCTGGCTCTGCCGCTCGTGCTATCCGCACAAGAGCAGGCACGCTGCCAACAGCAGCAGGCGCCCCACAACAACTCCGCCGCCGCTGCCGCCACCGCCGCCAGCGAGCGGGAGCTCGCTGCGTTTGCCGACTGGCTGCGGCGGCAGGGCGCAGACGTGGATGCCATAACCTTCAAGCAGTCGGACAAGGTGAGGAGGAGTCGACATGACTCGCTGGTGGGGTGCCGCAGGCATTCCCACCGGAGCATGTCCCGCGCAACTCCCTTCAACCTGGACCGCTTGCTGCACACCGACTCGCCACACATTTGCTGCCAACCATGCCCGGTTGGCGCCCTCCTCCCACCACAGGACCAGGGGCGGTATGGAGTGTATGCTGGCGAGGGTGTGCAGCAGCGCGGCCGGCGCGGCTGGCTGGGCAGCCTGGCCGGCTTAGGGGGCTGGGGCAGCGGCACGCCGGTGCCAGTGGCCGCCTTCCCCCTGTCGGGCACGCTGACAGCCGCCACGCTGGCGCAGCACCCGCAGCAGGGCCCTGTGATGCGCGAGCTGCTCCAGCTGGGCCTCCTGGAAGAGCGCACAGCTGTCATCCTGCACTTGGCGGTGGAGCGGCAGCGCCTGCGCCAGCAGCGCGCTGCCGGTGGCGGCGGCGGCGGCGAGGGGGGCGGCATGCTGCCCTGGCTGGCCCTGCTTCCCGACAGCTTCTCCACGACCCTCTACTTCTCCGAGCTGGACCTGCAGTGGCTGCGCGGCACCACGCTGCACAAGGCCACGCGGTGTGCTGCACTGGGGGGTGCCGCCGCAGGCATGGAGCCCACAGGGCCAGTATCGTTGCTGGGGGAGCGACCACTGGCATTGCGTGCGCCGAAACCGTTGGCCAGCAGGGCGGGTGGCTGACGTGTGGCGCCCTCTCCGTGCTGCTCGCGCAGGCTGCGCCAGAAGGCGCTGCAGGAGGCGTGGAAGCGGCTGGCACCCGCGGCGGCGCAGCTGGCGGCGCAGTCGGGCGTGGCGCAGGCCCCCAGCTTTGAGGACTTTGCTTGGGCAAACTCGGTGTTCTGGTGAGCAGCCCAGGCGGTGTTGCTGCAGGCGGTGCCTCGATCAGCTGCTGTCGCATGTGCAGGCACCAGCTCGCTCAATGCATCGGCATGTTTCTGTGCGGGGGTGCTGCAGTTCCCAACACTCTCCATGCCACCCTGCCCCTGCCCTGCAGGTCTCGGGCCATCGCCTTCCCCGGCCCTGCCGCCGATGGCCGAGGCGTGGAGATGCAGGAGGGCATTGTGCCAGGTGGGACTGCAAGGGGGATGGGGCAGGCGGCAAGAAGGGAGGCTCATTGGCGGCAGTTTGGTGTTCCTGCCCACCTGATGCTCTGCTGACGCTCGGCTGCCTCCTCCTGCCTCTCCCTCCCTCTCCAATTCCTGCCGTCCGCCTCGCTGCCGCAGGGCTGGACTTCTGCAACCACGCCTCGCCCTCGCCCTGCTACTGGACCGTTGCAGCGGCAGCGGCCCTGAAGCAGCCCAAGCAGCCAGGACCCGGCAAGGGCGGCGCCGGCGCGTCGCCGAACGCGGTCAGCCTGGTGTGCCCGCGCCGTGCGCTGCCTCAGCCTGGACAAGAGGTGGGTGTGTGCGGCGTGGATCCCGATCCCCTGTCGCCCGTGACAACCATGCAGGACCTGCAGCCCTGCGCTGCTGCATGCAACTCAGGTGTTGGGTCGGCATCGACGTGGGGAAGGGGCGCCGAGGGCTGCGCTCCTGTGATGCCCTCACCCCCTCCCCCTTCCAGGTGAGCATCGACTACGGAGGCAAGAGCAACGAGGAGCTCATGTTTCTGTACGGGTGGGTGGGGTGGGGTGGGGTGGCTGTGCTAGTACTAGACGTCCATGGCAGACTTGTCTGTACGGGTGGGGTGGGGTGGAGTTCCTGTGCGAGAGGATGTCTATGGCAGGCAGTGTGCAGCAGGAGAGAGGCAGAGGGACGCGCCCGGGCACTGGTGCCGCTGCATCCCTGCCGTCACCCCTCCCCGCCTGCGCTGCGCCCACTACTCTATGCGTGCAGGTTTGCGCTGCGGGACAACCCTGCCGAGGTGCTGACCCTGATGTGCCCGCTGCCGCCGCCAGCGGAGTGGGACGAGGGGCTGCGTGCCCGCCTGGCGCTCCTGACAGCACGTGGCCTCCGCCCTCAGCTGCACCTCCCCTCCGCTGACCTGCTGGCCCCGTCCGACGGCGCCGCCACCAAGCGCGGCAAGGCCGCCAAGGCAGCGCCTGCGGCAGGAGGCGCCGCCGGGGGTGGTACATCAGACGCAGACCTGCCCGAGGGCGTGCTGCGCACGCTGGAGGTGTTCGTGCTGTCGCCCGCTGAGGTGGCAGCTGAGCTGGAGGCTGCCGCCAGCGACGGCGGTGCCCCTGGCAGCGGCGGCGGCAGCGGCGGGGCCCCCGGCGGTGGCGGCAGGGGGAGCGGTGTGAGCGAGGAGGATGCGTCTGGTCAGCGCATGGCGGTGCTGACCACCCTTGTGCGCCTGCTGGAGGTCAAGGTTTTGGAGCAGGAGGGGCAGGAGGGTGAGCCCGGCTGTGGGGGCGGGTGGTGGTGCGGACTAAGGGCGGGTCCTGGATGGCTGCACGACCGCAAGTGGCGGGAGGGTGATGGACGAGGTGGCGACGTTGCAGCCAGTGCTGCCTCGTGTGCCTGGTGCCCTCGCAGCTTCTCTCCGTCTCCACCACCTGCCACGAGGCACCGGCTCGCTTGCTGCCCATGTGGCGCTGCTTGCGTCTGCTGCATCCGCCCCATTCCACTCCCTTGCCACCCAAATTCCCGCCCACTTGCCCGTGCGCCTGCACCCGGCCACCGTCTGCAGGCACCGGTCCGCTGGAGGGCGACGAGCTGCTTGCGCGCGCTGGGGATGCGCTGTTCTCTCGGAACCAGCGGCACGCGCTGCTGTATCGCATGGGGCAAAAGGCGCTGGCCCGAGCCTACCTGGCGCATGCCAAGCGCTTGCTGCAGCGGGAGATGGCGCACCTGGCGCGGCTGCAGAGCGAGGCGTAGAGGAGCCTTCTTGTGGCGGCTATAGATGGCGGCAGCGGGGGAAGCGACGGTGCACGTTCGGTCTCACATCCCTGCCTCCAGGGCTGCATTTTGCTGCTGCGATCCTTCTGATTCGGTGTTTTAACCGGTGTTGCTATCACAAGGAGCACCTCAAGACTTCAGTGTGAGGCAGGGGTAGCCTGGCAGTCCCGGTAACACTCGCTGGGCGAAGCGGCGACGGCGGCGGTGGGCCAGCCATCGCCTTGCCTCGGGGCTTGCGGAGTGCGCCACGCTTGGCCGCCGCCTTGATCTCGCGCTTAGGCGCCTTTTTGGCTTCAGGGTTAGCCAACGCGCCAGACCTGCATTTCTGCGAGCGAGGAAGGCTCGCGGGCCGCCCGAGACAACATGCTGCCACTCAGGCCGCCCTCTCCACCATTACAGCCCCTTCTCGCGCGATCGCGCGCCTCCTCGCCGGCAGCAAGAGATCGCCGGCAGCAGCAGCGGGGCCTGACTATGGGCCTCCTGGCGAGCGCCGCCGTTGCGTCGCTGCTCCTGGTGCTTTGCACCTGGCAGGGTGCCGCGCAGCTGGAGCAAGGCACCACGAAATCGGTGCGTGAGCGAGCAGTGAGGTCAAGGGCGCTTGGCAGCCTGGGTGCGCCGCCGACCGCCAGCGTCTACCCACCTCCTGCGTGAGGCCCCTGCTGGCACAGTTAGTCGCAGCCTGAGTGTGTGGACGGCCGGGAGAATAGCACTCATACGCAGCCCTTGCTGCTGTCCAATGCTAGTATCTTGCCAGCACACCTGCGCATGCACTGCAGCAGGCAGACGGCTCCCTAGTGCGAGTGCACCCGGGGCTGACAGTTTGTTGCAGCTGCCACGCTTGCCTCGCACGCTCGCACCGCCCACATGCTGCAGGCTGGACCACCCGAGTTCGTTCGTATTGCGGGCGGACAGTTTGTGGTTGGCTGCAAGGCGTTCACTGTTAGCGGGTGAATGTCGTGGTGCTGCTGTACTGAACAGTTTGCTAGGTCGCCCCGTCCCAATCCGCGCGGTGGAGCTGGCGTCGGGTGCACGCTGCAGCTGCTGCTTGCCACCTGCCGCCGTCGCTGCCGCCGCCGCCTGCAGCGGCTGCCGCTGCTGCTGACCGCCCCTTTTCCGCTGCTGCTCACCGTGCGGCACAGGTGGAACCAGTGGGAGGCCGTGGAGGCGGCCTCCGGGGCTCTGGAGCTGTTTGGCGCCAGCCTGCCGCCCGACACCACCGGCCCGCAGCTGCTGCGCCAGCAGCTGGACCGAGCGGTGGCAAACGGGTTCTCCGTCGTGCGCGCGTGGGTCAGCCCCGTGACGGCGCAGTACGCGCTGCAGACGTCCCCGGGGCAGTACAACGAGGCGGTGTTCAGGGGGCTGGATTACCTGTTGGATCAGGTGGGATGCTGCTGGGGGCAGGGAAGGAGAGGCAGCGAGGGAGAGGCACGCCTGCTGTGCATGCCTGATGTAAGGCCCCGCCTGGGAAGCCCGGTGCGACGCAGGCATAAGGGTTTGGTTGACTGCAACATGCTGCTGTGCACAGACGATGCCCGCACGCGGCTCGCCTGCACCCTGTCCCCCCACATCCCCCACCCATCTGTTTAATCAGGCAGAGCGCCGTGGCCTGCGCGTGCTGCTGGCGCTGACGGACAACTGGCAGCAGGCGCGCTGGGGACTGGGTGGTTGGTGTGCCGGTGCCGCAGAATGGCGCGCACATGGCATGTGCTGAAGCAACAGCAGGCTGGCCCATGCGAGCTGCGCGTGCTAGGTGTATTTCGCTCATCTGCCCCATCCCCTCCTGCCCCGCATGCCTTGCCCCCCCGCCCTGGCCCAGACTGGCGGCGCCGATGAGTTTGTGCGGTGGGCGGAACAGGGCCTGGCCCACGAGGCCTTCTTCACCGACGAGCGAGCCAAGGTCCGCGGGGACCCTGCCCTGCCTGCTTCCCAGCCAGGCGGATCGACTCGCAGGGCGTTCCCCAGCCTCCCTTGCGCCGCCGCTTCCCCTGCTGACACCCTCCTCCCCCAGCCCAATCCCATGAGACCTCTGCGGGCTCCCCGTAGACCTAAAATGATTAATTGATTGATTGATTGCTGCCGTCGTTCGGGTCATGTTTGCCTAACCTCCCTCTCACGCCCTGGCTGCGGCTGTGCAGGCCCCGTACAAGGCGCATGTGCGCGCCGTGCTGACCCGCGTGTCGGCGCTCAGCGGGCGGCGCTACAGCGACGACCCAACCATCTTTGGTGGGTGGCAGCGCTGGGCTCGCGCCAGAGGCAGGGCGGCTGCGTCCTGTGGGCTCCTGCCTTTCCCTTCCCACCTTCGACACAGTGCCTCACCGCCTCCTCACCTCGTGCGCAGCGTGGGAGCTCATCAACGAGCCGCGCTGCTTCCGGTGCGGCGACGCGCTGCAGAACTGGATTGCAGAGATGGCGCGGTACGTGAAGAGCCTGGATTCAAACCACCTGCTGACGGTGAGCAGGGGTGTGCACCGTAGCCGGTGTGCGTACAATTGCTGGTGTGGAGAAGGAGATGGCGCAGTACATCAAGAGCCTGGATTTAAACCACTGGCCAGCGGTGCTGACGGTGAGCAGGGGCACATTGCGGCAACTTCGTGCATGGGGCACGTCGCGGCGTGCTGCTGGCAGCGAGGGCTGCTTGCGCTGCTGGGCGTTGATGGCTGGCGTGGGGGTGCCGCAGCTGCGGGTGGCAGAGATGGTGGCACGCAGCATAGCGTGACAAGCCAGTTGTCCTCACCTATGCCCACCTGCCCGCCCCCACATGCTGTCCCCAACCGCTCTGCTTTGGTTGCAGGTGGGTGAAGAAGGCTTCTACCCTGCGGGCGTGCCCCAGGCTGCCGCCAACCCCTCGGGCGCCGACTCGTGGGCAACGGAGGAGGGACAGGTGGGGTGGGGTGGGGTGGGGTGGAGGGGGGGTCGCAGTGTAGCGGTGTGGAGGCCAGACTGCACTGATGCTGTCCCATCTGCTGCAGATGTCCTGGCGCTTCTTCTCTTCGCATGCTGCTCTGACCTTCTTGATGTGCTGTTCCCCCCCCTTCATTGCTGCAGGACTTTGTTGCCGACCACTCGTCCCCAGACATCGACTTCATGGCCATCCACCTGTGGCCCAACAACTGGCAAGTAACTCAATCGGGGACAGGTGGCAGCGGCGGTGGGTCCGGCAAACAACCTAGCACAGGGCAGCGGCACGCCTTGAGTTGGTGCCGCGCTGCGGCGGGCTGCATGGAAGTGCGTGTGGGCCGCGTTGCCCAACCGCACCCCCTGCCTGCAAACCCCCTGCCTGCAACCCCCTGCCTGCCTCTTGCAGGCAGGACACGTCGGACACGTTTGTGCGTCGCTGGATCCAGCAGCACGTGGCTGATGCAGAGGCAAGAGGGAGAAGCATGCCAGGGCGCCATGCTAATGTGGCTTTGCAGTGGCATGCAGGCAGGAGGCAGGTCGTCTTACGACTCGCTCTCAACCCACTCGAACCCTTTGTGCCTGCGCAGGCCGCCGGCAAGCCGCTGCTGCTTGAAGAGTTTGGTGTGTGGGGTGGTGACAAGGCTGAGCGAGGCAGGCTGTACAACCAAGTGCACGAGGCGGTCACAGAGGCAAGGCAGGGGTCAAACAGGCAGGGGGCGGCTGCGAGCGGTGGGCAGGAGCAGGGGAGGGTGCATGGGGGGAGGAGAGGCCGCTGCAAGCTGGTGCCCTGCTGCACTCTTCACATCTTGCAGGTGGGGCTTGCAAGCGGGGCAAGCACTGGCAGTAGTGGTGCGTCGCTACAGCATGTCCCGTTGCCCCAGCCGCGCCCAGCCCACCCTGCACCCCCACCCCGCTCCCCCTGCCGCTGCAGAACGCGCAAGCCGGCGGGCCGCTCAAGGGCGGCATGTTCTGGACCTGGTACGCCCCCGGCCAGAAGGCCCCTGCCGAAGAGCGCAACGGCGCCGGCGGCCTGTTTGGTGCGTGCTGAGAGCCACGGTGGCGGTTGTGGGGCAAGGTCGGGACACGGCTGCGCTGCTGCAGCACTGTTGACTGCAGTGGATGGATGGGCGGTGGTGGGAGATGGAGGTGAGGGCACCATGCCAGCTTGCAGACCGTGCCATTGCAGCACGTGCCCTTGCAGCCGGTATCCTTTCTGCCTCGACCCCCTGCTTTAGATGCTTGCTTTCACCACACGTGTGCTTCTCTTTGGGCGGCTCCCCCTTCCTGTCCCCCACTTCCCCCAGGCGTCTTCGAGACCGACCAAGAAACCTGGCCCTCCATCCAGCGCTTTGCCTCCGACATGCGCCGGCTGGGCGGCGCCTCCGTGCCCGGCTGCTCGTCCGCCGTCCGCTCGTTTACGCGCGCGCCGGCGGTCCCTGCGCTGCCAGACTGCGCTTCCACTGCGGTGGGCGGCAAGCCTGGCACAGGGCGGGAGGGCCCCGGCTGCGACTTGGATGTGAACGAGTGCGTGCGCGGCACCGCGGGCTGCGCCGGCAACGCCTCGTGCGTCAACTCGCCAGGTGCGCTGGGAGCAGGCGGCGCTGGTGGGGGTGTGGCGAAGCTCGGGGGCGTGCAGCGGACGAATGTTGATGTTGATGCCCGGCACGTCCAGGCACACGATGTCTCGTGTACTCAGCTTCCCATGCTCCCCGCTGGCCCGTGCCAGGCGGCTTCACCTGCGCCTGCTTCCCTGGTTACACTGGGAACGGCGCCACCGGCTGCACTCCTGACGAGGTGGGTCAGTGCTGGGCCGCCAGCGACGGTCGCACATGGGTTACAGCATGTCGACTAAACGCTAGGCTGCGTGCGCTCCAAGATTCTGCACGCTGGCCCTCCCGCACGTCCCCTCCCCTTGTGCAGGGCGCACTGGCGGCGGTGCGGGCACGCTACGCCACCGAAGGGGTGGGCAAGCTGGCCTGCCAGGAGGGGAAGGACCTGCCCTACCCGGCAGGTGCGAAGAGGGAGGGGGAGGGTGGATTGGGGCAGGGTGATGGAGGGGGCTACCAGGGGCCCAGCGGCGGTCTGCCGCGCTCTGACCGGAGCACCCACGTCCGTGTGCTCTCACCCCTTTGGCCCACATGCTGCCCTTCCCAGGCGCCCCCGGCTATCTTGATGACGCAATCGGGGCGCTGCAGCGTCTGCGTGCCGCGGGCCAGGTGAGAGAGTTGCAGAGGAGAGCCCGGCAGATGGGGCTGGCAGGCGGGGGAGTAGGGAGATGAGGAGGCGCTGGGTGCACGACTGAGCTCCGCCAAGGCAGGCCAGCAAGCCGTGCACGCGACATGCAGACCGCAGCATGCGCCCACGTCTCAACCTCCTCGGTGCCTCGACTCAGCCAGTCGCTGCGTCGCTTCACTCCTGCACGATCCCTTCGTCCCCACGCAGGGCGCCTTTGGGTCGCGCACCGCGGTGTCCCCTCTGGCCTGCATGCTGGCCTGCGACGCCGCGCCCGGCTGCGACTCCTTCTCTTACAACGCGGTGCAGCGCGCCTGCTTCCTGAAGCGCGGCGCCTCGCGCGCCACCTGCCGCGCGCCCGCAGTCATGTGCGTGTCGGCGCGCGGCCAGGCCTACTCGTGCGGCTCGTGGCAGACGTACTACCAAAACGTGACTGGCGGCGGCGGCGCCGCCGCGAGCGATGACGGCTCGGCGGAGCTGGTGCTCCCCCCTGCCGCTCAGCAGGCCAGCGTGAAGCTGGTGGAGGCCTTCGAGGCGCCATGAGTGCTCACCCGCATGAGTGCCGCCCGCTCGCCCGCTCGCCCCGCTCGTGCTGCATCCTGTCGCCGATTTCCTCCCACGGTGGCGGCCGCTCGACATGCCGCGTTCTCCGTAATCATTGTAATTACTTAGCGCAGCATCAGGCAGTGCCGGTGATCCTCGATCAGTGCGATTGCGCGCCATCAGAAGAGGAGGGGCCTCTCTCTGCCCGCCTCTGGCCTCTTGGCATCGCTCTCACACCTGTCGCGATGCGACTACAGGCACGGGCGGGCGAGCGGGGAACGATAGGCATCGCAGGACCTGCAGAAGCTCGCTTTGAACTGAACACCCGCTTCCCGCCCTCTGTCGCCTTCCAGGACGTCCTGGTCAAGGCCGGATCTGCCTCAGAGTTGGAGGCGGCGCTGGAGCGTGTGTTGAACGCGGAGGACAAGCTGGAGCTCAGTGAAACGGGATTGCGGGCGCTCGCCAAGGAGCTGGACGGCCTGCAGGTGCGCTGGTGGGGCGATGGGACGCACCGCCTTGCGACGTGGCGACCGCAGCGCGGCTCCTAGGCACTGCTGCGAGCGCCGCCGCCCTGGTGCCGCTCACCCGCCCGCCGCGCCCCTCTGCCCTGCAGGCCTCGAGCTCTGCAGGTGGCCTGGCAAACGTGCGACTGGCAGGACTGCTGGTCAAGGCCACTACAGATGGAGAAGACCTCTCGTGAGTGAAGCAACCTGGGGAGCCATGCGGGGGCGGACGGTGCAACGACGGCAGGAGGCTTGCGCCGCCGGGTGGCCGCTACGCTGGCCCCACCCGACCATCACCTCCCCCCCGCCTTTGCTCGTCCCCCCTTTCCCTGATGCAGGGATGCCCAGCGGCGCGTGCTGCTCGAGCCGCGCTATCCCGCGGCGCTTTCAGGGCTGCTGTTGGGTGCTGCGGCGGCGCTGCGTGGCGGCGCGCAGCCCGCCGAGGAGCACGTGGAGGCGATGGATGTGTTGGCGCATGCGCTGGGGGACGTGGCGGAGATGCAGGGTGCGTCAGAGCGGGGCGGGTGGGCGGGGCGAGGGACGGGTGCGAGGGACGATGCAACCAATCATGGGGTGCGCCTTGCGACCTGCTGCAGGCCCTGCCCCCACCGCCCCCCTGCTGCACCGCCTTCCTGAACGCGCACATCCCCCTGCAGGCGGCGGTGACGGCGCGCAGCAGCGCGGCAAAGACATGTTTGGCGCGCAGGCGCTGCCTGCTCTGCTGGCGGTGCTGCTGGCGCCCGACGCCGGCGCCGCGCTGCTGCCCGCCAAGCGCTCTGCGTCTGCTGGGCTGCTGGAGTTTCTGCTCAACAGCAAGGCGAACTGCGAGGTGCTGGCTGGGCAGGCAGACAGGTTTGTGGGGCGAGCGACATATGGAACGTAAGATACAACATGGGGAGGTTGGGGACCGTTTTGTGCAAGGCAACCTGGGCAGCCATTGAGTGCAGTGGAGTAATTCGGCTCAAACGTGGCATCCTTTCTCACGCAAAGGGCCGTTTGTTCCCTGTCCTAGCAGTGCCGGGCCGCTGTTTGGAGAGCTGCTGGCCAACTGTGGAGACGTGGGAGTGCAGGTAGGGGGTGGCAGGGAGGGCAAAGAATGGAGGAGGCCCCGCAGGTCGACGCACACATGTGCGCTCAGACGCATGCATGGGCAGAGAGACTGCATAGTGCTGCGCCGGTGGCTGTGTTGTGTGGATCGCCTCGCCGCCGGTCTACATCTGTCCTCTCACATAATCAGTCGGTGCGACGCCTGCGTCGCCTGGCGCATGCCTGCAGCACTGCGCCCCAATCTACCACAGTGTGCTCTGCTCCGACGCGACTCTTTCTGATCCCCCCCCCCCCCACACTACGAAATGTTTGTGCTGCGCGGCGGTGTCCAGTCTCGCCTGCTTTGCACACTGCCGCCAACGCCCACGGCGCGTTTAATAGAACGTTTTTAATACTCTTCAGTTATAAAATTGAAGGATTTCGCCCAGAAGCGCCTCGCGCGCCGAGCGCTTTCCGAGGTTCGCCGTCGCTGCTCC
Organism: Micractinium conductrix; assembly: GCA_002245815.2. NCBI lineage: Eukaryota > Viridiplantae > Chlorophyta > Trebouxiophyceae > Chlorellales > Chlorellaceae > Micractinium > Micractinium conductrix. Next base: position 199,497 of record LHPF02000046.1, read on the forward strand.
TCACTGAAAACCTTCAGTCTTGCGTCAAATGGCATTTGAACGCCCGAGAAGGCAGCGCTCCGGGGATCCGAGGCCGGTGGACTCCACGCGAGACTGGAGCCCAGCGAGGCTGGGAACCGCTCCCTCGAGTCTCCCCGCCCGCCTGGGGCAAGCTAGACAGCGACTATGCAACAAACATAGAAATGGAGGCACAGCGGCGGGCCTAAGGGAGCGCCCTGGTGCTGATTGTGGGGTGCCGTCGCCCACGTCGCCGCCAGCGGGGCGGCACGCCGGTCTGGCGTGCCGTGCCCTGCTGGCTGCCCGGTGGCACAAAGGTGCAGTAACGCTCTGTACCCGCTTGATAATCGTTCAATCAGCCGCTGGCCCGCATGTGACGGTCCTAGAAACGATTTCGGGTGCGCGGCAGCGCGCCGCGCGGCACCGGCTGCCTGCTGCGCGGCAGCCTTGTGATGCCTGGCTTTGCGCTTTGTGTCGTCATCGCTGTTAATTTACTTTTACAACGCCATAAGCATCTGAGGAGCATGGCGGAGGCGCCGGTGGGCACCTGAAGTGCCGCAGCGACGACGCAGCGGTGCCGCCGCCGCTGCCAGGCGGCGATGCCGGCAGGGGTGACCCAAGGCGCCCGGCGCGCACAGCCGCGCCTCACAAGCCGGCCCGGGCAGTATCATGCGCACACTGAAGAGGGCGGAGCGGCGTCTGGGCTTCCCACGCGAATTTCGACATCGCGCGGGCCTCATGCCCGCGCTGAAGGCCCGTCCCCGAACCCATAAAGGCGGTTTATGTTGTTTGTGAACAGAATATAGCGTCCGGTGAACCGGGCGCAGCCCGCAAAACAACGAAAGACCGACCTTCGGGTCCCCCTAACAAACATTTCGTAGTGCCCCCCCCCGCGCCCCTACAGGTGGACCTGCTGGAAGCGCTATACCGCCTGGCGCGTGCCAACGCCCTGCGCGACGAGCACAGCGCCGCCCTGCGCCCTGACCTGCGGGCCTCCCTTGAGGCGCTGATCGCTCGCAAGGGCGGGCGGGGTGTGGACCTGTCAGGGGAGCTGCGCCGCCTGCTGGTGCCCTACAACCGGGGACTGGGGGCGGAGGCCACGTGCGCTGGGGTGGTGGTGTGAGGGGGGTCAGGGGCAGAGGGTGCGAGAAGGGGGTGTCAGAAGCTGGGCAGGCGGACCAGCTGGCGGGCCTGCAGGGGTCGGTCGGCAGCGATGCTGGCAGCACTGCTGAACACCGTAGGCTGACCCACACGTCCCCGGAGACCCTTCCGCCCCCCCCCGTCCCCCCCCCCCCCCCCCCCCCCCCCCTCCCCCGCCGCAGAGTGTTCAGCGTGCAGGCCCGCTCCCTCGCCATCAACGGCATCGAGGGCATTGCTGGTACGCTCCCTCTGCGTATGGGGGTCAGGCACCAGTTACACAACCGTTTTAAGCTTCCCACATGCACACAACGAGCTCGAGAGGCGCCAGTGCCATGGAGGCAGCAGGTCTCTGGGGCTCTCACAAATCGAGTTTCTCCCTGCTGTGCCCCCACCCCCCTCATGGCAGGCCCCGGCAAGTGGGTGGACTTTGGGCTGGCTGCCATGACGGTGCCGCTCAGCCTGCCGGAGGAGGAGGAGGAGGAGGAGGGCCCGCCTGAGCTGGCCATCTTCCCCTACTGTGAGTGCTGTGTTGGCGCAGGTCGAGACAAGGCGTGCAGCTGGGCGGCAGGGCGGAGATTAGGGCCCGAGGCAGGCAGCCAGGAGCACCGCGCCGAGCTGCGCCATGAATGTTGATCCCGAAATTCATTCATCTGAGCTGTCGGTTTCCTTCCCCTCCCTGCTGCGCAGCCGACGTGACGCGCATTCAAAGCGCCCCCGGCACCACCTCCGGCTACGACAAGGTCACCGTGTCGCTGCGCCACCTGCCTGCCGTGCTGGGAGAGTTCAGCGACAAGTTCCAGGGGTGAGCGCCTGCACGTACAGCTGCAGCCGCCGACAAGTTCCAGGGGTGAGGGGCCTGCATGTACAGCTGCAGCCTCCGGCACTGACGTGAAGACCACGGAGCCTGCAGTAGTGGTTGATGGTCTTTGCCTCGTGCCTCTTTGCGAATGTGAAAGTGGCTTCAGAAGAATTTCCGTTCCGGGCCGCCGCATGCCACCCCCCCCCCCCTGCTCCTGCCCAACCTCCTGCTGCACCTCCCCCTGCAGCAAGGGCACGCTGGTGATGCAGTTTGCGCGCGGCGAGCTGAGCGGGCTGGGCGGGCACGCGCCCCGCGTGGCTGCCGCCATGCGCGCCGCAGGTGGGAGTCCCAGGTCTGAGAGCGCAGGGTGCGGCTGGGCGCGGTGCTTCTGCAGCAGGTAGCAGTGCGCACAGGCTTGCTGATAGCCGTTGCCTCTTGTGCATAATGCGTGCAGGCATGAGCTTCATTGGAGACGGCGCACAGTCGGGTGGGCTGCCGGGCGGGCCCAGCCAGCGCGGCCGCAAGGTGTCGGCGTGAGTGCTGGAGGGCTGGGATCTGGTGAGGGAGGAGCCACTTATGGTGCAGAGGGCTAGTCAGGCCGACCTGCCTGGCGGCAGCTTTCCAAATGCCAGCAACCCGACTGCGCTCTCGGTAGCGCCTGCCACCGAGACCCTCCATGCTCATGCTACTCCCGCTGCAGCGGCATCACTGTCTACGAACCCAAGCCTCAGGCGACTGGGTCCTCGGGGCGCGCGCCGCTGCCGCTGTCCCGCTCTGGTGAAGACTAGGGTTGGGCAACGGACCTGGGGGAGTGATGCCTGAGGAGCAGCGACGAGCCCGCAGCTTGCCTCTGCTGCAGCAGCTGTTGCCTCGATGAGCAAGGGCGGGCAGGCCGGTGCTCTTGTGCGGCGTGTGTGCTGCACCTGGCTGCATCCCTTGACAGCGTGGCCTCACACACAGCCCCACCTGCATCTCCAACCCTTGGGCCTCCGCCATGCACTGCAGGCGTCCGCCCCAATGGCCCGTCGCCCGCTGGCAGCAACCAGACCGGGCAAACAGGCGGGCAGGCACGTGCAGCAACCTCCCAGCAGCTCAGCGGCAAGCGGCCCCTGTCGCTGCTGCGCCGTGCCTCGTCACCAGTGCCGCTGCCTGGGGTGGGCCCACGCCAGCAGCAGCAGGAGCAGCGGCAGCAGCAGCAGGCACAGGTGCTGCCCAAGCCTGCTGCCAATGACGCGCCAGCAGGCGAGGAGCCGCCGGCAGCTGCGGCGCCGGCCGAAGAGGCGGCGCCACCTGAGGCTGCCGCCGCCGGGGCGCCTGCCGCTGCTGCCGCCGGCTCGCTGCGGCAGGGCCGCTCCGAGCGTGCGGCGCCCACTGGCGGCACCCGCACCACGCAGACTGCTGCGCAGGCGGGGCAGCTGGGGGAGGGCGAGGTCAACTCGCCTGCCGCAGCGGCGGCAGAGGCACCTTCTGAGGAGGTGGCCGCCTCAGCAGAGGAGGTGGGTGCCACCGACGGCGGCGCCCTGGCAGGCAAGTCGCAGCGAGTGGACGCGACGGCAGAGCAGGTGGAGGACTGGAGCAGCGACGACGGTAAGCAGCAGGTGCAGGCGGCGCCGGCAGGCAAGGGCCAGGCGAAGGCAGTGCCGGCGGCAGCGCCGGCAGGCAAGGCCCAGCAGAAGCAGGACTCGCCCGCTGCGGCGGCCAAGGCGCGCGCGCTTGAGAGGCAGATGAAGCAGCAGCAGGCGCAGGAGAAGGCGGCGGCGGCGGCCAAGCCGGGTGCCGGGGGCAAGAAGAAGGCTGGCCTGGCGGCAATGGGCAGGAAGGGAGCGGGCGGCAAGGTGGGATGCGCGGTGTAGGGCAGGCAGGGAGCAGGTGGTGAAGGCAGGCTCGGCGCTGCGGAGATAACAAAGAGTTGGTCCTGCTTGCCGCCACGCAGCGCCTGCGTGCTTTCTGGCTCTACACTGCAGCAGCACCTTTCCTCGCACGACCCTCGTTCCGTCAGCTCCTGCGCCATCCCCCCCCTCCCCCCCGCAGGCGGCGGCCAAGCGGGAGCAGGCACGTGGCCCCAATGTCAAGGGGCCCAGCCCTGATGACCCCATTGTGACGGGGCCCACCCTCACCCAGCCGGCCGGCCCGCAGCCCTCCCCCTCCCCAAGCTGGATGGCAGAGGGAGAAAAGGTGCGGGGGTGGGAGAGGGAGGGGGGTTGTGTGGTTGGACAGTGGCAGTGGAAAGCGGGAGGAGCGACCGGGCCGTGTGCAGCAGGCGTGCTGCTGGGGTCATGCTCCGCCCGTGCCTGGCTTGCCACCTTGCTTACGCATGTTTCAGAGCATTCAGGTACCTCTGCTCCCCCCATAATGCTCTGGTCACCTGCAGGGCGAGCATGCGCTGCAGCTGAGCGAGGGAGAGGAGGAGGAGGAGGAGGAGCCGGCCGGCAAGCGGCAGCAGCAGAAGCAGCAGAAGCAGCAGCGTGCTGCCGTAGGAGCCGGGGAGAGCGAGAGCGAGTCGGAGCTGCGGCACGATCACGCCTCCCGCCAGCCGCTCTTCAAGAAGCAGAAGCAGGCGGCGGCTGCCGGCAAAGCGGCAGCCCAGCAGGAGGAAGAGGAGGAGGGGGAGGAGGGCAGCGAGGAGGAGGCGAGCAAAGGAGAGGCGGCGGCGGCCCAGCAGAAGCGCCAGCCTGCCCGCAAGAAGGCTGCGCCAGGCAAGGCGGCGCCTGCGGGCAGGAAGAAGCAGGGGCCCCTGGCAGCGATGGCTGCAGGCAGGAAGGCAGCAGGCGGCGCTGCCAAGCAGGGGGCGCCAGCGGGCGGGCGCCCCCAGCGTGCAGCCGCTGCAGCTGCTGGCGCCAAGGCGAGCAAGCAGCTGCGCAGCGGCGCCGAGGAGGAGGAGGGCAGCGAGGAAGAGGGAGCAGCGCAGCCGCCGCGCCAGAAGGCAGCGCTGGCGCAGCAGCAGGTGAAGAAGACGAAGGGCGGCAAGGCTGGCGCTGCAGGTGCCGGCAAGGCGGCCGCTGTCGACGAGTTCGATTTTGTGGAGGAAGCTGGAGCTGGCAAGGTGTGCAGGGCAGTACAGCAGCCGGTGAATTCATGCAGGACTGTCAAGGCGACCAGCTGTACCTCGAGCAGCGCTGCATACTTTGCTTGCCCCAGGCTTGCTGTGCCTGCTGTTGAAGCTCACAGCTCTGCGTGAACACGTCCATGCTTTCTTCCGTCCGTTCCTCTGCGGCAGGGCAAGAATCCTGCTGCGGCGAGAGCAAAGCGCGCCGCACAGGCCAAGGCCGGCACCGGCGCCACCCGCGGCAAGCAGCTGCGCTCGCCGCTGGGCCGCATGCGCGCCGCCAAGCGCCCGCTGCAGTCGGAGGCGGCGGGAGAGGAGGAGGCAGAGGAGCGGGAGGTGAGGGGGAGTGGTGGTCGTGCTTAGGAGGTGCAAGGCTGCAGCTGCGGGCCGCAGTGGAGCTCGTACAACGGCCCACTGCCCAATTGCTTCTCATAGTCTATCTTCCACTCCCCGATTGATGAACGCCATGCTGCCAAACGTTGACGCCTCGACGCTGGATGCGTTCCTGCACCCCTCGCCGCCCCCTGTCATCTGCCCAACCCCGCCCCTCCCCTGTGTCGCCCCCACCAATGCCCGCCAGGCCTGCACCGAGCGCCGCGCCCGGCTGGCGGTGGCCGAGGCTGCCGCCGCTGCAGCCGACGCACACTTGGCTGCAGAGGAGGAGCCGGTGGAGCTGGCTGAGGTGGGAGGGAGAGGCAGCAGGGGGCAGACAGCGGGGTCAATCGCTGGGGAGAGAAGCTGGAGTTGGAGCTGGTTAGGGGAGGGGAGGGGCCTGCGGGCATTGAAAATGTTGTTTTGGTGCCGTGCCTGTTTAATGCATGTCGACATCGTGAAAGGGCGCCTCACAAACGTCAGGAAGCAGGGGAGGGTCACAGGGTGGGTCGGAGGCACGGGTACGGCCAGGCTGGTTGAAGGTAAGGATGACAGGCACAGGGCGCGGCGGCGGCGCGTAGCCTGCCTGCCAGCCTGACCATCCTCCACCCCAGCCTTGCCACGATGCAGTCATCAGGGAGTTGGTGCCCATCAGCCTGCACGTTTACCCCCTGGCTGCGCCGCCTCTTTCTCGTGCAGTCTGAGCTGCCGTACGAGCCCAGCCCCCCTGCCTCGGAGGGGCTGGCGCCGGCATTTGCCGGGGCTGGCGTTGCAGAGGAGGAGGAGGAGGGCGAGGAGGAGGAGGGGCTGGAGGAGCGGTCCTCTACCGTGAATGCAGGTGTGTCGGGGAGGGCTGGACTCGCCCCTCCTTGCGCACATTGCTGTGGCGGGAGGCTCCTCTGTCGCACTGCCAACCGCATAGACTCTTTCCCCTTATAATGCATCGTCCTCACGTGCACTGCCTCCCCCTCTGCTTGCAGAAGACGTGATGGAGGCGGGCGAGGGGGAGGAGGAGGGCCTGCCTGCAGGTGGGCAAGCACCTGGGCTGCCGGCGAGGGTTCTTGCACCTGTGCTGCGCCCGCACCCGGCGCCGGCTGCTGCCTCTGCTGTCGCGCCCTGCCTGCCTGCGGGTCCCCACCCTGCGTCTGCCACAGCCTCTGCCACGAGGCCCTCACGTGACCCGCTGCCCGTGGCGTGTGCCATGCTCTCATCGTCGTCGCCCCGTCCCTCTGTCCAGCAGGCGCCTACCGCAGCGAGGGCACCCGCCGGCTGGCTGGCTGGACCCACTTCCGCCCCGCCGAGGCAGAGGTGCCCGACATGCTGGTGGAAGAGGAGGAGTGAGTTGGTCCCCCCCCCCGGTGCTCATTATCTTGCTCCCTTCCGATCTCGTGTGACCAGGCTGGGGGAGGGGAGGGGAGGGGAGGGCGAGGGAGGGGCAGAGGTGTCGTGCATGGTGGCAGAGGGGACAGCGCAGGTGGCGCACAACGGGCTGGGTGGTGTGTGTGTGTGTGGGTGGTGGGGGGGGGGGGGGGGGGGGGGCGCTGCGATGGGCGGGCCTGCCTGCCTGCCTGCGGCACCACGCAGGCCAGCAACAGTCCTCCTGTGCCACCTCACCTCACTGCCCGTCTCCCTCGCTGCCCCCTTCCTCCTTGCCTCTTGTCTCCCCCCCAGGCTGCGCCCCATCACCAAGCGCTTCAAATTCACAGAGCTAAAGGGACGCGTTGCCGGACAGACGGCGGGCGGCACCACCGGCCGGCGCTCGCGCGACGAGCTCAAGGCTGCGGCGGCGACGGGCAGGAAGGGTGAGCGGGGCGCGTGGGGTGATTGAGCGGGCAGGGAAGGCAGGCGGCGGGCCTGGTGGCTGAGGTGCAGGTGTGGAGGGGAGCAATGGTGGAGAGCAGCCGATGAGGCGGGGCCTAGTCAGCAGCTGCGCAACCGGCCTTGGATGCGCTTTCCAGCGCAGCGCTCGCTTTGCGCCCCTGCATCTCCACTCTCCGAGGCGCCCTCGCGCCGCGCGCTCACCGCGAGGCATGCCCTCCTGCCCTTTCGCCCCGCCGCTCCCCAGGTCCCACCCCACTGCTCGGCCTCACAGGGCTGAAGCAGCCCGGGGCGCGCCTCACCACCACCCTGAGCCAAGAGGGCCTGGCTCCTGTGGGCGCGGCAGCGCGAGGCACCGTCTCCAAGGCCAAGGCGCTGCAGGCGGCGCAGCACAAGGCGCTGGCGGCGGCGCCGCCACCGCCGCCCGCGGCGGCGGCCGCTGCCAGGCCCACTGCCGGCAAGCGCAGCCTGGAAGCACTGGGCCAGCTGGGGTCAACCGGCAAGCAGAAGCGGGCGCGCGGCGGCGATGCAGGCGTTGCAGCGGCGGCGGCCGCCGCCGGCGCGGGCGGCCGGCCGACCGCCGGCGGCGGCTGGCGCGGCGCACGCAAGGAGCCCGCCGCGCTGGACGCGTCTCTGGAGCCCTCTGAGCCTGGTGACGAGCCGCAGCCCCTGAGCATCCACCACCTGCTGCAGGCGGCGCAGCGCCGCCAGGCCCACGGCACCCCTGCTGAGGAGAGGTGCGCGGCGTGAGCAGCACCGCTGGTCGGTCGTGAACGTGAGGAGACCGCGCTTGCCTGCTGGCACAGAGTGGCTCCCCCCCCTGCCACGCCCCTCTGCGTCTTCATCCCAACATGCTCCCCGCCTCCCTCAGTTACAGGGCTGCGCTGCAGGCGCCTCGAACGACCTTCCACTGCTCCGACCACCACTCTCCATCCCCCGACTTGTGCCCTCCCCCCTGCTGCGTGCAGCGACAGCGACGAGGAGGGAGACGACATTGCCGCGCTGCAGGCGGCGCTGGTGGAGGTGGTGCGCAGGCGCAAGGCCAACACGCAGCGCAAGCAGGCGAGAGGGTTTGGGCAGGGAGGATGAAGCAGGAAGGCGGCATGGCAGAGAGTTGCAAACGTGCAGGGCTGCACATCGACGCCACCCTCTTGATCCCTCCCCTCTCATCCTGCGCTTGGACCCAATGCTGCACTCGCGATCATAGCCCACACATCCCTTGTCATGTCCCGTTTCATCCGCCCCACGGCTCCTCTCTCACGCACACGTCCATCCCCTGCTGCGCCTCTCCCTGCCGACTGCCAGGTGGAGATGGTGCAAGCGCTGGAGCAGGAGGCAAAGGAGGCGGTGGCAGCGCAGGAGAAGGAGCTGGCTGCGGCGCAGCAGAAGCTGGCGGCGAGCGTGGGGCAGCGCTTTGCGGGGCTGGAGAAGCAGCTGGACGCAAAGGTGGGCCGTTGAATGGGGGCACTGGTGCTGCTGGTGCGGTCCGGTGAGGCGGCGGCGGGGGCTGACGTGCCGAGGATGGTGGCAGGGCTGGCCGGCTGTGCGTTCAGCCGCCTGCCCCATGTCTGCATGCTGGCCTGCCCACACCCAGTCTAGCCTAGTTGCAGCTTTCAGGCTGACGGGCATGCATTGGTGAGCATTGATTGGCGCCCTGTGAAGATTTGGCCCCCCCCCCCCCCCCCCGGCAGATGCGCGAGATCGATGGCGCCGCCATGGCCTTCCAGCAGCAGCTCAACACCCTGTGGGAGGAGTACCGCCTGATGTACGACCGGGTGGCCTCGGCGGCCACGGTGAGAGGGGGGGAAGAGAGACGTGGAAAGGAAACGCGCGCTGCATGGGCGAGGGGAGCTGTGGTGCGCCTGCACCATTGGCACTGCGCCCTGCCTGCGGCCGCCCCTCATCGTGTGCTGCGCCCGCGCCCGCCTCTTCTTCTCCACCGCCACGCCCCCGCCTTGCTGTTGCCCCACTCTGACGCGACGTTCAGGAGGCGGAAGAAGCCGCCGTCAAGCAGCGCGCGGCCGCGGCGCGCAACCTGGCCAAGCTGCGCGAGTCGCTCAAGGCGCGCGCCGCCGATGTGTCGCAGCGCATCGAGCGCAGCAGCCGCAAGGCAGGCAAGATGCCGGAGCTGGCGCAGGTGCTGCTGCCCTTCCTGGACTGAGGGGGCGAGGGGCCCTGCTGTAGGGGGCCATGCCGCACACCGCGGCCAGGGGGATGCAGCGAGGGCAGGGCTGGACTGGCGGCGCCGAGGCGGGGGCGCCACAGCAGCGACGCTGCGACGCTGCCGGGCACGCCTGGCGATATCGCAGCAGCCTCGCGCAGCAGCCTTGCACGTCGTCGCAAGCAGCCGTCCCGTGGCCGCGCATGCGCGCAGCCAGCCCCGGGGTTTTCGGGTAATGACAACACAGAGGCGAGCAGCACACTGGCCTGCCTGCTTGGACCGACGCACATCCAGCGCAATTAGACGGACAGCAACACCACTGCTTGTTCAGATGACCCACCGCCCACTGCCTGTGTAACCTGCAAGTCACCCCAGCGAGGGAGAGGCAGCAGTACGACTGCACTGCCGCTCACCCGATGTCCAACACAATCCAACTCAGGCCCGGCCTGCCCTCACTCGGCACTCGTGGCAAGGGGGAGTTACATGCAAGGCGCCAGAGGTTGACTGCTGGCACGCCACAAGGGCACTACTGCTGCTGCTGCAGTGGCGGCGGGTGGAGGAGGGCGGGTGCACCGGTGCCGCCTGCACCAACCACAGCAGGACGTGCGCCGTCACCGCCGGATCATGCGGCTGATGCGTTGCAAGTGGTAGTTTAGCGTGCTGTTGCCCTTGCCTTTGCGTGCCTGCAGTGTCCAGGGAGCACCGGGGCAGGCGGTCTTCACAGCGGTGTAGAGACGAAAAGCAGAAGCCAGCATTAGGGAGCGCACAACTGCAGGCAAGCTCCCTCCCCCGCCGACTCAGGCCCAAGCTCACCGCTGCCGTGGCGCAGTTGGTCAGCGCGCGACGCTCTGCCACGCACTTGTCCTCTACGTCCGTGAACTTCGCCATGCACCCGAAGAAGGCGTTGAGCTGGGGAGGAGGGAGAAAGGCAAATGGTTTGAAGCAGCCGAGCGGTGCAGGCAGCAGCAGCGGCAGGCGGCGGCAGCGGCAGCTGCACGCCACACCGAGGCTGGGGCCTGGAGAGACCGTAATTTGCCATACCCGCACCTCGTCTAGACATTCGAGGTTGCCGCGCGAGCGCCTTGCGCTCACACGAAACGTCTGCTCCCCCTTCCCCATATTTGCCGCCCGCTCTGCCGCCGGTTGCCAGACCCAAAAAACTCTGTCTACGGTTCTGCTGGTTGACTGCCGGCAACTGGGAAGGGCCGCTCTGTGGCCTGACCCCGAGTAGCGCTCGCAGTAGCACGCGTTGCAGGCGGAGCACACGTGTGAAGCAGACAGGGGTAAAGGAAATGTTGAGAATGACAGCAATCGAGCGCAGGGGTAAGCAGGCACTGCCGCCGCAGAGCACGCTGCCGCCACCTCCGGCCACCCCAGCGCCGGCCAGTTTTGCCACCGCTTCATGCCGCCCCTGCTATGCCACTGCAAAGGCACCACAGGTGCGAAGTGCACGCAGCGCAGCCTCTATGCTGTGCAAGCGCTCCGCCACAGCCTGCGCTTCGCTCCGCGCCCTGCAGCAAACGCAAGGGGCGGGCAGCGAGGGATGAGCAAACGCTGCTAGTGTTGATGCGGGCATGCAACGCTTGCTGACAACACAATGCCCCACATCACTCGCACCTGTGATAGCTGGCAGCGGCTGCCTCCAGGTCAAGCTCCTCCTCATCCGCCTCCTCTGCGTCGCCGTCGCCGCTGGCCGCCGCCCCGCCCTGCAGCGCTGCACCGGCCGCAGCGAATGCGCCGCCGGCTGCCGCAGCCGAGCCCTCGGCGCCAGCAGGAGTGGACAGGGCAGCCAGCTGGGCGTCGATTACGGCAAGCTGCGCAGCCACGGCAGCAAACGGGTCTGGTGCTGCAGCTTCGCCCTCGCCGTCGGACCGGACGAGCAGCGCCTCCACCAGCGCCTCCTGCTGCTGCGTCAGCGCTGTGCCCGCCGCTGCATCCGCCTGCTCTCCTGCTGCAGCCCCACCGCTGCTGTGGCTGGTCCTGCTGCGGCTGCCAGCTTCACCGTCGCCCTGCAGCGCCTGCTCCAGGCGGTCCCGGCGCTGAAGGCGGCGTCGCTCGCGCGCCATGGCGCTAGCCATGCCCTCGCTGGCCCCGCCGCTGTCCTGCTGCTCCCCCGCCTCATCCCGCTGCTCCAACTTGCGCACCTCCGCCTCGACCGCCGCGGCCCGGTGGTCTGCCACGGCCAGCGCGCCGTCAAGCTGCAGCACTTTGGCCAGGGCTGCGCTCAGCTTAGGGTCCACCATGCCGCCGCCGGCAGGGCGCTCGGCCGCCGCGGTGGGCGGCGCCGCAGCACCCACCTCTCCAGACACCACCCAGCCTGCAGCACAGGGCGTGTGCAGCAGCACCACAGTGCATTTAGATGGCTGTCGAAGAGGCGGTCGCAGCGCAAAGCAGACCGCCCCGCACGCTCGTGCATTACCACGACATGCCGCAGCAGTCGCACCTCGCTCGGCGGCTCGCTCGCTGCGTGCAGCCCACGCCGTGCGCTCCACCAGGTCTGCAAACCCTGCCGGCAGCTGCACCAGAGCTGCTTCCGATGCGCCGCGGGCGTGCAGCTCGGCCAGGTAGGCCTTCAGCTGTGCCACCTGCTGGGCCCGGTCCGCCTGCCCGTCTCTCAGTGCTGGCGCCTCGAGCGGCGGCGGCGGCTGCAGCCCCGTGTCAAATGGCGGAGCGCCCGTCTCCACCAGCTGCACCTGCGCCTCATCCCAAGACGCCTGGCGGCACAGCGAAGCGAGGCCTGGCGGCGGCGGCATCCTGGCGTTGAACCCGAAGACCACAACACCGGAACGGTCTCGAGTAGCTGAGAGGTGTCGCAGCGGTGTTGACCACAATAAACAGAGGAGCGGTAAGCGAAAAGGAGCGGAGGAGAGCTCCTGCATCTCCCGGCGCGCGGGCAAAAGAAATGCTCTCCCCCAAAGCCATTCAGCCACATGCTGTTTTGCCACGACATTGCGAGGCACCGATATCAGCGCTCCACACCGCCCCTGCGTGCCAGGGTTTGCAATGGGCTGGCCGAGCACGACTCCGAGCACCAAGACTTCTCGGAATTCTCACAAATGACAACGAGCGCAGCGCAGCCTGAGCAGCAGCAACCCACCGCCTCCGCCACCGCCGCTGCCGTGCCGCTGCCGCCGCCCCGGCACGCCTACGACTATCAAGTGAGCAGGTCTACACTGAATCTGAATAGATCCTAGAGCTGCACTTGTACGACAGTACTGCCCTGGTGCTGCGACCATCAGGCGTGCAAACCGATGCGTAGCTGGGTGGGGCAGCAGGCATGACGCCCGCTCTCCCTCCCCTCTTGCCACCTGCAGGCGTGTTTCTGTGAGGAAAACGCCTATCAGCTAGCAAAGGAGCTCCTGGCGGCAGGATTGAATGCAGATGCGCAGCTCTTTGCCGTGTTCTTGAGCAATCCCACGCGCGCGGTGCCGCTGTGGCGGCAGCGCGCCGCTGAATCGGACGACGCGGCCGTCGTGTGGGTGAGGCCCGCCCCGTTGCTCTGCTGCTGCAGCCCTGCTGCTGCTCATGCGGGCACCACGGCCTCCTGCGTTGCATCAGTCCTCCCGCACCACCTGGCTGCGAACCTGTGGGTACCCCACTTTGAGCCTGGCCGCCCGCCGTACACCCCAGGCGACCCCTCCAACCCCCCTGCCTGCCTCCCTTTCTGCCTGCCCATGCCACAGGACTACCACGTGTTTCTGGTGCTGCGGCAGGGCGGCACGCTGCCAGCACTGGTGTTCGACCTAGACTGGTGGGGCTGGGGGAAGGGCAGTCGGCAGCACGGCGCCACGAGGCAAGTGGTTGTGCTGGTGGTAGCCATGCTTGGAGGTGATGACGCTGCAGAGGGTTGGTAGGCACAGCGGCTTCGTTCCCGCGCTTCTCCTCACCGACCCCTGACGTTGGCCCTGCCTCCGCCCCGCAGCACGCTGCCCTTCCCCTGCACCCTAGCTGAATACCGGCGCTACGCCCTGCTGGGCAGCAGTGGCAGCTTGCCCCCACACTATAGCAGGTGAGGTGCCGGCCAGGGTTGTGGCGGCAGTTGCCTGCTTAGCACCGTGGATTTGAGGGGGGGGGGGGGGGGGGGGGGGCAAGCAGTGGGCCAGGTCCAGGTGTGGTGGGGCTTGCAGCTGCTGCACCGGACACCACGCCCTCCCTCCTTGCAAGATACTGTCGGTCTGTCTCTGCTGTTGCATCACCCCCTCCGTCCCCGTTGCCCCGCACGGTGTGCTGCTGGCCTGCAGGTGCTACCGCGTCGTCCCCGCACAGCTCTTCTTGACACACTTTGCGTCAGACCGCTCACACATGCGGGACGCCGAGGGCGGCTGGCTGCAGCCACCACCCAGCTGGCCCCCCATCGCGGGCGCAGCGGCGGCGGCGGCGGCAGCCGCGGGCGCCACAGGGGGCGGCACGGCGGTCAACACCCTGCCTGCCTTCCTCGCTTTCCCGCCGCTGGCAGAGCTGGCGCCGGGCGGTACGGCAGACACGGCAGCTACAGTAGCAGCAGCTGCAGGCGGCGATGCGCAGCAAGCAGCAAGTAATGGCGGCGGCACAGAGGAGCAGGCGGCGCCGTGGCTGGGCACCGTGCTGCTCGAGCGCGCTTTCCTGACGTCGTTTGACTCGGTGTGATGTTGATGGGATCTCTGTGACTACCGCATCAGCACCACACACGGGAGGGCTGGGAGGGACAAGGCTAGGGTGGGACCGGCAGCAGTGCTCACAATCGACCTTGCTACGCCCAGTGACGAACGGAGTGCCAGCTGGCAGCAGGCACGTTGCAACCGTGGGGGCCCGCAGCGATGGTACTCGGGCCCCCCTAATCCCGGGCGGTGCAGGCTGTGCGGTGTTGTTTTTTTGGCAGAGGCCGTCGCTGCCAGACAAGCCAGATATCCCTCGTGGATGCACATGGCACGCAGTGCTGGTGCAGGTTGTATCATGCAGGCAACACAATCCAAGCTCCCGCAGCATCTCCGCTGCGACCCCCCCGCCTCGCTAGCGCAGATCTCATGCTGTGAGAAGCCGGCGTCACACAGCAGATCATCTGGTGCTGCGCCCCTCCCGTCCCCTGCTCGGCCCGCAACTTTGCCCAAGACTACACGCCACTCAGAATGCAGGCGACTGCCTGGTTGCCCCAGCCGGGTGGCGTTGCGACGCCGGCCGGCGCGCCTCCTCCTGCCGGCCCCCCAGCGGAGTTGAACGTTCTGTTGGCCGCTCTTGGGAGCATGGTGGGCGGCAGCGGCGCGCCGGGTGCTGCGCAAGGCGCAGCCAACTCTGCCTTTCACGCCTTCTCTACTCTAGCGCCCACAGCTGCCCCACCACCGTCCTCTCAATCCGCGAGCACGCCGGGCTGCTCGCTGGAGGCGTTGCTGTTCTGGCACGAGGTGGGTGACGAAACTTTTTTTTCCGCCCGTCCGTCCTTTGGCGCTTGCTGCTGCCGATCTTGCCACCTTGCGCCATGAACTCGGGCTGCCAAGCTTGGGGAGTGTGCAACACAGCTCCCCCTTGACGGGTAGCTGCGAGCCCGCCACGCCTTCCGCTGAACTTGTCCTTCCCTTTCTGTGCCGTTTGGCAGCTCTACAACGTCGCGAGGGGCGGCCTGCAGAAAGCGATGGAGGCGGTACAGGGCGTTTACCCGCAGTTGGCGCCGCTGCTGGTCGCGCCGCCGCCGTCTGCCGGGCTCGCGGGTGCTGCCGTGCAGCTGCTTCAAGCCCTGCAAGCACAGCAGCACCAGCAGCACCAGAACCAGAAGCAGCACCAGCAGCTGAGGCAGCAGCAGCTGCAGCAGCAGCAGCAGCAGCAGCAGCGCAGCTTTGCGGCGATGCAGGCGATTGCGGCCCTGGCGCAGCAGCAACAACAGCAGCAGGCGGCAGCCAGCGACCTGTCGGCAGCCACGGCCCACGCACTGTCAGCGGCCGCAGCGGCCACAGGCCTCTCCTCCGCACCACCCATGCTGTCTGCTGCCAACCTGCCCAGCATGGGCGGCTTCGGTGCCGCGGGAGCGCAGCACTCGGCGCCTGCGGCGCTGGCGGCAACGCAGCATCGCGCTCTGGCGCCCCACCCCGGCGGCGGCACGGTGGCCGTCACCATGGCCCAAGCGCCGCCGCTGCTCACTGCTGTCGGGGTATACAGCGGCGGCGGCGAGACAACGATAGATGTGGCCACCACCAGCGGTCGCGACTGGGCCGTGGAGGCA
Organism: Micractinium conductrix; assembly: GCA_002245815.2. NCBI lineage: Eukaryota > Viridiplantae > Chlorophyta > Trebouxiophyceae > Chlorellales > Chlorellaceae > Micractinium > Micractinium conductrix. The sequence goes on from LHPF02000046.1 coordinate 215,020, forward strand.
GGCACCGGGTCGGACGGCTCGCAGGAGGGGGCGTGCAAGCGCGCGCGACGCGGCAACGGCCCCGTGCCCATTACTGGCACCTTCACCGGAAAGGTACGCCCAGGCTGATGCTCAGCCACCAATGGGGAGGGTCCAGGCTTGTAAACGGCACCTGTCTTGGCTCTGTGACGCGCAGCGCCCCGCCTGCTCCCCCCTGCCTGCCTGCCGCCGACCCTGCCGCTCTCACGGCTGCTCCCCTCGCCCGCAGGTCTGTTCCAACTGCCACACCAACAGCACCCCCTTCTGGCGCAAGGACCGCACGTCAGGCCTGCCCCTGTGCAACGCCTGCGGGCTGTATGCCGCCAAGAACGACCACCCTCGGCCGGTCAAGCTGTGGAGGGAGGGGCAGGTCAGCGGTGTGCAGCCGTCACTGCAGCTCCAGCAGGCGCAGCAGCCGCGGCACTGCTCGCCTGCTGGCGCCGCGGCCGCCGCCGCAGGCGCGATGCAGCAGGCCGCCGCCCAGCTGCAGCTGCTGCAGCGTGGCTCCGCCTCGCCGCAGGCGCTGCCGCAGCAGCGCCAGCAGGCGGCCTGGCCGCCCATTGGTGGTGCGGGGCCGCAGGCTGGTGACAAGCGGGAGCCGCTGCAGGGGCCCCAGCAAGCCATGCAGCCAGCAGCAGCAGCCAAGGAGGCGTCGCTGGAGCCGCAGCCGACGCTGACGCCGCCTGCAGAGCAGCACCCTCGCAGCAGCCCGGCGCAACAGCAGGAGCGAGAGCCGTCGACCACCTCTGGCGACGTCAGCCCCGTGTGGCAGGCAGCCCAGCCGCCCACCGCCGCCGTGGCCGTGTCACCGCCGCTCGCGCAGCAGCAGCAGGAACCGCCGCGGCAGCAGCAGCAGGAGGGGGGCGGCGATGCAAGCACGCGCGCGGCTGCCGAGCTGGTTGCCGCGCTCGTCGGCGTTGCTTCCCGTGGCGCCGGCGGCCCGTAAGCTGCCTTTTTCAGCGTTCCCTTTGCACTCGCCTCTGCTGTCCTCCCGTTTGCAGACTTCCTTCCGCTGAAAAATCATCTGCTCAAGAATCTCACAAGGCCCCGCCCACAATAAACCAACCACCACTCACCCATGCGCATGCCGCGGCATAGAAAGCCCCGCGTTCTCCCCTTTTTGTTTGTTGCCTCTCCTTCTCTCATTTTTCCGGCAGCGCTGCCTGCCCCCTGTACCACCCAATGCCACCTGCTGCGGCCCATTCATTTTCACGAACTTGCAGTCTCGCGGCTCCCATCACAAGACTAAGATGGCAGGACCCCCCCCCCCCCCCACCCCACACACACACACATCGTGCTTCGCGAGCCCCCGCAGCAAACATTGCCGCCCTCGCCTAGCGCCACAGCCTCACGCATGATGCTTCCACTGCCTGCCCCTGCTGCTGTGTGCGCTTGTAACATCCCAGCCGACGCAAAGCGCTGGGCCAGGCGCAGGGGGGAAGTGGTGGTTGAGGTGAGGGCGCAGCAGGCGCAGCAGGCAGGAGTGCACGCTGCCACCAGGGGAGGGGGGAACCTGGGGGTGGCCTCTCTGGGGGTTGAGATGAAGGTTGAGATGAGGGAGGTTGCAGGCAAGGGGAGCGGACAGGCTGCATGGGGCCAGGGCCCTCATCTCGCCTGGCCTCTCGCTGCCGCCGCTGCGCCTGGCGGGGCAGGGCTGCCTGCTGCTGCACCTGGCGTGGCGGGGCTGTCTGCCGCTGCAGCCGCCGCTGCAGCCGCCGCGGCGCGGACGTGCGGCGGCGGCGGCGGCGGCTGCACCGGCGGCAGGCTGACGTACCGTCCGCCCTCCTCTTCTGCCGGCAAGTCGTAGCTCTGGTCGGCATCCCAACCATCCAGGTCTCCACACGCCAGGAAAGGCACCAGCTGGCGCATGAGCGGGCTGCAGCACGAGCGGGAGGGGGACGGCGGCGCAGGGAGGTGCTCACGAGGCGTGAACGACAGGTGGCACGGCCGCAGGTGCGGCCCTGCCAATGCCACTACAGTGGATGGCGAGCCAAGGGCCAGGCCAGCCTCCTCCACAGCTGCCCGCCCCACCCACCCGCCCGCCCACTTGTGCTGCGCCTCTGGGCTGTACGCCCGCCACGCGCCCTGCAGCAGCGCCCGCAGCTGCGCCGGCTGGAAGCCCGGCGGCGGCGTGTAGCGGCGGCACACCACAAACGCCTCTATGCTGCTGTTGCGGCTGCTGTTGGGCTTGGCCACTGCGGGACGGGAGGGCAGGCAGGGCAGGCAGGGCAACGCGGCGGCGCAGGCGTGACGCTGTGGGTCGAGCCAGTGCCGGGGGACGCAAAGCTCGATCGTGTGCAGCCGGCCGGCTGGTTCCTTGTCCACGTGCCGACGCCCTCTCCCTCCCCTTTCCGGCCGCCACCCACCCCTGACGTCTGGAAACAGCACTTTCAGCTGCGAGTAGAGCAGGGAGACGTCGCGGCCGCGGAAGACTTTGGCCACAAAGGTGCCGCCCGGCGCGAGCACGTGGCTCACGATCGTCAGCGCCGCCAGCACCAGCTGCGCTTGCACAAACTCGTCCATGTCGTGCAGCCCGGTGACTGCAGGGTGGGGCATAGGGTTTGGGCGCAGGCAGGCAGGCGGTGTCACGGCCAGGGTGGGTGGGCTGGTAGGCAGCCCAGCAGCCGAGGTGGGCAGGCGGCCAGGCGGCATGTCCAGCACGGGCTGGTTACGGCACACATGCCGGCGCCGGCCCTGCCGGCTCACCCCCCACCCTCAAACCCCGTTTTGCACGCACCGTCTGGCGCTCCGTCGCACACCACCAGCTCTGCATGGTGGCCCCTGAAGTGGGAGATCACCTCTCGGGCGGTGGCCTCTGAAGTGATGTCTCCCTGGTGAAGGAAGGGGGGGCGAGGGAGTTGGCGGGGGTGAAGGGGTGGTGGTGGGGGCGAGGCAGGTGGCCGAATGGGGAAGCCCGCATAAACTACGTTCAGCTTATGGCCATGCGTGGCGGCCGCCCCCGCGCCGCCGCCGCCGCCGCCGCCCCCCCCGCACCACACACACACACACACCCCACCCACCATCCCCCGCACCTGCAGCTGCGTGACCCCCTCCACCGGCGCCATGGGCTGCAGGTCAACTGACACAATCTTGGGCAGCTGCTCGCCGGTGCAGCCCGCCGCCAGGGCAGGCAGGTACAGCCGCCGGCTCAGCACCTGGCTCCAGCTGCCAGGTGCTGCACACAAGTCCACAGCATGCCGCACGCCTGAGCGGGGGCAGGGGAGAGGCGGGCATGCAGCATGGCAGGTTCAGATGTGGCGGCGCTGCGCAGAGGTCCACGGCGTGACGTACGCCCTGCAGGCGGATGGGGGTTGCGGGCGATGCAGGCGGCGCGGGCGGGAGGGCGGTGACGCGTGCTGTCGACGCTGCCGGCAGCGCGATGGCTGCCTGCCACACGTGCCCCCGACCCGCGGCTGGCAGCACGCATGTTGTGTGACTGCTGCAAGGCAAGGACAAGGACAATGGCACCCCACCCAACCATGGAGCAGCTCGTGAGCAGGTTCGCCGCGGCACGCAGCAAACCACGCCCCCTCCCCCCACCCTGAAACTCCCAAGCCTTGGGCACACCCAGGCATGGCTGCTGCGGCACATGCACGTGCACACAACCCGCACCCTACTCGCCCTGAAACAGCCCGAAGGCTTCGTCCAGCTGCAGCAGCTTGAAGGCGGAGCGCGCGCGCCACCCCTCCTCCTTTGCCCGGCGGTAGTAAATGTCCCGCTTGTCCCTAGAAGTGCGACCCATCGTGGGCAGGCTGCTGCTGGTGAGCTGGCGGTGGGGCTGCGCTGCACGCAGGGGGCACCGGGACGGCGGCAGCAATGATGGGCAAGGTGCCCTTGTCCTTGCGCGGCGGCGGCGGCGGCGGCGGCGGCGATGGTTGGAGCGCCGGCGTGACTGCATTCATATTGCTCACCAAGCCTAACATTGGCCTCACCCTCTTTGAACAGCGAGCAGGGATGTAAGCGAGCGGGAGAGAGCGGCTGGCGGCTGGCGGCTCTCAACTCGTGCCGGGAACCGAGGATCTGGTTCGTGAATTGAAATACAAGGCGTTCGAGTGATCTCTGGAGATTGCAGGGCTTGTGGAGGCGGAGCCGAGGCTACCTCGCATTGCTGCCATCATGCCAGCACAGCACCAATAGCTCACAAAACAGCGCCATTTCCCTCGATCGACTACCCCTAGATCACCCATGCTACCAGGCCGCATTGGCAGACTGTCGAGCCTGCCCGACACCAGCTCACCCACAGGGCTCTGCCACGCGCGCTCCAGCGCTCCCAGGGCGGAGGTGGATGTCGTGTGAGAGATCGCTGGGCGGCCCTGGGCCGCCTGGCAGCGGAGGAGGCGTTGTGCTCGCCAGGCTGCTCGCCGCAGTCATGGGCGGGCCCGTGCCAGGCCGCCTCCTGCTGCATGATATTGCGGCTCAGCAGGCCGCCCCAGGCGCTCCGCAGCAGCAGGACTGCGTTCCAAGGCGTGCGCCCCCAGGCAGCGGCATCGTGTCCGCCGACCGCCCCGCCGCGTCCGCCGCCCGCAGCAGCAGCGGCGCAGGCGGCGGAGTAGGCGGCGCGCCACAGCTGCAGGTGGTGCTAGTTGACGAGGCACTGAGCGACATCCCTGTGCCGACCGTCTACGTGGGCGGCCTGCCCGCACCGATACCTTCAGGCGATTTTTTTTGATTTTTTTTCGCCAGCTGGTGCCAGTACGGTGCCGTCAAACTTCTTGCAGCAGGCCTGCCAAGATGCCATGCCTCAACCCACCCAGCCACACTCCTCCCCAATGCTTCCTCGCAGGCCGGCCCACCATCGACGCCGACGAGCTGGTGCGGCAGCTGCAGCAGGGTCAGCTGCCGTCAGACAGCCTGCCCAAGGGAGACCGCGAGGCATGGCGCGCCGCCTCACGCATCACCGGTGCGCCACTGCTGCCGCTGCTGCTGCTGCTCCTCCTCCTAACAACGCAGCAGCACCAGGGTTGGCGGTGCAGTGTGCCGTGTGTGTCTGCCGCGGCAGCAGGTCTGCGGACCCTCGCCACCTCTTCTCAACAGCAGTGACCGCTGTCCTCCCGCCACAGAGCGCGCTCCCCTCGGCCCTGCACCCCGCCCATACCCCTCCAACCCGCACAACACACCTACCCATTGCTGCCAACTCCACTCGATGTTTGCCTACCTGTCGGGCGCAGCAGGAGCAGCACCCCACACGTGCTTCACCCTCTCACCTGCCCATCCCACCTGCCCACCCCACCTGCCACCCCTTCCACAGACCCCATCTCGGCCTACAACATCTGTCAGGCGCAGCAGCTGGCAGGCGGGCGCCGCGTGGTGCTGACCGAGCGTGGGGTTGCTGAGCAGCTGGCACGGGGGGCGATACAGGTGGGGAGGGGCCACGGGGATGGGGGGTTGCAGGCGGGACCGTGGCTGAGGGCTGAGGGCAATGCTGCGATTGTGGCCGAGGTCCTGGCGCAGGAGGCAGTGCAGGCGCAGGAGGCAGTGCAGGCGCAGGAGGCAGTGCAGGCGCGAGTCTGTTCAGGGAGATGCGTGCGCACACACACGCTGGGCAGCTGTTGCTCTGCGGCCATGCCATGCCTGCTGTGAGAAGCGACGCTCGCGCCGCCGTCGGCCCCTCGCTGCAGATGGTCCCGGCCAGCAGCGCCAGCGCCAGCAAGCGTGCCGGAGGGCTGCCCAACCCTTTTGCGCCGCTGGTCCGGCTGGCCTCCTCCCTGGCAGACGGGCAGGAGCTGTCGCGCAAGGTGCAGTCGCATGCCACGACGCTTGAACAGCGCGGCAACAGCGCGAACGCTCAGCAGCAGCAGGAAGCATCGCAAGGCATCTCAGCCTCGGCGTCTCAGCCACCCGCAGCAGCAGAATCGCCCGCTTCAGCTCCCTCGGGGGCTGGGGAGCCACGCCAGTACTGCCTGCAGGACGTGCCGGCGCGCCGCCTGCTGGCTGGCGGCAGCCCGCCGCAGCTGGCGTGGGTGCCGCTGCGGGTGGCGCTGGCCCTGCTGCACGCGCTGCCGCAGCATTTCCTGCTGATGCAGGGCGTGGCGCCGGCCGAGGGGCAGCCCAAGGGCAAGCAGCGACGGCACAAGGGGCAGGGCAGCGAAGGTGGCAGCGAGGGCAGCGGCGGTAGCGGCGCCAGCGCTGCGCGGTCCACCTTCAACGCTTGGAGCAGCCCCTCGGCCCTGGAGGTCTGTGTCATCCCGGTGAGGGGGGGGGGGGGGGGGGGGCAGCGTCCCTTCGGACAACAACGTCGAACGCGCTGTGTTGGGGAACGAGGGGGCAGGGGAGTAGACAGGACCGTGCTCTGTTTTGTGCGCCTGCGTTGTGCGCACACCGCATGGCACGCATGGACGTCCACCTGTCCTCCTGCCCGGCTTTGCCTCCTGTCCCTGCCTGTGCAGGGCCTGACCATCCAGCAGGTCACTCCCGAGGGCAGCATGGTGGATTTCACGCCGGCGTTTGTCTCGCACGGCAGCGTAAGTGCTGGGCAAGGCGCGTCGATGGGTGGCGACGGCTCGCGAGGCCCTGTCCGTGTCTGTCGACCACCTACTGTCACGGAGTAGTGTGCATGGGTGGCTCTTGCCTGCTTCCTCTATCTTCCAGCCTGCCACCCTGGCAGCCTGCGGTGTAGGCCGCCCAAACCTGCCTCTCCAACCGTGTCCTGCCTGCCTGCAGGCACAGGCGCTGTGGCGGGACGTGCGCGAGATCAGCGGCGGCGCACTGCTCATGTACCGCCGCCTCGAGCGATCGCTGATGCGGCGCCGCCTGGAGGCTGCCGCGGCAATCATTGCCAGCGGCGGCCTGCGAGGCCAGCAGGGCGGCGCTGCCGCTGCACAGGTGCTGCAGCCGCTGCTGCTGCTGCTGCGCCGCTGCTCGCTCTGCTGTGTGCCCTGTTTGCCCTGCGCTTGCCCAGCTCAGCCGGCGCCTTCCTTACGGCGCATGTTGGGGGGCTCGCTCTCCCCCCCGACCACCCATCCCCCGCGTGCTTCTCTCTTTATTGCACACCGGCGAGGGCAGAAAGGCGGAGGGCCTTCATGGTCGATGCCCACACACTCACACGTGCCTCTCAAGGTCATCAATCCCGAGCGACTTCACTCTGTGGCCCCCCCCCCCCCTCAAATGGTTTGTTTTACCCTCATCCACCCCCAGGACGACGACGAGGGCGGCATGGAGGAGCCGCCGGAAATCTCAGGTGCCCTGTGTCGTGTGTCGCCAAACGTGCTGCCACGTGCTGTCCTACCTGCCATCGTCCCACGGCGCATGGATGCCAGCCTGCATCGCCCAACCGCAGCAGAGGCAGCGTGCCCTGTCCGTTGAACCCCTCCCTCCATCCCACCCTCCCGCCAAACCTCCTGCCCCTCCCGCTGGCTCAGAGTTTGTCCGCGAGCTGGGCAGCTCGCTGGGGGCAGACCACAGCTCTCTCGGCGGCGGCGGAGGCCTGCAGGCTCCCAGGTGCGGGTACTACGAGCAAGGCAACAAACAAGTTACAGAGCAGAGCAGTTCTAATTGCTCCCGAGGAGCACAGCCCAGGTCGTTGAGAGACACGTGGCGTTCATGTGTGCAGGTGGCGCTGATGTGTGCAGCTGGCAATACAGGGCGATGCAGGCGCCGCTTGCTGGCCTCTGCTTCACGCTTCCCTCTCCCCTCTGCTGCCGCAGCGGCGGCCTGCCCCGCCTGGTTGCCACGTTCGCGTGCGGCTGCGTGAGCCTGGCCGCCCAGGGCCTCAACTGGGCAGGCAACACAGGTGGGCAGCGGGCGGGCAGGGCCGCCGAGGGCGGCTGCTTCCCCACACGGCTTGCCGACTGCGCCGCACGTCCGGGCACGACATCCCCTCTGGGCTCGCCTCGACCCCCCCCCCCCCCCCCCCCCCGCCCCCGCCCCGCCCCCCCGTCTGCGTCTGACCTCAGCCATTGCCACAACCACCGTTGCTCCCCCCTGCAGCTGACTGGCTGCTGATGGCCACGCCGCTTGGGCCCCGCCTGCTGGGCATCCCAGAGGCGGCGATTGAGCGCCACAGGCTGGCAGACCTTCTAGCCGGCTGCCAGAGGTACAACCGAGACCAGGCGTTGCTGCGCTGCGTGGTGCACTCGGCCGCAGCGCAGCTGGCGGCGGCGCAGCAGCGGCACGAGGCGCAGCCGCAAGGTGCTGGGGGAGCGGCAGGGGGCGCCGCGGTGCCGCAGGGCGCTGAGCCGGCGTTCGCACCGCAGCCCCAGGCGTCGCCTGGCCAGGGACACGGCGCTGCTGCCGATGGTGCGGCGACACAGGCGGCCGAAGCGGCAGGCGCGGCTGGTGCCACCGCGGCGCCCTCTTACGAGGCGCAGCGCGCGGCGGCGGCGGCGCTGGCGGGGGAGGCGTCGCTGCGCTACCGCCGCCTGCTTGCGGCGGCGGCCCTGTGGGTGGGCCTCACTGCCAAGATAGTGGGAGAAGACCCTGGCACAGGGGGCGGCTCCCTGGGCCGCCTGCTGGCAAAGAGCCTGCTGCAACAGGGGACGGCGCTCAGCACGGCGTCGCTGGGAGGCCTGGGCGGCTCAACTCGGTTGCAGTCCCAGGTGACGGGGGGGGGGAGGGGGGGGGGGGGGGGGGGGGGGGGGGGCGGGCGGGCGGGGGGCGTGTACAGGGACGAGGGCTGCATGTGCCTGCACAGGGGCACTTGGTGTATGGTGCATGTGCCTGGTGCATGTGCCTGTATGGCGGTGCGTGTGCTTGCTAAATGCCCACTCCCTGCTCGCCAGCTTCCACACTGTGCACCCCTGGTGCCTGCCTGTCACGCCACGTGGCCTGCAGGTGTCGCTGCCGACGGGGGCGCCATCGCTGCACGCGCCTGCAAACGAGGTGCCCTCCAGCATGCAGGAGGCAGTGGAGCAGGTACAGCCTGCATGCACTCGGCACGGCTGCTGGCATGCGCGAGGGTTTAATTGATAGAGGGGGAATGGAGTAACCAGGGCCCGCAGAGTGGGGAGGCACAACCAAGGAGTGGGCTTGCATCCAGTGGCCGATTTGCTGCGTCCCGCCGAGCGCTGCGCCCCTCCCCGCCCCTAACCGTGCAGGTCCTGTCGGCTGGGCTCCCTGTCTTGGAACACAACGGCTTTGCTCCGCTGTTCAGTGGCAGCCCCGATGGCAGCAGCAGCGCCACGCACGTGGCACGCAGCGGCGCCAGCGGTGCAGCGGCCGCCGGCGCTGGCGTAGGTGCCCTTGGGCCTGCGGCGGTGGCGGTGGCGGTGGCGGGGTACTGCACAGCAAACACGCACCTGGGGCTGGGGCTGACGCGGGACGGCGGCAGTGCCGGCGGCGGCTACCGCCTGCTGGCTCTAAACCCGCTCGCGCCGCCGCCGGCGGGGCGCGGCATCGTGCTGGTGCGCTGGGTGGGAGCAGGCTCGACAGCTGCTGCGTTACGCTTGACCAGGGGCACGCCCACAACTCACAGGTACCTCCTGCTGTTGCTGCTGCCGTGCCCGTTTGCGTCAGACTCTTGCTGCCTCTTGCTGACATGGCTGCGACACCAATTCCTCGCCTGCCCTGTTTCAGGTGGGCGAGCTGGACCTGGGCCTGCGCCCGCGCGGGCGCACCCCAGGCCGCACCGCTGCCCGCTGGCTCACCGTGGGCGTAGACGACGGACGGAAGCTGCTTTAAGGGCCCGCCCGACGTGCCACCCGACCTGCACAGCGCTAGCGCAGGGGCAAGCAATGTGCAGTGGGCGTACTGGGGGGGCGCCCCGCCTCGATGTCTCTGTCAGTCTCCTGTAGACCTAGCACGCTTCCCTCCCACATTCATGCACAGCAAGCTGGACCATGTTTAGGAATGAAGATTGTAACAGAATGAGGGCCTGTTCTTTGTCTCGCCGCATGTGGCACCGCTGTGCCGACGCCGCTGCCTGCTGCCTGCTGCGTCCCAAACCACTGCGCCCGGCTCTCGCCGCCAGTGTCGCCCGCCACATCTGGCTGCACGCGTTGAAGAGAAGCGCCGGGCGTCAGAGGCGCGGCCCAGACTCAGGGGCGCCTACAGGCGCCTGTGCCCCCTCGTGCGCCAGTCCGAACTTCCTGGTGCTGCTGGTGCATCAGAGCAGCATGGGGTACATCGGAAAAGACGGTGAGCGCTGCCCGGCCGCGTCCCCGCCCTTTGCGACGCTCTCTGACTTTGCCGGGGCTCTCAGCAGCGCCTTGCAAAGCCGCTCGCGTCACAAAGAGCGGCGCCGCAGCCTCCACCTGCGCCCGGCGCCGCCGACGGGTCCCTTCCCGCTGCCGGCACCTTTCGTGCCTGCAGGCCAGGTGCACCACCGGCAAGGGCCAGCGCTGGGCCTGCGCGCCATCCTGGCGTTCCTCCAGGGCATCATCCAGTTCATCATTTTCTTCTTCAAAACCCTCACCAACTCGTCCGCCGCCAATGAGTACACGGCGAAGCGGCGCGGCGGCGGCGGCGGCGGCGGCGGCGGCGGCCCCCCGCGCCCGCCTCGCGGCCCCAGGATTACAGGGCTGAGCGACTTGCGAGACGCCAGCGGCGGTGCGTGCCGGACGGGAGCGGGAGGTGTCGAACAGGGCGGGGTGGCCATGTGGGAAGGCATTGGCGTCCTCTGGCGCTGAACCTGCTCAGCAGCCTCTCAGCAGCCATCCCACAGCGCAACCCTTCGCCCAGCTCAACCCCTTCCATGGTCCCCCTGCCCACCTGCAGCGGCGGCATGCGGCGGGGGTGGCTGAGGAAGGTAGGCACTGGGAGCTCAACGCTCTCAGTGCCAAATCCACACAGCTGGCGATGCCGGCCCGTCGCGCCGGCGCGACAGCCGCAGCGCAGCGCACGCGCCCACGGCACAGCCCCGCCTCGCTCCCCTGAGCAGGCGCTGTGCCGCAGGCTCACCGCCCCAGCATCATGACGCGGCCCTGAGCAAAGGCCCACCCGGGCAGGCAGGGCCGCCGACACAGCTGGCGAAAAAAAAGCGGCGGGCGCACACTGCAGGCAGGCGGCACCGCCACCGCCCTCGCACTACCCCTCTCCTTTCATTCCGTCGTGACTGTACCACTACTCTCCTATCACTCGCCGAGCCGCCAAGACACAGCACGAGCCGCGCTGCACGCCGCGCCCCCGTGCTGCCGCCGCCCGACGCCATACTACAGGCCAGGGCGGCAGCACGGGCAGCCTCCGGTACACGCAACGCCCATGACGGCCGCCCTCGCTCAGTGTGCATCTTTGCTTGCGCTCCTCGCTCGCCCTCCCGGCCCGTTTCTTGACTCTGACATCCAGTTAGTCGCCGCAAATACAAGCACGGAGCGCACAGGACACTTTTCAACATCAGAGCTGAAAAGGTGCAGCTGCCGCCGCATGTAAACAGCGGCACGGCGCGGACAGGAGGCATCGAATGCGCGGCGTGAGGTGTGCACGAGGTCAGGGGTCAGGGGGCTCCAGAGGGACGACACAGCGGCACACACGGTGGGGGCATCAGGCGGGCAGGCGGGCAGGGCTGCCTCCATGGTCACGCGTTCTGCCCCTGCCGCGTGCTTTCGATCCAGCGCACCGCCGAGGCGCCGCCCATGTAGAGCCCCACCAGCGGCACCGCCAGCAGCGTTTGCGTGAAGGGGTCTGTGCTGGGGGTGAGCACCGCGGCGGCGACGGTGGCGCCCACCACCACGTACCGCCACTGGCTGAACATCATTTCCGACGTGACCAGCCCCAGCTGTCCCAGCATGACCTGGATCACGGGCACCTGCGGGCAGGGGCCACGGCGGGTGGGGGGAGGAGCGACATGCGGCGGCGTTCAGCGGTGGGCTCAAGCTGGACAAAGCATGCCTGCTGCGCTGCTTGCCTGGTCGGCGCCCGGCAGCGCAGGCGTCGGTCGACGCCGAAGACGCCGCACAGGCGGTGGTGCTGCACATCGCCTGCTCTCTGAGACGCCCGGCCTCGCCGCTTCAGCCCTCCCACCCCGCCCTCCCGCCTTCCCGCACGCACCTGGAAGGACAGGCCGGTGGATAGCATCAGTACCAGCACAAACTCAAAGTACTGGTCGATGCTCCACAGGCTTTCCACCGCGCCGTCGGCGTAGTTGACGAAGAAGGAGAGCGCCGCGGGCGTCAGGATCTCGTAAGAGAAGAGCAGCCTGCGGCGGCGCGGGGTTGGTTGATGGACATGGGTCACGGGGAGCCAGAGGGGGAGAGGGCTTGGAGGGGCGGTTTTGTCGTTGCCTCGAGACCGGGGCTGCGAGCGGCCCGCCGCTGTTGGCTCGCGCCACGTGCTTGCACCCCTGCCCCGGCTGGGCGTTCCGTTTCGGGGACCTCACCCTCGCACCGCGCAGCCCCCGCTTGACACACGCCGCATGCCGCACTGCTACCGCGTGTCAAGTCCCCCTGCTGCAGGCGCGGCCCTCCTCACCCCGCGTAGAAGAGCACCGACGACCCCAGGATGACTGGGGCCAGGAACTGCCGCTCCGACTTGGTCAGCCCAGGCACCACGTACGCCGCGATTTCGTACAGGATGGTGGGCACAGCCAGCAGCACGCCCGCGTAGCCGCCGACCTGCAGGGAGGCAAGGGGGGCACGTGCGGCTCGTCGGGAGGAGGAAAGGAGCAGTCGCATGCCGCGACCGCGTGCCGGCAACTGGCAACGAGTCTGCCCTCAATGGTGCTGCCCCCCCTCCCACCTCCTGCACCGCCCCCGCCACCCACCCACCTTGAGCGTGGTGAAGAAGAACTCTCCTGGCGACAGCTGCAGGAAGCGCACACCCTGTGGGATCGGGGGGGAGGGCCGGCGGCGGCAAGTCGGCGGCCGCGCCTGCTTGCCCGTTGTTGCCCAGCGGGGCAGCCCCTCGTCGGCATGCCTGCCTGCCTGCCTGCCAGTGCCGCAACTGTGCAGCGTGCTCTTTGACCCGTCTGCCCGCCGGCCGTGGCGCAGCTGTCATCCCCCGTCTGCGTTTCACAACATGCGTCTGTCAAAGCGCACCTGCGCCGCCACCGGCGCCTCCAGGAACACCACCAGTTCTTTGGAGAAGAGGAAGCAGGCCAGGACGGATGTCCCGGCTGCCAGCGCGCCCACCAGCACCCGCTCCCGCAGCTCGTCAAGGTGCTGAGGGGGGGAGGGTTAGCGGCAGGGGCTGGGTTGATTGGTTGTTGTTTGTCAGGCCGAACAGGCACCAAGAACGGCCGCCGCGGCACCCCAGCATCCCGGCGCGCTGCATCACAGCAGTCCCCACCCGCACCGGCTCCCACTCACATCCCAGATGGGCATCTCAAAGTCCTCTGGCAGGTCCTCCTTTGGCGGGTTGAGCCACTGCTGCACGGTGCTGCTGACCTCGCCCTCGGCTGTGCATTAAATAGAGGGGGGCGGCGAGGTAGGCAGGGAGCGAGGGCGACGCAACAGCGTGACTAGCGGCTGGCCTGCGGTTCGCTGCAGCGACTGGCGGCACGGTTGACCGTGAGCTGCAATTGCAGAAGGCGCCTGTCCGGAGCAGCGCACGACGGGCCGCCGCGCCGCCGCCCGCCGCCGATGCTGCCAACCTCCCCACAACTCACGAGGCGGCTGGATGATCGACCTCCAGCCCTCGTCATCCTCTGCCCGCACTGTGACAGGTCGCCGGGCAGGCTGAGAGCCAGCAGAGAGCGACTTCCTTCCCAGCGCGGTGCGAGGCGCCAGTGCTGGGCCTCTGCCTGAGCACGTTGCTGCTGCGGGGGATGCCAGGCGCTGCTGGAGCAGCGTGAGCGCCATGGCTCCCAAATGCGGGCTTGCGAGGGAGGCTTTTGTTGTCCGAGTGCAGGTCTTGCGGCGGCCAGGGACTGTGGCAGATGGTTCAAGGCGGCTGCAGCGGACCGATCGAAAGCCCGGAAGCAGAGGATGAGACCCAAGCCACGCAAGCCAGCACGCTCGTTCTTGTTCTCCCGTGCCCCCCTCGCGGTGCACCTGCTCTCCCGCTCCCCTGCGCGACCTACCTGCCGCTATAAGGCACCCCACACACCTATAGCAGCACAACCAGCCTCCCAGGCCAGCCACATCAGTGATTCGCCGCGCACAGGCTCTTCCCGTCGCTCGCCCGCCAACCAGCACCCCGTGCCGACTACCCGGACGTCAACAGCCCTCCGGGAACGCTTCCTGTCCTCCAAAAAATGGCCGCGGCTCCGCAGCAGGCAGGAGAGGATTGGAAGTCCAGGCTCGCCCTCCCGCCAAAGGATTCCCGCTTCAAGACCGAGGTGAGCTGCGCCATACGGTGCGTAGGCGTACCGGCGTGCCATACCCTGCCCTTCCCGCCTTCTGGAGGCCTGTGGGCGCCGCCAGAACGGCGCACATAGGCGGCAGGCAACTGTAGATCGTCCTGCGGAGCGCGCCTGGCTGTCCTGCGGTCGCCGCCGCCGCTGCCACGCCCAACTGGCCTGCCGTGCAAACCCTACCCGCTAAGCGCGCCCCTTCCGCCGGCCCGCTGCTGCAGGATGTCACCGCCACCAAGGGCAACAGCTTCGAGGACTACTTCCTCAAGCGGTGCGCACATCGCCGTGTGTGGGCAGCTGTTCGTCTTGCTCGCTGCCGGTGCCCGCCGTCGCCGCTTGCAGTCCCTCCCGCCGCCCCCTCGCCCCCCGGCTCCCCTCACCTTGCCCTCCTGCTCCCCGCCTCCCCGCCGCAGCGAGCTGCTGATGGGCATTTACGAGAAGGGGTTTGAGAACCCCAGCCCCATCCAGGAGGAGTCCATCCCCATTGCGCTCACCGGCCGCGACATCCTGGCGCGCGCCAAGAACGGCACAGGCGAGCTCGCTGTGCTGCGTCTGCCGGCTGGCGGTGGGGCTGGCCGTGGGCTGCCTGGGATCGCTTTGTTTGTGTATGTGTGCAGGTGGAGTCGTACCCCTACCCACCCACGCGTCGCCGCCCCCCCCAGTCCCGCCTGCTGACTGTCGCCTCCGCCGCCCGCCTGGGCCCTGCTGCCTGCAGGCAAGACAGCCGCCTTTTGCATCCCCGTGCTGGAGAAGGTGGACACCTCCAAGAACGAGGTGCAGGCGCTGCTGCTGGTGCCCACGCGCGAGCTGGCGCTGCAGACCAGCCAGGTGGGCCACCGGTGGCGGCGGCGGGCGGCGGCGACGCACGCTGCGTGGGTACCAAACTGGCCACATGCACCGCCAGCCAGGCGCCGCCTACTGCCGCGCGCCAGAACGCAGGTTGCACGCTCGCTGCCTGGCAGCCGAGTTCCTTCACTCACGCTGTCGCTTCCGTGCCTCCCCCCCAACCCCTGCTGCTTCACCAGGTCTGCAAGGAGCTGGGCAAGCACATGGGCGTGGAGGTGATGGTGTCAACCGGTGGCACCTCGCTGCGGTGAGCGAGGGGCAGGAGGGAGGGGGAGATGCCGGGAGATTGCAGGCCGGAACTAGTTGTTTGCTGTGTGTGGACCGCGCGCTGCAGCTGGCTTGGTGCCGCCAGCCATCGATGGCCTGGGTGGAGCACCTCCCACTCGAGTCCCCCTTGCAGGACGAACCCACCTGTGGACTGATCGCCTGCACGCTCTCATTCCCCCCCCCCCCCCACCCCCCCCCCCACCCACCCACCCGTCCTGCAGCGACGACATTGTGCGACTGGGCGCGACCGTGCACGTCATTGTGGCCACCCCAGGGCGCATCCTGGACCTGGCGCAGAAGGGGGTGGCCAAGCTGGACAAGTGCTCGGTGTGCGTCATGGACGAGGTGGGTGCGGTTGTGTGGGTGATTGATGAACTAACAACGATGTGCGGGGGGCGGGGGAGGGCACAGCAGTCGGCACAGCAGTCGGCACAGCAGTCGTGAGAACGGGGAGGAGAAGGGACCAGGCAGCTCTTTGGCGGCCTGCGCAAAGCTGCCTGGTTTCTTCTTTTGCCTGTCCCCCAACTGCTGCGCCGACTCTGTGGCGCCACAGCAGACGGCACAGCAGTCGGCACAGCAGTCGGGGGAACAGGCAGGAGAAGGGACCAGGCAGCTCATGGGCGGCCCGCGCGCGTGCTCCACCGCTCACCCTGCTCGCTCGTGCCCTCCCCGCCCGCTCCTGCGTCGTGCCCCCCCCACCCCCAGGCCGACAAGCTGCTGTCCCCCGAGTTCCAGCCTGTGGTGGAGCAGCTCATCGCCTTCCTGTCGCAGAACCGCCAGATCTGCCTCTACAGGTGTGTGGTGCGGGGCGGCTGGGGCGGTTGGGCGGCAGGCAGGTGGGCGGGCGGGCAGGGGCGCAGCGCCAACGCGTGCTGCAGCTCGTGCGGTACTGCACGTGCGCACGCACCCGCCTCGCCTCCACCTGCTGCATCTCCCGACCGCCCCCGCCCCCCGTGCAGCGCCACCTTCCCCGTGACCGTGAAGCAGTTCAAGGACAAGTTCCTGCGCAAGCCCTACATCATCAACCTCATGGAGGAGCTGACGCTCAAGGGCGTGAGCCAGGTGCGCGGCGGCCAGGGGGTGGCGGGGACTGGGCGCCCTCCTTTTCGCAGGGCTGTGCCCGACCGCCTTCCATGGCTCTGCCGGAGGCGGAAGCTGTGTGTGCTGCCTGCGCTTGCCAGCGCTGGATGGGTGCTGTCAAGGGACCGCGCATGAGCCGGCTGCCCCACCACGCTCCCTTTGCCAGTCCGCCTCCTCGCCCCCCAGCCCTCAAACCCCGTCCTGTCTTCTCCGCCGCCCGCCCTTCACCCCACCCCCACCACACACACACACACGCACCACCACCACCACCACCACGCCCCCCACCCTCCTGCCCACAGTACTACGCCTTTGTGGAGGAGCGCCAGAAGGTGCACTGCCTGAACACCCTCTTTGCCAAGCTCTCCATCAACCAGTCCATCATCTTCTGCAACTCTGGTGGGTGGGCGGGCGGGCGCCTGCTTGGGCGCCTGCTTGAGTGCCTGCCAGGGTGGGTGCTGCTGGGTGGGTGCCTGCACGGCGTGGCCCAGGGGGTCTGGCCCAGGGGGGGTCTGGCCTGGCAGCTGCCTGGCTTCGCAGGGGGTGCGCACGTGCAGGAGGGCGTACAGGCTTGGGGCGCCCTCGCCTGCTGCGTCTCGCTGCGCCCTTCCCACTCGCGCCTGCTCTTCCCACTCGCGCCTGCTCACGCTCGCGCCTTTCTCCCCCCCCCCCCCCCTGACATGCTCTCCCCCCACACACACCCTGTGCTGCCCCCCTGCAGTGAACCGCGTTGAGCTGCTGGCCAAGAAGATCACCGAGCTGGGCTACTCGTGCTTCTACATACACGCAAAGATGCTGCAGGTGCGGGGTTGGTGCGCGGTGCGCGGTGGGGTGTTCTTGTATGGGGATATGCGAGCAGCTGCTGCCGCTGCTGCTGCTGCTGCTGCAGCTAGGGGGCCGTCGCAGGGCGCGGCTGGATGGCAGCCTGGCTGCTTGTACATACACCCTCCCCCCCGCCCGCCCGCCCACCCACCCCTGTGTGACCCCCCCTGCCTGCAGTCCCACCGCAACCGCGTGTTCCACGACTTCCGCAACGGCAACTGCCGCAACCTCGTCTCCTCCGACCTCTTCACCCGCGGCATTGACATCCAGGTGGGCGGCAGGGCGCGCAGGCTGGCCAGGCCCAGCTGACCAAAAGGGGCTGTGCAGCCAGGGGGGCACGCTGCTGCTGCGGGCAGCCAGCGCGCGACTCAGCATGCTGCTGCGTTTTGCCACGGAAACGCCCCGATGGCCAATGTCTCTCTCGCCCCCTCCTCGCCCGACCAGGCCGTGAACGTGGTCATCAATTTTGACTTCCCCAAGAACAGTGAGACGTACCTGCACCGCGTGGGGCGCAGCGGCCGGTTTGGCCACCTGGGCATCGCCATCAACCTCATCACATACGAGGACCGCTTCAACCTGTGAGCGCAGCGGCCCCCCCCCCCCCCCCCTCGCCCGCCCGCCCCCCCCCCCTCCCCCTCCAGCCTGCCTGCCGTCGTTGGTTCCCTTCTGCTGCGTGGTCCCTGCACCTTGCGCCTGCGTGGTGGCTGCTTTGCGGAGCGGGTCGGGCGTGCCCGTCGCAAACCGGCCCGGGGGAGGCGGCGCAGCACAGCCGGCTGCCTGCTTGGCGCATCGGCACCCAGGCTGCGCTCAGGATCGTGCACCCGCTGGCCACCACCTTGGTTGCTCACCCTAAGCCCCACCCCACTCGCCCCTACCCCAGGTACAAGATTGAGCAGGAGCTGGGCACTGAGATCAAGCCCATCCCGCCCATCATCGAAAAGGGCCTGTACTGCGCTTGAAGCGGGGCCCCGGAGCCCCTCTGCCGCCGGCGGCGGCGTGCCTGCACAGGGCGCGCGCGCCGCCGCGGCCGCCGGCTGCACCGCCGCCGCCGGCCCGCCCGCCTCTCCACGCAACAAATAAAGCAGGCGGCGCGGTGACGGCACCACCGCCGGCGCACACCACGACAGCGCGCAGCGCAGCGCTGGCATGCGCACCGGGCAGAGGCCAGCGTGCCGGCTTGCCTTCCTGTGTGTCGCCCCGGGCGTCTGGCGTGCGCGGCTCGGGGCCCCACGCCTCTCCCCTGCCGCTGCTGCCAGCACTCCCTCCTGCCGCGGAAAGCTAGTTGCCCAGGCCCCCCACTGCCCAGGCCACCGCCAGGCAACGCGCCCTTCACAGTCCCCTCCCCTCCCCTTAGCGGCAACACTTGTATCACTGCCGGCAGCCTGCGGGTGGCTCCCCCCTCCACTCCCCAGCCCCCCCTCCCACCCCAACACGTTGCACGCGCACACCCCCTCTTCTGGCCCACCGGCTCGCCGGGCAGCGCTCCGTCTCCGTCCCCTCTCCCGACGGGCCTGCCTAGCCACCCACGCACGCGCCAGCGCCTGCTAGCTCCTGCCCCCCCCACCCCCTAGGTAGCTGCAAGGAACGCACCCCATCGCTTCCCTCCCCCCTTCTGTCCGTACCTCGGCTTGCTGTGTGTCCTGGATGGGCCTCACCTTTTTCTGCCCCCCCTCCCTCCCCACCCCAACCCCACCCCCTCCCCGAGTGGTCAGCCCCTGAGAGTGTACTGAGTGCGATAGCCCTGTTTCCCCTTCCTTTCTCTGCCCACCCTATTTGACGCATCACCCGCCACCCACCCCTTTGCCCACCCAGCTGCGCACTGCGCAGCCGGCCCCCGGCCCCGCCCGCCACCCCCGACTGCCCTCGTACCTGTTCCCCCCCCATCCCGGCAGCGCCCACGTCCCTGCCGCTTGCGCCAACCACAACCCTTAGCGCACAGGAGCGGCGGGCGTCCGCTGCGCCCCCCTTTGCACCGCCTGCGGGCAGATGAGAACCCACACCCCGGCCGCACGCCCGAGCCCGGTGCTCCCCCCACCAATCCCACCCACACACCACCCCCAGCGCATGCCCCCCCTTGCCCCTGCCGGCACGCGCAGCACACAAGCCAACTCCCTGTGTGCACGCAAGCCAACTCCCTTTGTTTGTTTGTTTGTTTGTTTGTCTGCCCTCCCCCGCCCCCGCTCCGCTGTCCCTGCTCCCCTCTTCGGTTTCCCGCGCGGGACGGTCGTCAGTGCCGCGCCGCCGCCTTCCCCTCCTCCCCCTTGAGCGTTCCTACAGCCCCCCCCCCCCCCCCCCGCCGCCACCGGCCCGCGCACCCCCAGAGGGTCCTGCCTTTGCCCGGCGACCCCTGGGGTGCGTGCGCCCACCCCCTCGTGCCCTCCCACGGCACCCCCCGACTCGTGCTGGCCTGCACGTGAGAAGCTGTGTTTTGGCGTGGATTGTTTAGTGGTGGTCCCAAGCTGCAGGATGAATCAATGCGGAGGTCTGACTGTAACCAATGCACCGTATGCGTCGACTGTAGGATGGGTGGACAAGGACGAGGAGGCGTGCACAGCGGTTCCAAGGGAAGGCTTTGGTGGAGACCCGTCGGGGCACCTGGCACCAGGGACAGTGGCGTGGCGGTGCCAGGAGAATGCGTCGGCATCAGTCGGCCCAACGATCAGTTGAAGACGACACAGGGGCGCAGCGCGGCGGATGACAAGCGATCAGTCGTCGTTTGCAGTGAGGGTGCCGGAGAAAACAGGAAAACTGGAGTGCAGTCGGGGCTGCGCTTCAGCAGGACTGGAGACTTCAGAGGCAAAACTGGCGGGATCAGGGACAAACAGCTGAACTTGCGGCATGCTCCCCGTCGCGCTGCGCGCGACTGCCGGCCTGCGCGCGTCACATGAGGGGCTGCGGCTGCTGCGCCACCGGCGTCCGGTTCTCGTCCACCCTCACAACAAGCAGGTGGCCGGGGCGCGCGGTGGTGGGGCCCTGCGGGCAGCAAAGGAGCGAGGGTCCATGCTAGCATGGGTGACTGCTGTGCTTCTGGGCACATTCGCTCAAGCGCATGCATGCCATTCCCAAGGAGCGTGCCTGCCGCCCCCTGCTCCAGTGCACCTCACAGCGGGCCCGGCCATCCAGGGCGGTACACTCTCCACACGCACCTGCGCACAACGCACGCAGCGCACGCGCACCACACACGCACCTGCGCGTACAGCCCCCGCAGGTAGGCACGGTAGGCGGGCATGAAGCGGTCCACAAACGTGGCCACCTGCTCGTCGGTCATGGCGGGCTTGCCAGACGCACGCATCGCCTGCTCGGCCTGCGGTGGGAGGGAGGGCAGGGACGACGGGGGGAGGGCGGGTGGGGCAGGATGGGGGCAAGGTGGGGGTGACCGAAGGAAGGAAGAGACATGATGGGAGCTGCTCGTTTGCCGGGGTTTGGGAGCTTCGCTGCCCATCCCTCTCCTGACGCACGGCATCCATCTGCTTCAAGGGAAAAAAAAACAAAAAAAACGCCTGCAGACGCCAGCGGTATGCGCTGTCTGGCTGTCCCGCCTGCCCCCACATCCACCTGCCGGCCTCTGCAGCCGCTCACATTGGTGTGCGACGCCAGCCCGCCCGCCTCCCCCACCTGCAGGCGCCAGCGATACGAGTAGTCTGGCTGCGCCACCGACACCACCAGCCAGCTGTCAACAAACGAGTCCCAGGCCTCCTTGTAGCTGCAGATGAGGGCGCGGCGGAAAGAACAAGCGAGAAGGAGGGTGGGCGGGCAGGCGGGTGTTTGGACGGCACGAGGGAGGGAGCAGTGTCACACCGACGGATCCACGCCTCCACCCCCGCCCGCCCCGGCCATCCTCAGCTCAGCGCGCAGCACCCAGCGCACCCCCGAACCCAGCCCTTTTTCAGTAACAGTTGTTTCCCCACCTGCGCAGGAACGCGTTGACGGGTGCCAGGCTGGGGTCGACCGCCGCCGCCGCCTCGTCGTCCACGGGCGCAAACCCCAGCATCCACCCCTCAAACAGCACAACGTCCACCGGCGCCTGGCAGGGCAGCAGGAGGGCAGCAGGAGGGGCCACAATGCGGATGCGCCGGGCTGGGGGCACCTGCACGCCCTGTGCAGGCTGCCCGCGTCCCGCAGCGCGGCGCGGGGCGGCACGGCTCGCCAACCCGGCCCCCTCTGGCTGGCTTGCAGTGCAGGGGCCCTTGGCATGAGCCGGCTGTGATCACCTTCACTGTGGGCCAGGTCGCGGGGTCGGCACGGTCGCCCAGGCCCTGGTGGGCAGATTTGTTATACCTGCAGAGGCACAGCAGAGGCATGGGGGGCGGAAGCAACTCACGTCGCATGCAGAACTGCAGGCCTCTGCCACCGCCACCCAAATCAGACACACCGCGAGCGCAGCAGGCGGCACACCGGCAGCGCACCGTGGGAGGGGCACGGTGGTGCCAGCTGCTGTCGCTCCCTGCAGCGCGCGCAGCGTGTCGGCGCCCAGCTGCATGTCGTGGGACCCGGCGTTGCCGCGCATCTCCAGCAGGGGGTTGCCGGGGTGCGCCGCCGCCACTGCAAGGGGGCGGGGACAGCAGGTGGTGGTGGTGGTGGTGGTGGTGGGGTGGGGTGGGGTGGGGTGTGGGGTGGGGTGTGTGTGGTGTGTGTGTGTGGAGGGGGGGGGGGGGGGGGGGGGGGGGTGCGTGCGTGCGTGCGTGCGTGCGTGCGTGCGTGCGTGCGTGCGTGCGTGCGTGCGTGCGTGCGTGCGTGCGTGCGTGCGTGCGTGCGTGCGTGGCGTGCGTGGGTGGGTGGGTGGGTGGGTGGGGGTGGGGGTGGGGTGGGGGGGGGGGGGGATGTGGTGTGGGGGGGGGGGAGGGAGACGCCACGAGGCAAGGAGAGGATGTGCTAGGCAGGAGGGATGCAGCAGGCGCACCTAGCAAGGCTGTTCTGTTCGGTTTGTGTGAGGTGCCGGGGTTGTACCTTTTGGGCTGCCCAAGCACAGCAGCGTGGGCCCACGCGCTTCACCCTCCTGCCTGCCTGCCTGCCTGCCTGCCTGCGCTGCTGCTGCTGCCTCGCCAGCCCAGACTTCGGGCCGCACGCTTCCCTCCCCCACAACTCCACACACACCTTCTTCCTGCCCCTCCCGCGTGAGGTAGAAGTCATCGATTGAGATTGACGCTGCGGTTGATCCTGTGTGCGCAAACAGAGTGGGTGCGCAGAGGCGTACGGATCAAAGGGTGCAGGGTTTGCTGGGCGCAGGGAATCATGCCGCGCAGGCGCCAGCCGTCGACAAGCCGACAGGCGGAGCGCGCGCGGCACGTATACACGCTTACCACACCAGCCGCGCGCACCTGTGTAGGCAAACAGGGCCTCCAGCTGCTCGCACAGCGTGGTCTTGCCGCAGCCCTGCAAAAGCACAGCCATCCACGCAGGCAACCAATCAACCCGCAGTGGGAGGGGGAGAGGGCAGCATCCAGGAGCAGACACCCGCTGCATGCATTCATACGTGCCCGCAGGTGTGCACCCCACATCTCGCACAACTGTGAGCGCTGGGCGCGAAATGCACAGTGGGCTGGCTGGTGCAGGGCTGCCCGCACCGGCCCTCTGGCTGCTCGCCTGCGGCGCGCTGATCCCCAGCACCAGCGGCGTGCTGCCGGCGCCTGCGGCCGCACGGTGCTGCTCCAGCTGGTGCTCACACCAGAAGAACACAGGCAGGTAGTACTGGAAGACGCGGCGCCTGCAGGACGCGGTTTTACAAGGGCACTGGTTGTGGGCGTGTGGCGCATGGCATGTCAAAGCTTGTATGGAGGCTGCTGAGCATGGGATGACGGCGGGGGCGGCGCGCGCCGTCGCCAGCCGACCTCCACCGCCCAGCCTCATACCTGGGCCTGCACTGCCCTGACCGCAGAGCAACAACGCGCGAGACCCACTTGATTCCATTGATCAACACAACACACCCAAGTGCGCTCAGCATCGATCGGAACCTCACGTGGCCAGCACTGAACACCGCCTCCCCACTCACTTGTCCTCCGCTGCCAGCTGCGCCAGCGGCGGCAGCCCCAGGTTTGCCATCACGCGGCCCCCCAGCTCCACCCAGCGCCCCGCATCTGCCTCAACCTGCGCTCCGCTGATGCCGCAGCTGGGAAGCAGCGGGGACGCACGGATGAAGTCTGGAGAGCGCGGAGGGAGGCAGGAGGAGGGTTTGAGGGGAGGGTGAGGAACTGTCGCAAGGTGGAGATGCAGTGCGCATAGTGCAGTGCGCATCCAACTCCTGGTGCCCCTACCCACACACACCTACAAGCCCCGGCACATCGGACTGCGGCGCCGACCCGCCAGCAGCAACGCCGGTGGCAGCAGTGGCTGACCCACCAGCGGCGGCGCCGGTGGGGACGGCAGCGGTGCCGTTGACGGCAGCGGCAAGCACCTTGCCGCTGGCGCTATGCCGCAAGTGAGATTTCAACTGGAGCAGTGCAGGCAGCATGTTGGTGCGCCGGTGGTGGCGGCAAGGCGAGGCAGCCGAGAGTTTGGCAGTGGGTAGTGTCTCCCTCGGAGGTGCTGGGGAGGACGCCGGCAGCCCTGCGGGCATTCACAACACGCGGATCGCGGTCTCGCAAGTCGCAGAGGTCGCGCACAGGCCGGCAGGAGCCCTCTGCGAAGCACAACTCCCTATTTTCTGTTTCCACGCTGGCGATGCCCCGCCCCGCTTGTGGGGCACGCTCTGGCCGGCCCAGCAACTGAATGCGCCGTGGATCTATCCCAGGACGCGTCAGAACGCCTTGCGAAAGCACCAGGGGCACCTCTCCGCTCGCCACGCCTTCAGCGCACGCTTTGAGCCCCCCGGCAGCGTCTGCAGGCACAGAGGGATCGCATACCATCACTTGGTGCGTGCTTTCACGTGCGCCGGCATCCAGAGAGCCCAGGGAAAGTTGCCGCCAGTGCCGCCCCGTCGCCGCCCGTCGCCGCCCCTGTTTTGCCGGCGCCGGCTCGGCGGTGGTTTGCCCCACCACCCCTTGCTGTCAACCGCAGGCCCACCCATATCAAGCACCACCATGAGCTCCGAGCCGACGCCCAGGTCGAGCGGCAAGAAGCGAGTGCGCTTCAGCGAAACCCCGCCAGCGGTTCGAGAGTACGCTGTGGAGGAGGAGCAGGAGGCGGCTGCAGGGAAGGCGGCGCCGGCAGGCAAGCGGCGCACGCTCGACCCCATGGAGGCACTGGAAGGTGGGGTGGGTTGAGGGGGGGGTGTGGGGGGGGCAGGCGGATGCCGAGCTGGCGTCGACAATAGGCATTGGTGCGGCATTGGTTGTGCTGGCACCAGCACAAGATGCCAATGCGGCTGCGGCGCTCTGCCGCTCTCAACCGTCGTCACAGGTCCGCCGGTACCTCCCCCCGCTTCCGTTTGTAACGTGCAGGCGAAATTATGGATGTATGCCTGGCCGAAGGCGCCGCGCCCGACGCCGGCGACGCCGCCGCGTGCGCCGCGAGCCGTGCGGCGCGGCGGCGCAGCGCCTTGCTGGCCGGGTTTGACGACGGCGCCGCGGGGCTGGCGGAGGATGTTGAGAGCGCAGAGGCTGGATATGAAGACCCTGAAGAGATGTGAGGCCCGTGGGGAGTAACGAAGGGGCTAGGGGGCCGTGCTGCGGGGTGTTTGAAGTCGGTTTGTAGGCAGACGCGAGCCCGGTGCCGCGGTGCCGCTGCCTGTCCGGCCCTGCAGGCTTTCTTTTCCAGGCTGCGCCTGTGTGCTCCTGGCGCCACCCCTCACCCCTCCTCTTTTCTCCCCCTGCACCGCCCGCCCGCCCCCGCCCCCAGGTTCAACGACGCCGGCATCCCATTCGAGCCCTTCCACTTAAAGCGGGAGCGGGAGGAGGGGTACTTTGATGAGGCACGTGGTGGTGATGTGCTTCCTGGTGGTGGTGGTGGTGGTGTGCGGGAAGGGAGGGAGGCACTGGGGGCTTGGCTGTCTGCAAGCCCCTGCCAGCTCCCTCCCTGGGCGCCCCTCCCCGCCCATGCCCAAGCCTCGCCCCCTCCCTGCCTCCCGCCCTTGGCCCACCCTCTCCTCGCCTCCTTCTCCCCCCATCCACCCATCCCCTCCAGGACGGCAACTACGTCGAATATAAGGTGGATGAAGAGGAGGACGCGTGGGCGGACGAACTGGCCAGTGAGTGCCAACCGAGGCCCCGCACACGGCGGGGGAGGCGGGCGGTGTGCCGCGACCACGCCTGTTGGTGCTGGGCCGCATCCAAGTGACCAAGTGCTCGATCCTCCGAGCCGCCTGCCCATCCCCCCCCCCCCCCCCATCCCCATCCTTTGCTTCCCCTGCCTGCAACAGATGTGGAAGTGGACGAGCAGTGGCTGGCACGTGTGATGGCAGGTGGTGGGGGTGTCTGCCACACAGGTGGTTACGCAAGTGAGGGGTGTGCAAGTGCAGGTGTGCCCCGCGCACCATGCACACATGGCCACCTGCGACTCGACCCGGTCTTCTCTCCTCCTCGCAAGCGCTGGCCGTGCGTCCGCAGATGCGGCGGCCGAGGGAGAGGAGCCCGACATGCAGGCTGAGGAGGTGGAAGGGATGAAGCGCCGGTGACGGGCGGGGCGGGCTGCTGGGGACAGGCAGCCCAATCCGAGCTTGCACAGGAGAGCTAATTTGGAGGCGTTGGCGTTGGAGGCGTTGGAGGCGTTGACACCCGCTTTGAGTTCTCACTCCGGCTGCCCAACCCACCCTCGCACCACCTGCCCCCGCTGCCAGGCTTGTTGAGCTGCTGCTGCCTGGGGAGAACGTGCTGCAGGCGCTGCGCAGGCTGGCTGCGGTGCGCGCGCCTGGCAGCCCCAGCGGCAGCACCTTCGGCGACCAGGGCGGGTCGCCTGCGGGCGGTGATCCCACCGCACGGCACATCCGCGCTCTGAGCAGCCAGGTGGGTTGGGAGGCCACACGGCCAGTTGTCGGAACTTGCCAGGCACGTGCAGGCTGGTTTGTGCGCTGCAGCAGTGCCCAGCAGTGCGCCTGCCTCAGCCTGCCTCGGCCTGCCTCTCCCTTGCCTCAGCCTCGCGCCCCCTCTCTCCCCGCGCCTCTGCGTGCAGCCCATGCCGGCGGCAGTGCGTGACAAATTCGAAAACCTGACCGGGCTGAGCAGCACCCTCATGTATCAGGTGGGAAAGGGCAGGCGGGGCCAGCCAGCCAGAGCACCCTTCCCAAGCGCGGCTCCTCAGCCCTGCATCCCTGCACGCCGGCAGCGGCCTTCATCCCCCAGCAGCCGGCCGGCGGGCCTCCATCGTACGCGTTTTGCACGCCGCCGCCACCCCCCCCACCCCCCCCACCCCCACCCCACCACCACCACCACCACCCACCCACCCACACACCACACACACACACACACACACACGCACACGCACACGCACACGCACACGCACACGCGCACGCACACATGCACGCACCCCTGCCAACCCCACTCATGCACGCACCCCTGCCAACCCCACTCATGCACGCACCCCTGCCAACCCCACTCACTCACCCTCTCCAGGGCCTCTACTCAGTGCACTCCATGCCACGCGAGGCTCTTGAGCGCTCCATCCTCCGAGAGGAGCTGGCAGAGCAGGGGGCAGGGCAGCAGGCACAGCAGCAGCACGCCGGCAGCAACGGGGCTGCCGGCAGCGGCGGCGGCGCTGCGGCCCCCGGTGCCGGTGCCGGCATTGCTGCAGGCCGCAACGGCGGCAGCGAGCCAGGGGACGCAGGGCAGCAGCTGGCGGCGCAGTTGCTCGCGGCGGCAGGTGCCCCTGCACCAGTAGGCATCGGCAACGGCCAGAACGGCACGGTGCATGCTGCAGGCGGCGAGGGCGCTGCGCCAGCGCCAGCAGCAGCCCCAGCAGTGGACGCTGACCTGCAGGACATGTTTGGGGATGCTGACGAGGCGCCGGCGGCGGGGCAGGCGGGCGCAGCGCCGGCAGCGGGTGGCGGCGAGCAGGAGCAGGAGGTGCAGCGCGACGGGTCGGGCGATGTGGCGATGCAGGACATGGCGCAGCCGCCTGCGCAGCAACAGCCCCAGGCGGGCGCATCGGGGGGCAGCATGCCGCCAGCGGCTGCGGCTGCGGCTGCGGCAGGCGGCGCCCCGGTTGATGAGCTGGACGGGTTTACCCTGGATACCTCTACAGGTGGGGGGCACCCAGGGGCCCAGGCAGGCAGGCCCAGGCAGGCAGGCAGTGGCTTGCGAGACAAACTGGATCAGTGCTGTCCGGGAAAAGGGGGTCTGCAGGACACGACGCACGTCGTCGTGTCAGATCAGCGGGACCACCCCCTCCCTCGCCTTCCCCTCCCCCCCTCGTGCAGGCCTCTACTACAACTCCGCCCTTGGGTGCTACTTTGACAGCCAGCGCCAGCTGTGGGGGGACGCCGCCAGCGGGCAGTGGTTTGCGTTTGAGCAGGGGGAGTACCGCCTGGTGACTGGCAGCAGCTGAGGCGACGGCACTGCAGCTGCTGGCAGCCGAAAGAGCGGGGCTGCCCTGTCCTTGCCCATGGTACCTGTCGCCGCTCCCCGGCTGGCCGCCAATCAACTGGCCCCTGCTGCTTCTTGCTGCCGCTTGGTTTCCGCCTCCCTTTTTGCCTGTGCGCCTTTGCTATTCACTCTTACTGGTCCAGATGTAGCAGGCAGCAGGGACTTGGTATTCTAGCAATCAGATCAGATGAGCAGATCAGATGTGCAGGCGGCGCAGTGCCAGCTCCCAGCCAGGCTCAAATTCGGGTTACATGCATGTTGCGCATGCCCGCGTGCTGCGCCTCCCAGCGCCGCGCGCGCCGCGCGTCTGCCTGTGCGCCTGCGCGTGGCAATGGTGGTGGCAGGCGACTGGCTATCAGGCAACGCCGAGGATGCAGCCACGTGCCTACGTTCCTCACGGCTGATCCGGCTGTTCCCTCCAACAGCGCCCCTCGCGGCGCCCCACCTGCGCAGCACTTGCAGAGCAGCTCCAGGCGCGCGTGCCGCTGGTGGTAGGCGCGCCAGGCCGCAGCCCACGCGGCGTCCGCCGGTGCTCCGCTGAACACCGCCTGCCGGTGGGGGCAGCAGGCGCCAGCGAGCGTGTGGCAGCAGGCAGCCAAGCAAGCTGGGGCAGCGGGCTGCAGGGGGTCCTCGTGTGTTTGCCCTCCAACATGCTCCCACAGCCACATTGTTGCCCCCAGCCACGCACCTGCCGCGTGTGGGGGTGCACCGCAAACCGCACCGGCGCGCGGCTGGGGGCGTCGCTCTCGCGGAAGGCGTGCATCAGCTTGCTGCAGTTGCAACGGGTGGGCGGAGCGGGCAATGCAGCAGGCGTTGGACCTTTTCCAGGTATCCAGGTACCAGCCAGCAGCCTCTGCGCTCCCACACAAGGTCCTCCCAGGGCGCCTCCTGTGCCGACCCCCACCCACATGCATACAAGCTTACTGCCGCCACACACCTGAGGGGCCAGCCCGAGTACGAAACGGCGACCTTGAAGTCCGACCCGCAGCGGCAGCAGAGTGGCGCGTCGCCGCCGCCGCCGTCGCCGCCATCCCCGTACTCCTGCTGCCGCCACTGCTGTGCCGCCACCGCCGCCACCGCAGCAGCTCGAAGCTGGGGCTCCACCTCGTGGGCGCATGCTTCCAGCAGCTGCAGGCGGCTGGTGGGCTGGAGCGGCGGCCTGCATGGGCAGCAGGGGAGGGACCCACGGGATGCAGGACGGCTTGAGCGAGCAGCCCAGTGGCCTGCGTCTCCAGCTCTCCAAGCAAGCCCCCGCCCTGGGGCACTCGCACCGCATGCGCCCTGGTGCACCCGCACCGCCGGCGCCCCGGCCCCTCGCTGCCGGACATCCACGCCCGCCCCCCTTGTGTGTTTGCCCTTGCCTCACCGCGTGCACTTGAGCAGGCTGAAGTCATCCCGCACGCCCCGCTGGTCTTCATACTGAAACTCACAGCCGCGGCCCCTGCAGCGGGGGGGAGGGTGGGGGCGGTGCGGGCGGGTGACGATGTAAAGAGGCAACAGCTGCTGCAGGCATCCGTAGGCAACGCACAGCCAGGGCCCCGTGCAGCGCGGCCCACCCGGCCCGACGCCAGCGTAGCGTGGCGCGCCGCCGCACGCGCTCACCCCAGCACAAACGGGTTCCGCACGACGAAGAAAGAAGTGATTGGCTCCTGCGCTTTCTGGGCGTAGTGCGGGTGCAGGCGGAAGACGGCCTGTGCGGTGGGAGGGGGTGGGCACATGCGGCGACGCGTTTGAGCAGCCGGGTGGCTTGGCAGGAGATGGTCTGCAGGGAGGCTGCTGTGTGTCCTCGTGGCTGATGCAGCCACTCGGTGCGTGGTCAGGCCAGGCCGAGCCTCAGCTCGGCTCGAAGGGCAGGCCTGTTTGCCTCGCCACCACCCGGCCTGCACGTGCGCCGCCCGCCTGCGAACAAGCCAGCTCCCTGGCTCAACAGTGGGCACGGCAACACATGCAGCCTTGGCCAAACGCATCACCGCACACACACACACACACCTGGATCAGCTTGAAGTGGGGTGAGTCGGGTGGCACAGCCACCTCCTCTCCCTCGCCCAGCAGGCGCCGCTGCAGCGCACGCATCTCGTACCGCAGGTGCAGCAGGCTGTCAAACCGCCGGCCTGCAAGCACCACCGTGCTGCCTGGCGTGGCAGCCGGCAGGGGGTGGTCCCGAGGGGCAGGGGGAGTGTGCCAGGCGGCTTGCGGAGTCGGCGGTGGCGGCGGTGGCGGAGCGTGCTCTGCCGGCACCACTGGAGGTCGCGCCGGCTTGTTGGCCAGCGCGAGCGCAGGCACCGCTACGTCTGCTGCTGCCGCTGCTGCCTGCTCCCACTCTGCTGCTGCACTGGCGAGCTGAGGGTCAGCGATGCCCAGCTGCGTGCTGGCAGCCAGCGTGCGGCGGGGCGGACGGCCTGCCGCTGCCGCCGTCGGCGCCGCCGAAAAAGGGCTGCCCACGGCTCGCCTCGCGCTGCTTGGTGGAATGCACCTGCGCTGTCCAGCCAGTGGAGCAGCAGGGAACGGCGGCCCGGTGGGGCTACACGCCTGCAGGTGAGGCGCTGGCCTCGCGCTGGCTGCAGCTAGCATGGCGACGTGTCGAGCTGAGCTCGCGGAGCACAACAAAGCTCAAAGGTGCGGAGAGACAGGCGATAAGAGAGCCACTGCCATCGCGATGCATCGCCACTGCTGCCCGTCGCGCAGCACGCAACTCGTTTTACAGCCGCCCAATTTGCAAAGACTCCTCACGCCTCAACTCGACTGTTGCAGGTGCGCCCGGGGGCACGAGCGCCCTTGAGTGCCCTTGCAGTGGTTTGCGCTGTGGAGAGCGTTCCAGCCTGCGCCTCCCTCTTGGCTGCTTGTTAGGAAGATGGGGAATCTGTGTGTCACGCATGCGCTGCCGCCGCCGCACCTGCCAGACCTGCCGCCGCCGCCGGCGCCACTGTCCCTCAACCTGCCGCCGCCTCGGCTCTGCCGCCTCGACTCAACCGCAGATCATTGCCTGCTCACCGCCGCGCAGCGCTTGCTCCCGCTATGGCGCCACGCAAGAAACCACGGACGGAGGGCAAGGCAGCCGGCGCGGCGCCAGCCAAGGAGAAGCAGCCGCGCCGGCAGCGGCAGCGGCAGCGGCAGCCAGCGCTGCCGGCCGCACAGGAAGCGCAGGAACCTGCTGTGCGGCTGCTCGACCTTCACGACGGCATCCTACAAAACATCGTGCGTCGTCTGGGCTTTGATCGCCGCACCGTGATGGTCGGTGAGTTTGTATTCGGCAGGGGGACGTTGGGTAGAAGCGGGGGGTGTACCCCCGGGGCCGCGAGGGTGAGCACACGACTCTCAGGCGCTGCCTGCTTGCACCGAGTCGTCGCCGCCGCGGCCCGGGGATATCCACAGCAGCATGCGGCCTGGCCGCTTGGCACTCCTGCTGCAGCCTGTTGCCTGTGCTGCCTCACTCACTCGCCCGTCCTCATGCTCCCGCACGTCCCTGTCCCCTTGCCCACTCCTTCCCGCGGTCGCTCCCTGTGTGTGCAGTGTGCAAGCGGCTGCGCGACCTTGCTGTGGGCGCGGTGCACTCTCACCAGCTGGCGGGGCAGAGCGTGCAGGACGCGATAGAGGCGGCGCAGGAGGGGGACACCGTGCACCTGCTGCCAGGCTTCTACAAGGCAAGGCGGTGGGCGCGAGAGGCAATTGTGGGGCGGGCTGGATCAGGGCGTGCATGCCAGCATCGCTCGGCGGCCGCCGTGCCCCCTCTGACATTGCCACCACAACCGCCGCCACCGCCACCGCCGCCCCACCCCACCCCACCACCAACCGCCTGCCCGCAGGAGGCTCTGCTGATCAAGAAGCGGCTGCACCTGACATGCGACGGCGCCGTGCGCATCCTGTCGCCCGCGCGCTTTGCCGTGATGTGCGCCAGCGCCGGCTGCCTGCTGGAGAACGTCACGCTCAAGAGCCACCAGATCGACGAGAGCGTGTGAGCGCGTGCTGCCGCGTCGGCAACGCTGCCTGCTGCCGCCTGCTGCCGCGTGCACGTGGGCATGCACAGCGGCAGCCCCAGCTCCGCCTGCTGGCCCACAATGCAACGGTGGAACGAAAATGCCCTCCGGTGGCGGCGCACGGTGCCCCGCAGAGGCCCCTGCCGCTCTAATGACTGGCACGCCTTGCCTGCTCAAGTGTATCGATTGCCGTGCGCCTGACTGTACCGCCGTACCGCCTGTGTGCGCAGGTACTTCCTGGTGGAGTTTGGTCCCGCCTGCAGCCACATCACCATGCGCGGCTGCGAGGTGCTGCAGGGCAGCTACGTGGGTAAGCCTTGGGCGGCGCCTGCGGTGGTGCCCGACGGCTGGCAGGCGCGCCACGCGCCGAAGCAGCATCTGGCACGTGCCCGGCA
This sequence comes from Micractinium conductrix, assembly GCA_002245815.2. NCBI lineage: Eukaryota > Viridiplantae > Chlorophyta > Trebouxiophyceae > Chlorellales > Chlorellaceae > Micractinium > Micractinium conductrix. Next base: position 247,031 of record LHPF02000046.1, read on the forward strand.
CCACTCCTCAGCCCCCTCCCGTGCTTCCCCCTCGTTGTCTGCAGGAATACAGGACCTCAAGGCAAGCAGGGCGCGTGAGGGCACGGGAGCGGGGCCTGCCTGCCCGTGGGAATCTTCTTGTGGGAACCTGCCTGCCTGCCTGCCTGCCTGTGCAGCCCACGAAGAGCAACCGCTTGTGCCCCGCTGCAGGGCCCCAACACGCGGCTGACGCTGGAGCGGTGCACGCTGCACGTGGGCATGTCTCTGATGGTGAGTGGTGAGACCCCTGGCTTGCAGCCGCCACCCTAAACCAATAACAACGAAAGGTAGGCTTGCAGGCGCCGGGGTGCACGCAGCGTCGCTACTGCACGCACGGACGGGGTGCAGCCGTTGACCTGGCCATTGCGTGCCCCTCCTCTTCCAGGCGGGCAGGCTGGAGATGAGTGACTGCACCGTAAAGTGCAGCGGAGACTCGCTGTTCACGTATGCTGGCACCGAGCTGGTGATGCAGAGGTGATTGCGTCAGGGGGCAGCTGTAGCCAGGCAGGGCGCGGTGGGGTGGCCATGGCGCATTGAATCCTGGCTGCTGTGTGCAGCGCAAGCCGCTCTCCCCCTGATTCCCCGCCGACCCTCCGCTCCCGGCGCCTCCCCCACCCCTCGTTGCTTGCAGGTGCACCTTTGCAGACTTTACCGACGCGGTGAGGCTGGAGGGCGCCGCCCTGCTGCGCGACTGCTCCTTTTGGGCGTATGAGCGCGGGCCGGTGCTGATTGTAGCAGACCCGATGGTGCCGCCGGAGGAGCAGGCAGAGGTGGCAAACGCGCGGCTGCTGCACGTTGAGGTGGGGGGGAAGCTGGGCGGGGTGCGTGAACCCAAATGGGGTGCGGGGGTCAGTGGCAGACCGCCCCGGCGTGCAGGCGCAGGTGGCATACATGTATGCACGTGGCCATGCACGCTGACGTGGGGGGAAGTGAGTGGTGCATCCACTGGGATACTGGCCTGGCCGGGAAGAGGGAGAGGCAGCGACGTGAGCTGGTCGGGTGCACATGACGGCAGCAGACGCGCCTCGGCTGCTCCTGCCCGTCGCTGCCCCGGCCTTTCGCCAACCTGCTGTGCTCCGGCCTGCGCTCCCCGGAACCCTCTGTTCCCATTTGCAGGAGCAACCGCCTGACTACTGCTGGGCAGCGCTGCCCTTCCCGGGCATCCCCGGCGTCGCTGCCACGGGCGCGCGCGCCAGCGAGGAGCAGCGTGCTGCTGCGGAGCGGGGCGAGGTTGTGCCTGGCCATGTGCTGGTCTGGGGAGGCACCGCGTTCGAGTCCCGCAGCAACGAAGGCATCACGGCGCAGCAGGAGGAAGTGCGGCGAGAGGTGGGTTGGTGTGCTGCGGCAGGGCTGCATGCATGCATGTCCCATGCAGGAATGGGTGCGGCGGCTGGGGTAGCGCCGCTGTGAGGTACCGGACTGGCAGGCTTGTGCAGCGCACGCATGCTCACTGCCTGTGCTCCCCCTTGCACGCACGCTCCCATCTCGCCTCGTTCTTCTCCCCATGTGTCCACGTCTTGCGCCAGGCGCGCGCGCTGATGCTGGGCATGCACCAAGGGGCAGAGGCAGCAGACGGAGTCGACCCAGACGAGGTGCGTCCCATGTGCACGCCCGCCCAGAAATGCAGACGGGCCCGGCGGCCGCGCACTGCAACCGCGCATGGCATGGCATGGCATGGCCGGCACCCAGCTAGCTGGTTCAAGCGATGCGTAGCGGGCGGGCTGTGAGGAGCCCGCTGGAACCCAGAAGGCAAACGTGTCCAAGCGTGCATGCCTCTTCCTCTTTCCCCTGCCCCCCTCCCCTCCCACCGCAGGTGTCCATCGGCAACAGCGTGGAGGACCCAGAGCCTTTGGAGGACGAAGACTTCAGCGGGGAGGTGCGCCTTGGGGTGGCAGAGGGTGGCAGAGGGCCTCGGTGGCGTAGCACAGGGGCGAGGCAACGCGTGCACTCGTCCATCCCTTGCCCACACACCCCTGCTTTGCGCAGTCCGATGGGACAGCGAGGGAGGTCGCTCTGCAAGTTTCGTTGTGCTGCACAGCTCTCCAATGCACCCGCCCCGCCCCCCCCCCCCCCGGTCCTTTTCACGACAGTCTGACGACGACTGGGACAGCGGGTCCGATTTGGGTGGGGCGTACATGGGGCCAGGGGACCAAGTCATAGACATGCTGTCGGACAGCGACGCCGAGTTCAGCGGCAGCGAAGGTGGGCTGGTGCCGGCAGGCCCTCCTGAGCCGCCTCGGAGCCGGCGAGCGCGGGTGCACTGCTTTGCCGCGTGGCTGCCTCGTGAAGTTGCGCACACGCTCACCCCAGTGACTTGCCCTCTCCTGCGCTCAGACGGCGACCTGGACCTGGACCTGCTCTCCTCTGAATCTGGCACCACATCTGATTCTGAGTCCTCTTCTGATGAGGACAGCGGCGGTGATGCAGGCGCCAGAGGCGCGCGCAGGCGCGACGGCGGCGGCGGCGGCGGCGGCCGGCGGCGAGGCCCGCCCCCGCCCAGTGATGACGACGACGACAGCAGCAGCAGTGGTGGCACCGGCGGGCTGCAGGGCAGGGCGGTGCGGCGGCGGCGGCGGCGGCGCAGCGGGGGCGGCAGCGACGACACAACTACCTCATCCGAAGGTGCGCTGCAGCTGCTTGGGCCCGGATGGGGGCCACTCGGAAGCGATGCAACGTGCTGCAAGTGCGTGCAACTTGCGCTGGCCTACTGCCAGCCGACAGCTTCTTCCTCCTGCTCCCCATGCTGCAGACGAGTGAAGCGCATGCGGGGTTGCAGACTCTGCGCAGCAGCGCAGCTGGTAGGGGCCTCAGGGTTCGTGACGCGGTGTTCCCGCCTGTGATGTATTTCCTGCTCTATTCGAGTTGCTACATTTCTATTCCCATTCCTCTAGACGTCATCCTTGCTGCAGCAACAAAGCAGTGGGGCAATGCAACAGACGTTCCGCCAGTGCCTGCACAGCGCCTGCCTAGCAGGGTTGCTGCGGTCAGGGGCCAGGCAAGGGGCCTGCCACGAGCCTCTGCCAGCGAGGGCGCAGCTTGGGGGGGCGCAACAGAGTGCATCCAGGGTGGGCCATCTGACCCTTTGGCCTCCTGTTGGCATCTACTTGGTGACCGCCATTTGAACGCCGTTGGTCGACCCTCAGGCCGTGTAGGCAACGTTGGTGCTGCGGTGGATGGGGGGTGATGGGAGGGTGCTCGGGCTTGAGGAAGAGGCGGGCACTCTGTTGTGTATGGGGCTGGGAGGCCAGGGTGCCCTGCACCCTGCCCGTTCTCCCTCTCCGGCGCGTCCACCGCCTGCCCCGCCTTGTCCATGTGTCTCTCATTGGTCACTTGCCCCAGGGCAGTGCCTGCGCCTGTGCCTGCCTGACTCCCCGCCCCCTCACCGCTTGTCCCCCATCACGATCTGGTTGATGCCAGACAGCATGACCTGCACATGATGAGGGGTGGGGAAGCGGGGCTCAAATGGGATGCGTGATGGGGGATTGCGTGCAACCGTAGCACAGCGATGCTTGCAGCGACGTTGCAGGGCAATGAGAGGGGCTGCGTGCACATCGCCGCCGCTGACGCCAGTGCGCCGCCGCGATAGTTTCCACCTCGCACCGCCCTCCCTCCAAGCCTGTGCGTTTGTGCGTGTACAAACAGCACGCCGCGCACAAGCACTGACCTTCTGGTGCTCCACAGGCACCCCTGTGATGGGCGCCAGCTTGCGCTTGATCTCCGCCTGCAGGTGGGGTAACCGCCACAGTGGTCTGCGTCAGTCAACTGAAGCAGGCCTGTTTGCATCCCCCTCGTCCAATTCTCAGCTCGCGTGCACGGGACCGTCTGCCTGGGGGTGTTTGACCACAAGGGGAACGTTGGCACCGCAGCTTGGCGCCGAACAGCTTATTTGCGCCCCTGTCCGCCACAACTCGCTGCGGTAACTCTTGACACCGGCGAATGGGAGCAGCAACTGCCGGTGTGCGCGTCGGCTGCTGGAGCCCCCCTGCCTCCCCGGCAGTTCCCCCGCCCCACCTTGGTTGCCTCTGGTTCCAGGTCGATGGTCACTTCCTGGCCGCAGGGCAGGTGGTTGGTCAGGATCTTGACCTGGCAAGAAGAAACGAAGGGGATGGATGTAGAGTTGGGCACGTCGCCGACATCGGGCATGGTGTGCATGACGACTTGGGAGCGGGGTTCGCTGGCTGCTGTTCCTGACAGTCGGGCGTGCTGGACAAATGCTGCATCTAGCTGCCAACTCTGCAGCGACGGATCAAGCTGCTGCGCGCCCCCTGCAGCACAGCTACCTTGACAGGCTTGCCGCCGAGCAGCCGGCTGCACTGCTGCACCGTCGCGCCAGCCGCCAGGCCGCAGTCTGCCAGAGCTGCGCCATCCAATAGAAGGCGGCCAGCGTGCACCAGAGACTGATAACGCGCCGGAAGGCCGTCCTTGGCCTGCACGCGAAGCCGGGCCAGGGACGCACAGGTAGCAGCTGAGTGTCGGCAGCGAAGAGCGGCGGCGGTGGTCAGCGGCAAGCGGCAGCAAGCGCCTGCGCCGCAGGCCCTTCGCCACGCTTCTACCGCTACCAGCCGCACCTCGAGCGCGTGCTTCAGGTCGGCGACGGTGTCCGAGCCCTCGGCTGACACCGTGATGGTCCGCCCCTGTAGGTTGCGCACGAGCAGCTGCATCGTCGCCGGCTCCCCGGGGCGCTGTGTCGGGAAATAGAGAACGGTGAATAGCGGTCGCAAGCCACTGCAAGCGCACGGGCGGAGCGGGAAGACCAAGGGGCCTGCCGCCCCTCGTGCATTCCGCCGCCGGAAGCGCAACGGCCAGCTGGGCACACCTGCCCTCAAGCCGGCTCTACCCCTTTTGCCTGAACCCCTACACAGCCGAACGGAGAGTTCCACAGGGACTGCAACTTTACAGGCAGCGGCAGAGTGTTGGTTGACAGCAATGTACAGTGGCGCGAGGCCGGCGTGCGCGCACGCTGCGAGCGCAGCCCTAGGCCAGGCCGCACGGCTCTGCAGCGAGCGCGGTGGCGACGCGCACCTCTGAGGGCAGGGCCTTGAAGTACATGCGCTGCAGCACCGCGGGCGGGCAGCCGGCTGCCGCGACCGCACCGACTTGCGGCAGGTGCGTGCCGCTGCCGTCGCCGCCGCTGCCTGCGCTCGCCGGCACGGCATGCACCTGCAGCAGCCATTCTCGCTGGAACGGCTCAGGCCACTCCGCAGGCTCCGACTCACTGCCATCCCTGCTGCCTGCCGATCTGGGCTCGTCCTCCCACCGCTGCACCACCAGCGCCTCTGCTGCTGGCCAGTGCGCCGGCGGCAGGTGGGCGACTGCTGCCGGCGCTGCCGGCGCTCCGCCTGCTGTGCAGTGCTGCATCTCCAGTTGCCCCAGCGCTGTGGCGACCAACGCATTCACGGTGGCCACCGCAAAGCTGGAAAATTTGCTACCGCTGTTGCTGCCGTCACCCTGCTGCTGCTCCTCTGACGGCGCAATCGCCGCGGCTGCCTCGCCACCACCCAGCCGCAGCAGGAGCGAGTGCGCCGCCACCACGCCTTGCTCTGCGCAGCCCAGCAGCAGCAGCAAGCGGCGGTAGCGTGCCGCACCCAAGCCGTTAATGAAGACCGAGTGAAGCCAGGAGGGGTGCTGCTGCCGCGCGCGCGCCTCGTTGGCAGCCTCGCTGCCTGCCTCGCTGCTCTCGTCGCTCCCCTCGCTGCCGCCCGGCTGCACAGCATCGCCGTTGGGCAGGCTGCTCACCGACTGCTGCCGCCGTCGCTGTTGCTGCAATGACGACGCTGGTGGCACGTCGCCGGCGACCGCTGCCACGCCCTGCATCAGCTCCGCCTCTGCCACCTCAGCAAGCTGCTCCACCTGGCGGCGCACAGCTGGCAGCTCCGCGACCGGAGCGGTGCGCAGCAGCACCACTGCCGCGCTGTAACCCACAGCCAGCAGTTCCGAGAACAGCGCAGCCGGGGGCAGCGTCTCCAGAAAGTGCAGCGCCCGCTCGCCTTCCAGCCGCGGGTCGAGCAGCGGGCGCTGGCGCGCTGCCGGCAGCGCCGCCGCCGCCGCCCACAGCTGCTGCCATGCGTTGCCCTGCAGCGAGCAGACATGCAGCAAGCGGTGCGCAGGTCACCACAGCACAGGTGCTTGAAGGGAGCACGTCGAGCGAGCCACCGCACCAGTCTGCAGGAGCACGCACCATGCTTCGAGCGCCCTCCCTCCCACCCGCCGGCCACCCGCTCACCTCTGCTGCCATGCGCTTGGACAGCTGCCAGCCGCCGCCGCCAGCTTGGACGCAGTCCTTGGGCGAGTGCCAGCGCACAAAGTCTGCAAGGGACGGCAAGGAGAGAGCGTGGGCGCTGGCACGTTCAGATCAAAAGCACCATGCTGCAGTGGGGAAACCTTCAAACTTTGCGCAGCGCAGCCAGCATGGGCAGTTTTCGGCAGGTGGCGGGCAAGCGCGACCCCCTTGCTTGCGTACCCAGCAGGCAGCAGCCTGGATTGGCCGCCTTGAATGCCTGCATGTCGGAGAGCAGCATGCGGCCCTGCAGCTGCGCACGCAGCGCAGACGCGCCGCCGCCGCCGGCGGGCAGCGCCTGCAGGAGAAGAGTTCAGGTTGCAGCCGGTGGGCAGGGGATGGAGAGGCATGGTCAGGTTGATGCAGCTGGCCGCAGCTCGGCAACGTGCCGCAAGCAGCATCAGCATCAGCAGCAGCAGAGCAGCTGCGGCGCCACACCGCCAGCGACACTCACCTGCAGTGTGGCCTGCTCCTCTGCAAGCAGGTCCTCTGTCTGAGCTGGCGGCTCCTGCACCGCTGGCACCCGCAGCGGACGGTCGGGGTGCAGGTGCAGCGAGGCCCCTGGCAGCTCGCCCACAGCACCCTGCGGCTTGCGGGCGGGAGCCGCTCCGTTGGCCCCCCGTTCTGCTGCCTGCTGGCTGGGCTCTCCTGGTGCTGTCGCCGCCGCTGGCGCTGCTGCTGCTGCGGCGGCCGGCGCCGCTTTGGAGTCCGCATCGTCGTCGTCCGCGCTGTTGCCCGGCGGTGCCGGCGCAAGCTGGCCCTTGCTAGGGTTCTTGCTGGGGCTGGGGGACTGCCCTCCGGAGCCGCCCGCCGCCGAGAAGTAGCTGCTGAAGCTGCTGCTGCTTGTGGCGCTGGTGGGGGGCGAACCAGAGTGCCGAGGCGCGGCTGCCTCGTCCCGCTCGCTGTCCCACCCCCAGCCCTTGTCCCCAGCTGCTGGCTCGGCTGGCAGGCTTGCGCCCTGCTGCGCCTGCTGCGTCTGCTGCTGCGCCTGCTGGCGCAACCGGTGTATGCACAGGTCCAGCAGCTGAAGCTTCTGGTGCAGCAGGCAGCAGCCCAGGTTGGGCGGCGGCGGCGCGTCGCACGCCGCTGCGTCGTCCTCGCCACCCCAGTCTGCCGCCGTTGCTGCTGCTGCTGCGCGCTGCGCTTCTGGCTGCCCCGCCTCCCCCAGCCGCATGCGCGGCAGTGGCGCCAGCTGTTCCCAGTAGGTGTGCCGGAGTTCCCTCACAAAGCGGGACCACAGCTCTGACAGGGAGCGGGGGCTGCCGAGTGCCAGCGCGTGCAGCGCAAGCCTGATCAGGACAACAAGAGGGAGGGAGGAGACAAAGCAGGAGACACAGTGTCAGGTCGGGCGGGCAGCAACACCAACGCCCAGCTCTTTCTAGGCATGCACCAGGCCTGGTACGCAGCAGCAGCAGCAGCAGCGGTGGCGCCGCGCAGCCGGCTGCTCCACGGCCGCTGACCGACACCTCCACCAAGCCCTGCCAGCGCACCGGCTGATCAGCGAACCCAGCGGCGCGGCTTTGCCCAGGCAGGCGTGCTCGCCAGCGGTGCTGGACGGCCAGGCCACTGTGCCGGGAGGGAAGGCGGGCCACACAGGCAGCACCGCCATCTGCGCGCGGCACGCGCGGGGGGGGGGGGGGCGGGGGGGGGGGGGGGGGGGCTGCGCATCTCTCGGAGGTGCACAGCGTGGGCGGCGCTGGCAGCACGTGCGTCAACTCGCATTGCCAGAGGGGTGGCCCCCCACTAGGCCTGGCTGCTCTCCCCAAGAACACCATGCCATGCCGCAACGCATGCCCCCCAAACTGCCCCAACCAGGCTCCCACCCCCTCCCTCCCTTGCCTGGAAGACGTCGCGAGTGGCCTCCTGCAGCACCCAATCCGGCGCCAGCTGTGGCTGATAGCCAGGGCCGCGCCGTGCCCACCAGTCGGCGCCAGCCAGCTCGCCGAGCGCCGGCGCCTGCGCGGCCCACCTGCGGGGGAGGTGTGGGGATGGAGGCGGGCAGAGAGGGGCGCCGTGGTGCGGTTGCCAGAACTGGTACAGTACTGCGGCGCGACGCACCTGTGGTTATCGACTGCTGCAGCCTCTTGTGCTGCTGCTGCTCTCTGTTTTACGCTTCCCTGGCGCCAACCCGTCGGCCTCTGGGCCCCCTGCGGAGCGCACCTGCAGCTGTCTTGCAGGCGCAGCAGCATGCCAAAAAACGAGGAGTCGCCTGGCAGCAGGTCGGCCGCCAGCTCCAGCCGCCCCCCCAGCACGGCCGGCGCTGCGCCGCCGTCGAGCGGCTGCAGCTGCAGGAAGCGGCGCGGCTTGACGACTGCAGCCAGCATTGAGAGGAGGGGAGGGTGGGTGGGTGGGTGGGTGGGTGGCCATGCAGATGGCCTGGCTGGCGAGGTGCCATGCAAGTGGACAAAGTATTGTGCCATACAGCACAGGCGCTGCTTCCGTCCGGAAAGGCGGCGCCGCTCACCAGGCCGCAACACCAAGCCGCGCTGCCCGCTGTCCCTCTCGTAGGTGGAGCTCAGCGCCAGCAGGCGCCACTCAGCCGCCTCCGAGGGCTCTGGTGCGCGTTCGGCAACGAGGTCCGCTGTCGATGCGACAGCCGCGACGGCTGCGACAGCGTCGTCGGCAGGCGCCAGCGCCGCCAGCGCGTCTGCTGCGCTGGCGTAGCGCCACACAACGTCCAGCTCGAGACAGCCTGTGCAGGAGGGTTGAAGGGGAGGCGCAGTGAGCAGCTGCTTGCCAGGGACCATGGAAGCAAGCCTGGAAAAGCAAGCGCAGCGTCGCCGAAACAAAGCGCTACGTACCAACGGGGTCGGCCTGCGCAGCCCAAGGGCGCCACGGCGCTTGCTCATCCCACTCGCCGCCGCCTCTGCCGCCACTGCCGCTGTCCTCGCTGCTGCCGCCCTCTTCGCCCGCCTCTGGCAACGCATAGCAGTGCCGCAGCGCCAACGACACCCGCCGGCCCTCTGCAGCCAGCGCGCAGGCGCTACCGGAGGCGGCGGCCGCCGCCGCCATGCTGGCCGGTGGGGCATCCGGCTCGGTGCCCGCGGCTGCCCGGCAGGCCGCAGCTGCCGCCGGCGCGCCGGCTGCCGACAAGTGGCGGGCAAAGAGGAGCAGCTGGCTGTCCAGGCGCAGGAGCCCTGGCGCCAGGCGGCTGCTGTGCAGGCTGTCAGAATCAAATTTGAATGTTGCCTCGCCGCCAGCCGCCGGCGTCACAGCGACGCCCCTGTACGCATCCCGGACACCGTCCTGCACCGGCAGCAGCAGCGGCCAGGGGGTGCGCGCGTGCGACAGCGCCACTGCAGCAGCCGACAGCAGCGTGTGGGCCTCCTGCACGGCCGTTGGGTGTGGGAGTGTGCGCGCGGGGGTACGAGCAGGGCAGCAGGGCTCGGGCAAGCGGGCTTTCAAGGGAGTAGCCAGACAAGACAGCATGCAAACAATGAGGCCCGTGCCTGCAGCGCAGCCATGCCCCGCCTGGCCTCACCTCCTCTTCAAGCACCCGCCCAGAGTAGGAAGGAGGCGTGAGTAGGAGGAAGGAGCCGACGCCCAGCCACTGCTGCACGCGGTGCGGCGCGTCGCGCAATGCCCAACTGTCCGCTAGCGGTGCGCACAATAAACCCGCCGCCGCCGCATCTGCCGGTGCCAACGCTGGCGCCACATGCAGCGTGAGGGTGTAGGGCTCGGCTCGAAAGGGCAGCCGGTGCTGCAGCTGCGCCTGGAACTGCAGGCTTCCCTGCCCCTCGGCAGCTGCAGTGCGGGCGCTCCAGGTGGTCACGCAGCTCTCAATTGCAGCGGCAAACCTGCACAGGCAAGAAGGGCAACAGCGGCGGCAGTGGACGTGCGCCCACGGCAGGTGAAAGCCACGCCCAGCCGCCACAAATCCCACCTGAGAGCACACAAACAACTCACTTTTCAAGGGCGCTAGCCACCGTGTAATCTTGCCACGCAGAGTCCTGCACGCCCTCCTCCATCGCGCCGTCTCGGTGCGCACGCCACACACCGCCGCCGTCCGCCGCTCGCTGGCGCTCGCTGGCAGCAACGCCGTGTCGAGCTCCGTCACCTGCTTCAACTATGCCTGTACATGCTGCGAGCGTTGCGGGTAGTCAGGGGGCTGCGCCAGGCGAGCGCCCGACTCCTAGCCGGCACCTGAGCGCTGTTGGGGCCCCTGATAAAACAATGTGCTGTGAAAGATGTTCACGTCCAGGCAGGCAGAGCGCGCCGAACCAGTCGACATCTGCCACAGCTGCCCGCTGGCGCAGCACCGCCACTTCAGACCTTCCTTGCCGCACCCTTCATTGATTGATGTTCAGCCTGTTACAGCTGGGCTAGGATTTGAAACGGATACTGGTGGTTGCGTAGCAAAAATAGTGAGGGTGAAAAGCAAGACTGCACGCGAATGGAACAGCAGCAAGTAAAGGGCTGAAAGACGGTGAATGCAGCCTCACGTGCTGCCAACAGAAGCTGCCTGCAGCACGCAGACCAGCGCTTGCTTAGTCTCCATCTGCGTGTGCAGCTCCTCCAGGCAGGACTGCACGGCGGCGCGGCGGTTGCGGCGCCAGGACGCGCCATCCTCACCTCCTTCTGCGCTGCCCTCGCTGCTGCCGCTGCTGCCAAGGCTGGCTGCCAGCAGGCTGCCCGGGTGCTGCTGTGCCCACTGCGTCGCGCCCTCGATGCCAGATGTAGCAACCAGCACCGAAGATTTGCGCCGCTGCAGCAGGTGCTGCACCTGTGCGAGCAGCTCTGGAGCACGCCGTGCCAGCTCACCCACCGAGTCCGCTGCCCGCCCAATCAGCACAGGCTCACATGTGGCATGTGCCGGCGAGGGGGCAGGCGTGTCTGTCGGCACGTAGCGTGCCAGCGGCGCGGGGCTGTCGCAGGCACAGTCTGCGTCTGTCGAAAGCGGTGCGCCTGCGACTGCCAGGTCTGCATTGTTGATGGCACATGCCTCGGAGCCGGCGGTGGGCAGGCTGCTGAGGCCGCTGCCCGCGTGATAGATGGACTGCGGCGACCCTGGGATGTTGGAGGACAGCTTGCGCAGATGGACCAGGGCAGGCAGCTCCAGCTGCGCCACCCTCGGTTGTGCTGCTGCTGGCAGCTCCATGGCTGCTGCTGCACCATCTTGGCTGCCTGTTGCGCTGCTGCTCGTGCCAGCAATGCCGCCATCTGCGCCACCCATGCTGCCCCCTCCTACTCCTGCTGCTGCTGCTGCTGCCACTGTTGCTGCTGCCGCTGCAGCGGCTTGCAGATGACCGGCAACCGAGAAAGATGTCACCTTGGGCAGTGGGGCGCGTGCGCCATGAGCCTGCGGTGCTGCTGCAGGCAGCCCAGGCTGCGGCGCCGGCACCGACGTGTCTGGCTGCGGCGACGAAGCAGCGCCCTCCCAAGCCGCTGCTGGTGCGGCACGTCCCCATGCTGCCGCCGGGGCAGGAAGCGCGCTGCGCACGGCCTCCACTGCTTCTGCTTTCACGGCGGCACCTGCATCGGCTGCCACTGCCGCTGCTGCTGTTGCGCCATGAGTGCCGCGAGGTGCCACTGTCATGGCATCCAGTGATGCCAGCGCAGAGGCAATGTCAGAGCTGGCCTCTGACACCTGCACCTCTGTGTCACTCACCACTACCACGGTCGCTTCAGGCACTGCTGCTGGTGCTGCTACTGGTGCTGCTGCTGGTGCTGGCGTTGGCGCTTGTCGCGGCAGCACCAACTGGCCTGACACGGCACTGAGCCTGCTGGCCTGGCGCCTACCCGGCAGCAGCAGGCTAGCCCGCGAGCGCGGCCCAGCTGCCACGCCAACCACCACTGGTGCATCACCCGGCGACGTCGCCACCGCTGCTGCTCCGCACGTGCCTGCCAAGCTGCCGCCGCTGCTGCTGCTGCCGGTGCTGTTGTTGCTGCTGCTGGCGCTGCCGCTGCTGTAGCTGCTGCATGTGCTCTCCAGATGGAACATGTCGAGGGAGCGGAAGTAGGAGAGCTTGCGGTGCTCCACAGCAGCCTGCACATGGTGGCGGTACCGCCGCATGTGGAACCGTACGTAGTCCATCTCCAGAACCTGGGTGGAGAGGGGAGGGGGGCGACAGTGAGGTTGTTCACTCCTCCAGAGACAGGTTGGAAGCGGGCAGGGCAGCAGCGGACAGACGGATCACAAGCAGTTGATTGAGGCAATCCTCGCCCAGTTCCCCGCTCCCCGCCCCCCCGCTACTTGTGCCCCCTGCTTGCTTGCCTCATCAATGCTGGGTCGATGGTCGGGCTTGCGGCGCAGCAGGGCGGACACGAGCTCCCGCAGCTCTGGAGAGTACTGCTCCGGCAGCGGGGCGTAGGTGCCGCGCAGAATCTTGACAGCAATGGCTGCATGGCAGAGGCGGGGTCCGCAGGAGAGTGCCAACAGTTGAGGAACAGGTAGGCAGGCAGCAAGCTTGGGCTGGAGCGTCGAGGCGGGGCTATTTAGTTTACAGGGGTGCAGCAGCAGCGCTGCATGAGGCATGTGGGGCTGCAACCTGCCCAGCGCTCTGCCCTCCCTTGCTCCTGCCAGTGCAAATCCCTACCGCCTGCACCCTGCCCTCACCTGACACCGAGCTGCCACGGAAGGGGCGTTGCAGTGTGGCCAGCTCGTACAGCACGCACCCTGCTGCCCACACATCCGCCTTCTTGCTATAAGGCTTGTCCTGTGGCACGGCAGCGGTGGGCATGGCCAGTGGGCGATACAGTGACAGGCAAAGTGCACTCACCTGGCCCCTCTCTCCTGCCCTCGCCCTCCATGCCCCGTGCATGCATGCTGTGCTGACCCACTTACCTCCACAAGCTCTGGCGAAAAGTAGTATGGCGTTCCAACCATGGTGCGAGCGTGGCTCTTGCCGGGCTGCATGATCTTGCTGCAGCGGGGCAAGGAAGTGAGGGAGGCAATCAGTGCTGCTGGGCGGGTGCGTACAGGAGGCAAGATGCCCGCATGGCCAGACCGCGCGTGTACCCATCAGCAGGCCTGGCGCAATCCTGCGCTCGCACTCGCTGCCTTGCTGGCTTGCCTGATGCCAAAATCGCCCAGCTTGAGGATGCCGGCGGCTGTGCAGAAGACGTTTGAGGTCTTGACGTCGCGGTGGATGATGCCCTGAGGATGGGTTGGGCGGATGGGCGGGGGGAGGAGACGTGAGCAGGAGAACGCAGCTCGAAAGTCGCCAATGTCTTGCCTGCCAGACACACAGGCCCCAAGGCACCCACCCTGGCACTGTTGAGCCTCATGTGCTGCAGCGCCAGGCACTTCTAGCATCGTGCATGCCCACCCAGCGCCCCCTGCTCCTGGCCGCCGCCGCCGTACCTTGCTGTGCACGTGCTGCAGAGCCAGGCACAGCTGCACAAACTTGATCATCACCTCGCCTTCGCTCAGCAGCGCGCAGCGCCGCGCACGCAGCAGCGCCTCAAGGTCACCCTCCTGCTCGACAGAGGGGTGTTTATCTTCCGGGTGTGCGCGTGGGCCTTCAGGCAGCACTGCTGGCTGCTCCGCTGTGTGGCGTGCCGACCGCACCTCTCTGCCTTGAACCCACGCCCTTCGTTTGTTCACTCGGTGCCACCCACCTCACAAAACTCCATAATGATGTATGTGCGCCCTCCCTCGGCAAAGCAGTCGTGGTAGAGCACGATGTTGGGGTGGGCCATGGCGCTCAGCACGCGCACCTCGTCGCGTGTCTGCAGCAGGGCAGGGAGAGGGGGGGAGAGGGGGGCCCGGGGGGAGGGGTGCAGTGCAGGACCTGGTGCAGACTGAAAGTACGCGGCCGCATCCGATGCGGGCCCCGCTGTCGGCACATCCCCGCCCGCCAGCACGTCCCGGCTGCTGCTGTGGGCCTTCCTCGTAAACCTCCCTCCCCCAAAGAACCCCAGCCGCGACACTCTGCCTGCCATGCTGCCTTCCACCGCCCCTGCGTCTCACCATGCGTCGCTCTGCCGCCCCCATGCTGTCGCTCTCCAGAACCTTGACGCACAGCGTGGCGCCGTCGTGCCGCCGCCGCACCTTGAGCGCACGCCCAAAGGCGCCGCGCCCCAGCTCCCCCATCACCTCGAACTGCGACTCGAAGCGGCAGCTGCACGGCAGGCAGGGGAGGAATTGCATCCATTGGCAGGAGCGCTGGCCGACGAGGGATAGCAGCTAGCTGTAGAGAAGCAAGTGGCTGGCACGGCAGCAGGCGAGGAGACGACGGGACATCAGCGCCGCAGGCGCACGCAACACGTGATGTGTATGCAAGTGCAGCGTACGCCTCACTTACGCGGTGGGTGTGTTACTGCCGCTGCTGGCGTCGCCGCCGCCATCTGACGCGTCGCTGCTGCCCGCTGCTGCCCCTCCGTCTGGCTGTGTGCTGCGAGGCAGCAGCAGCGTGCGTGTGACCACATCATCCTCTGCATCCACCGAGGGCTCCTGGATGAGCTGAGACTCTATCTGGGTGCTGGGCCTGTGCGTGCTACTGGTGGGCAGGCAGCTGAAATCAGCACTGCTGGAGCTGTACGCGCTGCCACTGGCGGCGCCTGCAGCACCCGCGTCCAGGTCCTGCTGCACGTCCGCCGCCAGCATCTGCCAGGCTGTCAACGAGCCCATTGTACGCGACGGGAAGGTAGCTCGCCGCCTCCACCCCGCCGCTGCCGCCAGCCCCGCCATCAGGCTGCCCCGTGCCGACCGCGGCTGGCCCGCCATCAGGCTGTCGTGCGTCGACCGTGCATGGCCCGCCGCGCTGGAGGTGCTGCTGCGACCCGACCGCTGGCTGGGCACACTGGCGGTGCTGGTGCGCTGCCGCCCCACAACTGGCAGTGGACGCAGCTCGTCTCGTGCCTCCTCCGCCACCACCGCGCTCGACGGGGTGAGCGGCTGCGGCAACGCCACCCCGACCGCCGGCGGCGGCAACAGCCGGGGCGCCGGGGTGGCAGGACGCTGCGGCGCCCGCTGTAACGTCGTCTCGCTTTTGGTGCGGGGTGCCACGGCCGCGCAGCAAGGCTGTCCAAGGCAACGCCAGAAAGCAAGCCGGCGCCCGCCCTTGGCCGTGCTGGGGCGCCCCTCCTCACGGCGCGCTGCTCCCACCATGCTGAGTGCCCAGAGGCGCAGGAGGCGCAGGAGGCGCGCAGCCCGAGGGCAGGCGGGCGGGCCGCAATAACGCCTGCCTGCGCCTCTCGGCCCCTTGCGAGCACCGCAGCGCTTTAAAGGATTGCAGACGAATGAAGCTGACGACAGAGCGCACAAAAAAAAGTGTGCAGCAGCCTGCGGGCCGCAGTGCGACGGCGCTCCACGTCGACGCAGCACGGCCGCCGCGCTCACTTCACAAACTTGCATCGAAGGCAGGTGCATCAAATATAGCGCATGATCGTGTGCGGACGAAAAACAGGGGTGGTCAAGTGCTGGTCATGTCTGTCAAGCAGTGAAAGGGGCATCGCCTTGCAATGCCGGCCATCGCAAGTGTGGTACCGGGTCATGCCGCCGCGCCATCGCTAGCGTCTGCAGCCTGCCCCGCCGCTGCGGGCGGCTCCACCTTGGGGCGGTCCTCGTTGTCCTGCAGCAGCCATGTCAGGCAGTCTATCGGTGGGCACACGTTGCGGGGCAGCCAGCCAGAGGGGAGAGCGCGCCGCAGCGTGCACACGGCGCACCGACGCCCAGCGGGCTCCCGACCCTCGCTGGCGTCCGCCCTGCTACCTCGTTCACCGGATTGCCCCTACCACATAACCTAGTTTGCTAGCAGCACGCCAGCCCATTCACCTGGGTGATGCCGCCGCGGTAGCAGATGCCGCCCAGAGCGGTGCCCAGCAGCACCTGCGTGGTTGGGGAGCGAAGGGGGGACGAGCGGCGCGTGAGCAGCGCACGAAGCAGGCTGGCTGCACAGAGTGCTCCCTGTTGCGGGACCTCATTGCACCACTCTGTTAGTGCCCTCTGGGGCTTCCTCCGTGGCAGCCTCGCTTCGACACCCTGCCCCACCACTGCTCCGCCCCTCCCACCACTGCACCTGCCCACCGCCCCCTGCCCAACCGCACCTGCACTGCACCCGCGGCACGGACGACCGGCGGGAAGCTGCCGTTGGCCAGAAGCCACGCGCCATTCGCCATGAAGAGCGCCACCAGGCCAAAGAGGATGACCTTGCCGCTGGTGCTGCACTGCTGCAAGCCCACCTGGTCCATCTCTGTGTTGAGGGTGGGGTGGGGGAGCAATGCGGGTGTGGAGGGGCAAAATAGTGGGTTCCACTTTTGTAAAAATACGGCCATCCCAGCCGCCGACTGCAGCAAGCTTCCCACCTGCCGCATCCGCGTCCCCGCCGCGCGTGAAAACAAAGTAGCTGCCACGGCTGCCCAGCCCCAGGCGCACGCGCTCGTCCACGTAGGTGCTGCACGTAAGGGTGGAGCGACGTAAGCAAAGGAGGTGGGGGGAAGGGGTGATCCAGGGGAACATGCAGAGCAGGGGACTGCTGAGCCGCCCAGCTGGGCTGAACAGGCAGCACAAGCGCTGAAGGAGCGTGTGAGGCATCCAGGTCAAAGGAGCAGGCCAGGCAGGGCAGCCGGTCACCCTCACGTTTTGAGCACCACAGAGCTGGGTGGCCCCGTCCGAATGTGGATGTCCCCAGGCAGCGACAGCACGGGCGGCTCGAACAACACCTGCAGGCAGAGCCAGCGGCAGCAAGGGAGGTGGTGTGTGAGTGAAGGGTGGGAAAGGACGGCCCCGCATCGGGGCGTGCATGCATCACCTGCACACGGTGAGGGGTGGCGGAGCCCTGCCCGCAGCATCTCCAACCCCTCCTCTCCGCTCCTCCTGGCGCGTCTTACCCTCCACCTCCCTGAACGGTGGAGGGTGCCCCCGCTGCCCACCCACCTTGACTGTGTCCGCCCGGTCCTCGCCGCCCTCGCGGTCAGGCACAGACACAAAGGTTCCCCGAAGGCCCACGGCTCCGGGGATGAACCCAAACAGTTTGAAGGCCACCTGCGGCAGCAGGACGGGCGGGCAAGCAGCGTGACGCCAGCCGGTTGCGCACGTATTTGCCGCATGTATTAGGGGACGTCGAACTGTGGCTGCCGGGTGTGGCAGGCACCCCTGCATCCCATGTTACCTTGGCCACTCTATCCGGCTGCAGCAAGCTCTGCATCGACCGCTCTCCTCCAGCACACCCTCACGCAGCAAAGGCCCCCCCCCCTACCTTGTTGGTGACAACATCAGGCTGCAGCACGCTCTGCGCCAGCAGAGTGGTGCGGAACAGCAGCTTGCCCAGGCCGCCGCGGAAGAGGCCGCCGCCCGCGGGCTGCACCCCCTGGCCTTGCCCGGTGGACACATAGGTGACGTTGTAGTTGCCCCAAATGTTGGGGTCGGCCAGCGGGCGCAGCGCCTGCAAACAGGGCAGAGGGTGGGGGAGGGGATGTGGACGCGCCCAGCACACCTCGGTGGTGTGTTGTGAACGTGCCCACTGCTCCTGGTCGTGTGCCCGCACGGCCAACTCAAACAAACGAAACTGCCTGGGCGGCAATAGGGCCTGTGTGTCGCACGCGCTGTGTCCAGGCGCACCCGTGCCTCGCCAATCTCCCCCAGGTCCTTGAGCCAGGCGTCCACCTGCTGCCGCTGCTCCGCCGTCACGTTGTCGCCGCCGTCTGCAGGGGGGCACCAAGAGGGCTGCGGGTTTCAGAGTGCTGGCCGCACACCCGGAACATGCCTGTCTAGCAGTGCACTGGACCAGGTAGGACCCCCCAGGACTGCCAGACCTCCGTGCCAATGCGGTGCTGCTGCGACGGGGATGCACCGGCACACACCGCAGGTGACCACTCCGCCATGCCGACTGCCAACGCACCGCTGCCCTCGATCACTGCCAGCACTTGGTCCACGATTCCCTCGGCACGCGCGATGCTGGCGTCCTCTGCAACAGCAGGGCAACACGACGGTGCGAGGTTTTGCAACGGGCAGCAGCGTCGACAGCACTGCAGCAGCAAGGGCTTTGAGAGTAGCGAGATGCTGCTGGCCAAGCCTGCTGTTCTTCTCCCATGACCTCATCATGGGAGAGGACATCATGATGATCACTACCACATGCCAGCCTCCCTATACCGCTGTGAGCCTTGCCAGCGTGTGGCCAAGCACAGGACTCCAAGCCAACCGCGGCGGCACACCTGGAGCGGCGGCGGTGGCGGCGTCAGCGGCCTGTTGAGGGCGCAGCACACCCTTCAGCGGGTGGATGGTGCTCGCAGGTGCATACCGTGACCTGGGAGCTGCCTGGGAGAGCCTGCAGCCGCGCGACGGAGCAGGTGTGCGCGCGTCGCGTGGCAGGCAGCGAGGAGCTTGAGAAGCGAGGCTTGCCATCGCCGCTATCCTTGTGGGTATGCAGCTTGCGGTTTGGCGGAGGGGATGCACACCGCAGATCTTGGAATGCAGCAGATGGAAGGCAGCACGCCCCCTCACGCCTTGATTGCAGGCTGTGGCGCCGTTTGCAGCACTCGATCACCATGCATTAAGCCGATGGCACCAGCTGCAAGGGCTCTGCCCTCTCACCGGCACGTTGCCGGTGCGCAGCTCACAGCGCCGCTGCCGCAGCGTCGCTTACGCCTCCTCAGGGCGTGTAGGACACGGCGTCTGAGCGTTCATGCAGCAGGTGCGCAAGCTGGGGAGCAGAGTGGGCAAGTGCCGGCGCTGCCAGCCGCCGCCGCCGCTGCTGCCTGCAGGCGCCGACCGCCCTCAGCCCCCTCCCCCTCCCCTGCAGGCCAGCCGCAGCGGCCGGCGCCACCCAAGAAGAAGGAGAAGCAGCCCATTGGAGCACGCATTCTGTCGGGCGTGCTCAGCCTCTCGTCGGCGCCCTACAGGTACGCCCGGCCATTCACCGTGCCCGCTGCTGCTCGTGACCTGCACCTGCACCTGCACCTGCACTCATTCATGTGGTGGGCACCAAGTGATACACACATATTCCTCTCCTATTCCGCTCTGCCACTGCCCACAGCTCTTACGTGCCCGAACCCAAGACCTTCCTGCACCACGCCAGCGCCGAGGCCAAGCAGCTGTGGACGGTGGCCGCGCTGCTGCTCATGGCGCGCGCGGCGCCGCCTGTGCGTGCCGCCGTGGCGCTGCTGCTGATCGTGGCGACGATGGCGGCGCTGCCGCGCCGCCTGTGGCAGCCTCAGCTCGTGCGGCTGGGAAGCATCTGCGGCGTGCTCTTCTTCTTCACACTGATCGGTGGGTGGGTGGGTGGGTGGAGGGGGATCGAAGGAGTGGCGGATGGGGGGAACAGCTGTGTGTTCAGCCAGCGGTGTCAGCTTGCCGCCGCCACCTGCACCCTGCACGTGCACTCTTCCTTAGCTCCTCCATCAGCCACCCACACGACGCTTCCAGCGCGCCCACCTGCCATGCAGGCGCCGAAGGCGTGCCGCCCGTGCTCAGCGACCGTTCGCTGCCGGCGGCGGCGGCAGCGGCAGCCGTGGGCGGCGATGCCGCCGCTGCCGCCGCCGCCGCCGCCGCCGAGCTGCCCTCCAGCATGACGGCCCTGGGCGCGCCACCCTACCGCTACGTCCTGTTCCACTTTGCCTTCATCACCATCACCAAGCGCTCCCTCAACCTGGCGCTTGCGCTGTCGGGGCTCACCTTTGCGGCGCTGCAGTCTGCCAGCCTGTGCCTGGTGACCACGCCGCCCGAGGCGATGGCGACGGGCGTGGGGCGCGCGCTGCGCCCGCTGGGCCTGCTGGGCGTGCCGGTGCGCGAGCTGGTGCTGACCATGCTGCTGGCGCTG
This sequence comes from Micractinium conductrix, assembly GCA_002245815.2. Lineage (NCBI taxonomy): Eukaryota > Viridiplantae > Chlorophyta > Trebouxiophyceae > Chlorellales > Chlorellaceae > Micractinium > Micractinium conductrix. The sequence continues at coordinate 267,026 of LHPF02000046.1, forward strand.
CGCTTTATGGCCACGGTGAGCTGCGACTGCCGGTGCTGGGTGGTGGTGGTGGTGGTGGTGGTGTGGGTGGGGTGGTGTGGATGGGGTGGGCGGGGTGGGCAGGGGTGGGCGGGGGTGGGTGGGTGGCGGTGGGTGGCGGTGGGGTGTGAGTGTGTGTGGTGGTGGTGGGGGGGGGGGCGGGGGGCGGGGGGGGGGGGGGGGGCAGGGGATGTGAGGAATGGGGGCAGGAGGCTAGAGAAAGAAGGGTGGGTGGCAGCCGGGTTCTGGCAGCACATGCCGCGCGAAGAGAGATGCAGCGCTGCGCGCCTCCAACCCCTTGCTCTGGACGCTTCCCTGTTCCCCCGGGCTGCATCTCGCACTGCCACGTCACCCCTTGCCTGGCCCGTCCCACCAGCACCAACTTGAACCCGTGCCTGCCCCCCCCCCCGCCCCGGTCAGGTGTTTGAGGAGGCCCGCAACCTGTGCCTGGGCCTGGCTGCACGCGGCATTGACTGGCGGCAGCAGGGCCTGCGCGGCGCGATGGCCATCTCAGTGGGCATCGCCTCCAAGCTCTTCGGCAACCTGATGGCACGCTGCGACAGCATCGCCATTTCCATGACCGCCAGGGGCTTCCAAGGCCCGGCGGAGCACGAAATGCGAGCGGCGCTGCCGCCGGCGCCGGCCGCCGCGAGAGCGCGTCGCTGGGCGGCGGACGCTGCACTGCTTCTCGTACTGGCAGCTCTGGGATATGCCAGCTACGCGGTGCTGTGATGAGATTATAGTGTAAATGAGGCGGCTTGCCGCTGCCGGCAATACGTGGGAGTCGGTGCGCGGTGTGGCGCTGTGGTCGGCGGGCACAGGGTGGCTGTGAAGCCTATCGGCAGAGGTCAGCTGCAGGGCAACCCTCTGAAACCTTCTGGATATCAACCAGCAACTTTGCCGCTGCAAGCATGCCAGTACAAGTCCCCCCTGAATGCGCTCGCTGGGCCAGCCTGCCCGCGAGGCGCGCTGCGGGCGGCAGCGTATCCTTTACTGTAAGGCCCTCGTGTGATCTTGCCGTTGCTGTCGCTCTCTTGCCGATCATCCTCCCTCTCTCTCTCATCCTCCCGCCCTCACCCGCCTCCAGCCGCCAGGAGCCCCACGCGCCCCACCGCCTCTCCAAAACCAGGCCTGGGAGCCCCAGGCGCGGTCTAGCGGGCGCTTTGGCGCCCGGCACAGCGGCAGGATGCAGCAGCAGAAGCCGGAGCCGCTCACACACCACGCTAAATACCAAAAGGTGCAGCGCGGGTCCCTCGGCCGCCTGTGGGGCGCTCGGAGTGCCGGGAGAGGTCGATGTGCGCCTCAGAGGCATGCCAGGGGTGCGGGGCAGCTCGCAGGGCGGCTCCCCCGCGTCCCGGCAACTCGCCCCCTCCCCCTCGCTTGCCCCCTGCAGGTCAAAGACCTCAATTCGGGCACTTTTGGGTTCGTGCAGCTAGCGTTAGACCGCACCACAGGCCGCAACGTCGCCATCAAGTTTATCGAGCGAGGCGACAAGGTTCGAAGCCCTATTTAGCGCCGCACATGCCCAGCAAGACTGCAAGGGGCCCCGGGACAGCGGTGGTGCGCTGCACACGCAGCCAGGGGCTGCGGCCGGGCAGGTTCCGCCGGGCGGCAGCGGGCTCGAGGCGGGACGCCGGCGGGCACGCGGCCTCCCAAGCGAGTTCCCTTGGCGTTCTGCGTGCAGGTCACCAAGTATGTGGAGCGAGAGATCATCAACCACCGGCAGCTGGTGCACCCGCACATTGTGCAGTTCAAGGAGGTGAGGAGGCAGCGGCGCAGCTGGGGAGAAGCCGCTGAGCAAGCTGGCGGCGGCACATTAGCACTTTCCAGCTTCAGCACCGGCCGGCGTAGCCGTGCTGCGCCGCAGCTGTTACGTCTACAAAACAGATGGCCGAACGAAGCAGAAGCGGCGACGTGAGCCATGCGTGCAGCAGCAGCAGCGGCGGCACAACACGCGGTGGCGTCGGCCGGGCGAGGGTGCCCAATGGGCTTCCGTCAACGGGGACTGCGCACCTGCTCCTGCCCCTCCCCCCAGGTATTCTTGACGACGCAGCATCTGGCAATTGCCATGGAGTATGCAGCAGGTCGGGCTGCGACCGAGTGGGGTGTGCGTTGCGCCTGCGCCTGCGGTGCACTCAAGAGCGGCAGCTGACGTGGTTGGCTGCATGTGTGCAGAGTGGCCAAACACAACACGCGGCTGATTAGCCTCGAACGCAGTCACACTGAGATGTGAGTCACCGGCACCCCAACCACGCCATGACGCGCTTCGCTCGTGCCGCGCGCGTTCAACTGCGCTCTTCCCGCCCACTCCCAACGCTTTGACCTGCAGGCGGCGACATGTTTGAATACGTAGTGCGCAAGGGCGGCCTGCGTGAGAGCGAGGCGCGCTGGTTCTTCCAGCAGCTGATCGTCGCGGTAGACTACATCCACCGCATGGTGGGTGGCCGGGTGTGCGGCTGGGTGGCTGCCGCTGCTGCCGTGCTGCCCTGGTGCACGCCCGTGTTGGAGGCCTGCGTTACGCCGCCGCTGGGGCTGGAGAGGCGGCGCGTGCTGTAGGGCGCGCTTCGCTCGCTTGCAACGCCGTGCGGCAGGCGGCAGCGAGCGCTGCCGCGCGGCGCCGACGGTGCGCCGTGCCAATTCTACGCCCGCGTGGCCCTGCAGGGAGTGGCCAACCGTGACATAAAGCTAGAGAACACGCTGCTAGATGGAAGCCCGCGGCCGCTGATCAAGGCGAGCGGGCGTGCTGGGGTCGGGGGCGTGCAGGCGCAGAGCGCCGATGATGGGTCGTGGCCGGGCACAGCGCAGCGCAGCGCAGCGCAGCGCGCCCGGCCTGCACCCGAGCCGCGCGTGCTGCCGGCCCTCTCCGTGCGCTCCCCTGCCCACTCCTTCTCCCTTGTTGATCCACGCGCAGATCTGCGACTTCGGGTACAGCAAACACGAAAAGTACCAGAGCGCGTCGGGCAGCCGCGTGGGCACCCCCGCCTACCTGGCGCCAGAGGTCATCATGACCACAAAGGGGAAGACGTACGACGGAAAGGTGCGCGGTGGCGCTGCGGTGCGGCACGGCATGCTGTGGTGTGCTGTGCTGCAGCAGGGGCGGCCGTGGGGACAGCGCTTGGCCGACGAGGCGTGGCAAGGGGCTGCGTGCTGTGGCTGCTGGAGATGCTAGGCGGCGGCGGCGGCGGTCGTGCCCCCCTTTGTACACCCCGGCCCACCCTCCTTTCCCTCCTGCTCGTCCTCTTGCCCCGCGCAGGTGGCAGACATTTGGAGCTGCGGGGTGATGCTGTACGTCATGCTGGTGGGGGCGTACCCCTTTGAGCGCCCCGAGGACAAGCACGACAACCAGAAGCTGCAGAAGATGATCCAGGTGCGCGCACGCTGTGCCTGCTGTGCCTGCGTTGCGCACGCTGCTGAGAGGGAGCGCCGGCGAGCGGTGCGACGGCCTGACCTGCGCTCAACGCCCGGCCCTCTGCCACCCACCTCCTGCCTGCAGCGGATATTGCGTGTCGAATACGACTGGCCTGCGCACATAAAGCTGAGCCCAGAGTGCCGGGACCTCATGTCGCGCATCCTGGTGGCAGGTGACTGTTTGCAATGAATGCTCGAGTGCTTGTGTGCGCGTGCACGCGTGAGCTGGGTTCTAGGGCGCGCAAGAGGCTGTGGGCGAGGTGACGGCCAGCGCAGCCATGGTGCCAAAGGCGCGCGCTTTTCCGCAGCAGGCGGCCCTCAGCGCGCCGCGCAGCCCTCGCCGGAAAAGAAACTTCATTTAATTATGCGCCTGCTGTCCCGCACCTGCTGCAGACCCGGCCAAGCGCATCAGCATCCACGAGATCCAGGACCACCCCTGGTACATGAAGGTGCGGCCACCCTGCTGCTGTCTCAGCAAACCAGAGCATGCTGTCACGTCGGCAGAGCCTGGCTTGCCGCTCCGTCAGCAGAGTAGCCCACTTGCCATCATCACGTGGGAGTGGGGTTGCCGTGCTGTAGTCGTGCTGCCTGTGTAGTCGTGCTGCCTGTTAGTGTGCTGCCCTTGATGTGCATGCTGCGAGCGCGCGTGCCCTGTGAAGCCAAGTCAACCGACCGCAACCTTTCGTTTGCCCCGCTACGGTAAACTGTAGGACCTGCCACCTGGGGTGAAGGAAATGAACGACAACATGCGCATGCCGCCAGCTGGCAGCCAGGTGGGTGTGGCAGGGCGCGGGCGGGTGTGGCGGGCGTGGCACAGCACGGCGGTGGAATCGATAAGGTCGTGGCCACTGCAACGCAGAGGTCCCGCCGGCCCGCCAGCCACCAGCCATACAAGCAGAGTCGCCGCGCTTCCACCGGCAGGGGGCTACATGCCAGCAGGCCTTCTCCAGCAGCCCCTGCACGCCCCGCCGCACCCCCCGGCTCGCTCCCTTGCACCGTTGCTGCTGCAGACGGAGGCCGAGATCCGTTCTGTGGTGCAGGAAGCGCAGAAGAGCAGCGCCATGAACCCGGCAGGCTGGGAGGTGCGGCGCCGGGGTGTGGGTGGGGGGCGGTGCCGCAGCTGCAGCACGCGCCTGCCTGCCTTTCGTCCTGCGCGCCTGCCTGTCTGTGCCCTGCTAGCCAGCGTGCCCCAGGTCCGCCCCCGCCAGTTGGGGTGCTGCCACCCTGCCTCAGGCGGTCCTGCCATCCCCTTTGCCCTCATCATTCTGGCTGTGTCCTGCATTGCGGCGCTTCGTGCTGTTGCTGGCCAACGCAATGGATGCTCCCTTTAGGTTGCCTTGCCCCCTCGATCTCACCCACTCGCTCACCCACCCACCTGCCCGTCCGCCGCCTACCCAACGCTTTCTCTTGTCTGAACTTGTTTTCCTTGGCAGGATGACTACATTGACGACACGATGGACGCGGAGAACTACGAGAGCTCCTTTGACGAGTGGGGAGCAAGCTAGGCCGCTGGCGCTCGCCGGAGCGGCCACCGCCTGGGCTCTGCACACCTGCCCATGCCCATGCCCTCGCCTGCTCGCCCCGGCCTCCCCTCCTGACAAACCCACCTGCCTCCCCCGTTCACACTCTGCCACCCCTCCCCCCTGCTTCCCTGCCTGCTCCAGTCCGCTTGCTGCCTGCCCGCTGCCTTTCCCCGCTCCCGCATCTGCCCCCTCTGGGCGGCGCGGCCTCAGCTGTGCCATCCTGGCGCTGCCGCCCGCCCCTCTGCGCCCCCCTGCTGCATCCCCCGGCTTTTTATGCCGCTCCGTGTACCCATTTCCCGCTTCTCTAGGGGTCACATACAACCCTGCACCCGCTTTGCGCCCGCCGTGCGTGCCGCCCCAGCCTGCCCGCCCGGCGACAGTCCCTCGAATCCGATCGCCTCCTCTGCTGTACCAGCTACTTTCTTTCTGTCTGGCATCCCGCCCCTTCTGTAACACGCAGCCTCGTTAGCATGACGTTTTGGGCACTCCTCAACTGTAGAGGAGGCCCGTGCCAACACCAGTGTGTTCTGCGTCTGAGCGGCCGGTTCCGCAGCCAAACATTTGCCGGGAAGGCGCCTGACCTACAGGAAGAGTGGGCAGGCTGGCTGCTGGTGCAGCCGACAGGCTGACCACATTTTCCAGACATCTGGCGGAGGCTTGCGCCATCCCGCTCCCAGCATGCGGTCGCCGCTGCGCCGCTGCCCGTCCTGCTCGCGCGTCGCCCTGTGCCGGAGCCCTTCCACCTCGCTGCTTGCGTCTGTGGTCCACGTACCTAACCCCGCTCCCGCTGAAGGAGAAGAGCCCCTGCCCTGCCCACCTCTGCGTCGAGTCGCGCGCGTTCGACGCCTGGAACACTTGTGTGACCCTTGGGCTCGCTCATCTCAGTTGTTCGAAGAGAGCGCTGCGTGTTCAGGGCGCGGCCTTTCCGGCGTGTTGGCCTCCTATCGCTGCCAAGCGCACCACCCGGCACACACACACCATGCAAGTGTCGGCTGAGCACAGCAGAGGGCGGCGAGGAAGCCGTGGGCGGTGGTGGCGGCAGGGCGGCGGAGGCTACTGCAGCGGAGTTGTCGCTGTCCGCAAATCACCTCTCCGCTGCCGCTCCGATTGCTCCTGCAGGGCGGCGCCCGCGCCTGCTGGTTGTACATCTCCGGAGACGGATGACACATTGTTAGATGGACACCCAAGATACAAGCAGGTGACAGGAACTGCCCTCAGCCCAACAGCGGGGGCTGCTCTCGGCTCGGCAGTTGCCCAGCGGCCCTGTGCGAAGCAGATTCTGTTTTGAATTTTGGCACGCAGCAGAGCGACAGAGCAGCCGTCATGCAGACAGGCAGCACGCCAGGCAGGCAGTAACAGCACTAGCACTGCGGCGTTGTGCCGCCGGGCGCGCTGCGCGTGCCTCTTTGCCACAGGGCGCGCCGTCTCGGACTGGCGGGACGCGCGGTTGCAAACGCTGTGCGCTTGCACTGGGCCTCTGGCGCTCAAACGCCGCTGCATAGCGCGCGCTACCTATTTGGGCTTGCGCGCCAAGGCAGTGTGCACCATGCAGCCGTGCATGCCACCCACTCCCCCTGCTGCTGGTGCGCCGCTCCGCTGCCGCCCCCACGCAGATCCGGTACCTGAACCGCGGCGCCTACGGCTTTGTCATCCTCGCACACGACAACGCCACCGAGGAGGAGGTGGCCCTCAAGTTCATCAAGCGGGGGCCGCAGGTGCGGCCGGCGGGCGGAGGCGGCGGAGGCCAGGCTGCACGAGTGCTGGTGGTGGTGGTGGTGCTGCTGCTGCTGCTGCTGCTGTGTGTGGCTGCCTGCTGCTGCTGCTGCTGCTGCCTGCTGCTGCTGCTGCTGCTGCTGCTGCTGCTGCCTGCTGCTGCTGCTGCTGCTGCTGCTGCTGCTGCGTGTTGCTGCTTGGCGTGGTTTGCCTCAAATTACGCTCACTGCCCCCTGGCCTTGGCCCTGGCGTGCGCCTCCCTGCTGCAGCACATCACCAAGTATGTGGACCGAGAGGTGAGCCCCACAGCTTGCTGGCCTGCAAGGCAGGCAGGAAGCGGCCTGCTGTCTGCTTCTGCATGCCCTGCGCCCTGTGTGCCCGTCAGGGCCTCCTGTGCAGCCGCTCCTGTTCATCCTCCTGTGCATGCATGCATGCGTGCGTGCACCCCCTCACCGCCGTGCCGCTCCTCCCTGACGTGGCGCCTGCAGATTGCGAACCACATGCGGCTGCGCCACCCCCACATCATCGCGCTGCACGAGGTGTTCCTCACCAAGACCCACCTGGTGCTGGCCATGGAGTATGCAGCAGGTGGGCGGGGCAACTGCATTGGGGGCAGAGCGGGCGCGGTGACCTGGTTCTGCCTGTCGCCCAGAGGGGGCGGCGACGTGGCGCTGCCTGCCGTACACAGGGCCGGTCGGCGCCGGCACCGGCGTTCTCCGCCGCGTGGTGCGGGCAGTGGGGAAGCCAAGGGGCGCTGCAGCCGTGGGAGGCGGGCGTCACATCGAAGCAGCCAACGCGGTTGCACGCCCACGGGGAGCGCGGTCCAACCATCATGTCGTGCTGCCCAACCAAACCCAACCGGCCCGCAGGCGGCGACCTGTTTCGATATGTGTCGACGCGGCGGGGCCTGCCCGAGGACGAGGCCCGCTGGTTTTTCCAGCAGCTGATGGTCGCGGTTGACTACTGCCACCGCATGGTGCGGGCCGCCACGTCAGCAGGGCGGGCGTGCGCAGCCCGGCGTGCGCAGTGCACGGTGTGCCCGCTGCGCTCGCCGCTGCCCGACGTGCTTTGCCCCTCGTGCGCACGACACGATCGCAGTCGTCCGGGTTCAGAATCGCGTGCCGCCGCCTGTTCATGCATGCCACATGCAGGGCGTGACGAGCCGCGACATCAAGCTTGAGAACACGCTGCTGGATGGCGGGCAGTGGCCGTTGATCAAGGTGGGGCGGCACACACACGTGGGCGGGGGGCTGCCGGTGCTGGCCGCCGTGGCGATGAGCACGAGCAGCCTGTACCATCCTGCACGCCAGCCGCGCTGCACGCAATCGCTCGTCGCAGGCCTGCTCCTCCCCAGCTCCTCCCCTGGGTCTCACCCGGAGGAGCACCGTCTGTCTCTCTCTGTCCCTCCACGCCATGCCCGCGGCGGCTCGCTGTGGCCCCATCAACGAGCCTGAAGACCGCCGCCTCGTCGTACATGCCGCCAGTTCCACGCAGCCGACCGCGCGCCCCCGCCCTCCTGTTGCCCTTGCACCTGTGGTTGCAGCTGGCGGACTTTGGGTTCAGCAAGGACCCCAAGCAGCAGAGCGAGGCCAAGACGCGGGTGGGCACCCCCGCCTACCTGGCGCCAGAGGTCATTGCAGCGCAGCCGGGGCGGAGCTACAACGCCGAGGTGCGCCTGGGTGGGTGCGTGAGGGGAAGGCGAGGCGCGAACAGCGGATCGCGCGGCAGCGTGGCACCCACCGGCCCGCTTGCCTTTGCTGCTGGGCGCTTGTCGCACACTCGCCACGGCCTCTGCCACCGTCTCCGTCCCTTCATGCGCACCGTTGAGGCACGCACTTGCCACTCTCGTGCCTGGCCAGCCGCTGGCGTGGGCCCCGCCTGCGACTCGTCCGCCCTGCGTTGCGCCGACCCTCGTTGCCGCCCTCCTGCTGCCCTCCCTCCCTGCAGCGTGTCGACATCTGGTCGTGCGGCGTGCTGCTGTATGTGATGGTGGTGGGGCGCTACCCTTTCGGCCTGCCCAGCGACGCCGCCCTGGACCCCATGCGCCGCCTGTCACGCATGATGGAGCGCACCATGCGCGCAGAGTTTTCGTTCCCAGAAGACAAGCCGCTCAGGTGCGCAGGGTGGGTGGCGGTGCCCGCAATGGCGGTGCCGTGTTGTTGAGGTGCCTACAGCACGCAGCCTGTAGCACGCAGCGCAGGCTGCGTGCGGCAGCGAGGCAGCGCGGCCCTGCCAGCGAGACGCGCAGGCTGCTGGGGGCTTGGTAAGGGAACGCAGGCGGTGCCAGGCATGCGGCCTCACCCCACCCACTTCTGCCCCCCTGCGCCCTGCAGCGACGGCGTCAAAGACCTCATACGGCGCATCCTGGTGCAGGATCCCAACAAGCGGCTCACGCTGCATGTGCGCACGCGCAGGGCTGCTTGGGCAGCAGGGGCGGCGTGACGCTGCAGTGGCAAGCGCGACGAGCGTGCGGCGCTGGTGCCGGCGGCAGCAGCAGCAGCGGGCGGCGTTGGCTCATCCCCCCTCCCCCCCCCCCCCCCCCCCCCGCCGCAGGACATCCAAGAGCACCCCTGGTTCATGCAAGGCCTGGAGCCGGGCGCGCTAAGCTTCAACGACGCCATTGTGCAGGTATGTGGCAGCTGGGCGGCGCACCTTTGCGCTGCAGGGTGGGGGCTAGGTGGGGGCACACTGGGGGCGGCGCCGCGGGGTTTGTTCTGAGAGGGAGTTCCGCTGCGCCGGTCTGCGACAGGTGCCACCAGTCTGTGCAATCGCTACAGCAACGCCGCATGCGTGCTGCTCTGTGGCTGCCACGGTCGGCGCAGCTCCCTGCGCCCGACAGGCGCGTGCGCAACGCTGCTTGCCGTTGCGCTCTTCCCCCCCACTCGTGTGCATGCACAGGAGAGCCTGCTGAGCCAGCCCACGCCAGATATGCTGGCGGAGGTGCACTCGATAGTGCAGGAGGCGCTCAACGACTTGGGAGCAGAGGGCGCGCCGCAGGCGGGCGCGGAAGCGGCACAGCAGCAGCAGCAGCGGGGCGGGGAGGGTGAGCTTGGGTTGGGGAGGACGGGGGGGGTGGGGGGGCCGCAAGCCTTGTGTCTGCAGCGAGGGGGCAGCAGCGCTGCGGGAGTCGTCTGCCGACCGGCTGCCCACCGCCGTCACCTGCGCAGGCTACGACGTCCCTGGGCACGACACAATGCTGATCAGTGAGGAGCTGAGCGCGTGGACTGGCGACTCGTGACTGTGTGGCTGTGACTGTGGCCGATACCCTGCGACCCTTATTTTGCATGCCCTTTTCCCCCGCCTTCCACACCCACCTACCCACCCACGCACCAACACACCTGTCTACATCTATCTACCCCCCCCTGCCTCCCCCTCTCTGTGGCTGCTCTTATCTGCTCTTTGTTTTGCTGGTTGGCCTGCTCTCTGCCAGGTTCCCCTGACCGTGCCCGCCACGCCCTGCCAGGCACGGGCGTGTATCATCTGCTTCCTCTGCTTCCCTCGAGCAGCGCTGCACCGTGCCCCTCCAACCCTCCCTGTGCCCCTCCAGCTTTGCCGTCATGTAAGTTATGCAAGTGAAGCCAGAGGGTGGTCCCAGGAGAAGCAGAAGCTGAGCAGAAGTCAGGGTCAGGGGCTCGTGAGGTACCGCCGCCCTGATGGCAAGCGCACCAGTGCCTTGCCAACGTCAGCAACCCGGCGACGCAGCGCATCCAACATCTTCTGGCAAGAGCAGCGCGACGGCTGGCGTGTTTTCGATCCAACTTTTCCACCTGCCCTGGCACCGTCTTGGTGCATGCTGCTCCTCCTCTGCGCTGCCTTCTCCCCGCGCTCTCCCCCATGTGACGGGTCACCAGCACTGATTGCATGGGGTGCATGGCGGGGGATGGGTGGGGCGTATGGTGCAGGGCACAGGCGACAGCAGCAAGCGAGGGGCAAAGCGAGGGGCAGGCGGACAGATTCTGCAATTGTTCGTACGCCTGCTATGGTCGGGTCTCCACCAACCAGAGGCAGGGGTGCCCGGTGCCAAGCACGAGGGTGGAGTACACAGCATGAAAAACAGTGGTGGCAGGCGGAGCGGCGGCAGCCGCATCAGTACTGCATGTGAGCGTAAGCAGCAGGGTCGGCGGCAGCTGCCTCCCCTCCGGGAGGCGCCGCCATGCCAGCCTCTGCCACTGCCGCTCCTGCTTCTGTTGGTCCCGCTGGCAGCGGCTCCTCCTGCTTGGGCTCGGCAGCTGCCGCTGCCGCCGCCGCGGCAGCATCGCCAGCTTGCATCTCTCCCGCTGCTGGCATACACGGCAGCATGCCTGGCGCATCTGCTGCGGACGGCATGGCCAGCACGCCCGGCGCCGGTGCGGCAGGCAGCTCCGCGGGCGACGGCAGCGTGGCGGGCAGCGGCGCCGGCAGCGCGCCGGGCGGCAGGCCCGTGGGCATGCCTCCTGGCATGCCGGCGGGCATTGCCCCAGACATGCCAGGCGGCAGCCCCCCGGGCATTGCCCCAGGGTGCAGCATGGGCGCCGTGACCACCATCGGCGCCGAGGGCACCTGCAGCGGCGCGCACTGCGGCAGCTGAACGCGCCACCGCGCCTCGATGTGTCGCTGCACGCGGTCTAGGAAGCCGGCGACCTCCAGGGGCTTCTCAGCCACCGGCAGGTGCTCCGCCAACGAGTCCTGCACAAGTGGGGGTGGGGGTGGGTGGGTGGTGGGGGTGGGGGGACCGCGCCGTGGTTGGCGGTGATGCAGCCAGATGGCACGGCAGCGGTGCACCCAGGGCGGCGCTGTACCATCCGCTGAGACGCGGGCAGGGACAAAGGGACGGACGGGGGAAGGCGGGCCACGGCGGGGGGGAAACAAACATGCAGCTGGAAGGGGGGGTTGAGCGGCACGCACCCGCAGCTTCTGAATCTTGCTGAGGGGGGGCCCCTCTGGAGCCTGCATGCGCACGCGCGAGTAGGGGCGCCACTGCTCGCTCAGGTCCACGCGACCCACATCATCTTCCAGCTGGTCCAGGGCGCTGCCACAGGGGGCGGGAGCAGGGACGGCGGTGCAGGCAGGAGGGGTTGCGGCGGAGGCATGAATGCACGCTGTCAAGGCTGATGCTCAGCCTTTGCCTGCTGCCCCTGCGGCAGTCCGCAGTCCAAAGCTGTGCACCGTGCTGCCCCATTGCCCCCCTCCCCACCCACTCACACAACCAGGGCCTGCTCCGTCTTGTCGCTGGGCAGCTGCGGGGCGCCCACTGTGGAGGCCCGGACGGCAAACGGCTTAAGGGCGCCGTTGTGCATGCGCACCACCCACAGCTGCACCTGGGAGCTCTGCAGTCGCAGGCAGGCAGGCAGGCAGGCAAGGCGAGCCGGGGGGGGATGAGGCAAGGCAGCGCACGCCTTGGGTCCTTCCCAGGGGCAGCAGCCTTCCTGGGTGCGGCAAGCAGGCTTGATGCGGCGCTGCATGCGGCCTGCCCCAATGCCCTGCCCCTGCCACCCTTCCTCAGGCCTCGTTTCTAGCCCCCCCACACCGCCTTGCAGCCCCTCACCGCCGACTCCAGTGCCTGGTCATAGGGGCTGACAATGGCCCCCACCCACGGCTCCAGCCCGCTGGCCTGGTGGCGGCACAGCGTCTGGTAGTTGCGTTGGTTCTCGTTGTCTGCACAGATGGATGGATGGATGGCGGGGGGGGGGGGGGGGGGGGGGACAGTGAGGCGAGGGGGGTGCGCGGGTGAGCATGGCAGGGGGAGGCGGACGGGGTGCACGCAAGGCGGGTAGAGGGACGTGCAGCAGCGGGCTGCCCCACCGCCGGTCAGTGCCTCCTCCTCCTCCTCCTCCTCCTCCTCACCCTTCTGCGACGGTCGCGCCTCGAAGACGGGGTGCGAGTGGTACCAGCCAATGGCCACCTGGCCCCGCTCAGCCATCATAGAGCTCGCCTCCACCTGGCTTTCCGGCGCCAGCTCGACAGACGTGCCTGCAGGTGGCACGGGTTGGGGGGTTGGCGGGAGATGCCCGGGGGGTTTATGGTCCCACAAACTCGACATGTGCATGTGGACGGGCGGCAGCTTCAGCCCCAGCTGGGCGAGACCGTGGCGCGCCCAGTTCCACTGCGCCTGCTAGGCACGCCACGCCGCCTCAGGGCAGAGCAGCAGCGGCCGGCCCGCGCACCTGACGCCAGGCCGTCGGCGCGGCGACACGGGTAGGCCTCCTTGATCTCCAGCACCCGCCGCTCCGCGTCAAACGAGCCGCCCAGCAGCCCGATGATCTCGCAGCGGCTGCGCAGAGGAAAGGGGCATATAACAGTTCGTTTGTGATGGAACAGGCAGGCAGGCAGAAAGGGTGCACCAGTCACCCAACGGCAGCCATGATCTCGCAGCGGCCGCACAGAGGAAAGGTACAATGCAAAGGGTGATATGTGATTATGTGATTGAGCAGGGAGGTGGGTTGGGAGGAGGTTACAGGCTGGACTGCACCCGTTCGCCCTGCGCCCCAGTACTGTTGCAAGGGCAGCTGCGTTGCAGGCGGCAGAAAGGGGTGCCTGCCCAAGCCCTGTAACACATGAGCGGCATGCACCCGGGCCAGGACGAGCAAGCGAGGCGGCACAAGGCGGTGTGCACCGCCAAGCACCCACGTCACCCTCCAACAGACAGACGCACAGACGCGCGTGGACAAGGGAGCCAGCAGGGAGGGCGGGGCTCACCTGAGGTGTGCGTGGAAGTCCATCACCAGCAGCGCCTGCTTGTCAATGGTCACCTGGAAGGGCTGCAGGGGGGGGGGCGTGGAGGGACAAGGGGTGGGGTGAGCAGGGGTGAGGGAGGATGGACGCACAGGCAGCGCCGGAGACACCCCCCGAGAATGCATGCAGACTGGCAGGCTGCGTGCCGACAAGTCAGCGCGCTGTGCAGGGCAGCATGCGGCGCCCCCCCCCCCCCCCTTCCCCCCGGCCCCGAGAACAGGAAGGAAGGGACACCAGAAAAGGGTGGCAGCGGACACCGGCGCTGCAGTGCCGGCGCGCGTAGCCTGCACCGCCCCTCGGCTTGCCTGCGCCTGCGGCGCGCCCGTGCCGGGCGGCCCCATAAACTGCTCCAGGTGGGTGAGATCGGTGGACTCTGTGGTGTCTCCCACATGCATGCGCCGCCCAACCTGCTGCGGCACGGGAGGGTGAGGAGGACCGATCAATCAGGGCGAGGGTTCAGCGCACGGCGTCGGCCGGCGGGGCAGCGGGTCGAAGCGGCGACGCGCAGGCGCAGCGTGGTGTGGTGGAGGGGGGGGCGAGGCTGTGGCGGCAGGGTGATGCGCGGCTGGCTGCGCCCCCCCTGGCACTTGCCGGCCGCCGCGCCTGGTTGCGTGCACACCCTCTGTGCACACCCTCTGTGCAACCCTGTGCATATCCTGGCACTCACCTGCCGCCGCGGCCGGTTGCGTGCGTACTCTGTCAGCTCTGCCGCCTCCTGCGGTGGTGCGAGGGTGGGACAGGGAGCGTTGTCGGCTGGGCCCCGCTGCAACGGAAACACACCCTGCTCTGCAGCTCCGCTCCCGCCTCCCAGCTGCACAGCTGCAGCGCAGCAAGTACGCCACCCACCCACCAACCCACCCACCCACACCCACACAGCATCAAGCGTACCGCCTCGCCCTCACCTCGTACTGCACGCTGGCCATGAAATGCTCTTCGTCCTCCTCCTCCGTTTCCGCGTCAGACCGGTAGCCGCCGCCAGCCTTGCTGCGCCGCTGCCGCTTGACGCCGCCGCCGCCGCCGCCCGCCGCGGGGCTCTTGGCGCCTCGCTGGCGCTGCAGGAGAGGGAGGCGAGGGAGGAGAGGGGGGCGAGGGGGAACAAGAGCCGGCGTCAGGCGGGCGGGGGAGGCTCGGCGGACCAGAGGCGCTGGTTTGCCGGCATCGACGTGGTACCACGGCAGCCACCGCCCGGCCCCAGCTGCATCCCTCTCAGCTGCCTCAGCACTCCCTATACCTGAATCTGCGTGGGCGGGCCGTCGCTCATCTGCAGGGTGGTGACGTGCACACCCTCGAGCAGGGCGCCAGTGTTGGCGATGCCTGCGGTGAGGGGAGAGGAGAGGGCAGGGGGCGCGGGTTTGGTGCTGGCACAGATCAGTGCAGGCACGAGCAGGGCAGGTGGGGATGCAGCCCCGGCACCAGCCGAGCAGCAGAGCACAGGCAGGAGCAGGCCAGGTGGGCGGCCAGCCTGCCTGCCTGCCAGCCCGCGCTGTCTGCCTGCCTGCCTGCCAGCAGCGGCCCCTCCCCTTTCCGACACCCCCTGCTGCAGCCAGCACTCACGGGAGAAGAGGTCGGGCTTCAGGCCGTATGCACGTGCAGCAGCAGAGTTCGGGTCTAGCGGCTTGCCTGCAGACGGGCAGGGTGAGGCAACAGCTTCCTTCATGACAAGCTTTCCAAAGCCCTCCATCAAGCCGGACGGGCAGGCAGTGGGCAGGGAGGCAGGCAGCAGCCAGGCGAGCCGGCGTCCGGGCATGCACGCAGCGGCACGCAGCGGCAGCAGCCCGCGTGCGCACCCGACAGCGTATAGCCCCGCCCGGTGGCCGCCACCGCCGGCGGCACCTCCTGCCCGCTCAGCAGCAGCTTGATAAAGTGCTTCTGCGCGGACCGGGGGGCATGGCAGGGAGGAGGGGGAGCACACAAGCGTGGGTGCCTGGGCACCCTGTGCTGCGTGCAGGGACCACAGCGCGGTGGGCACGATCGGCTGCTGCAACCCCGCCGCAACCGCCTCCCTCCTCCTGCTCCTCCACCCCTGCCCATCTCCACGCGCCTGCGCGTGGCTGGTGAACGCGCGGTGGTCGCGGCTGCCCACGTGCTCCGCGCAGCGCTTCCAGTCTCGGCCGTACAGCTGCAGTGCCTCGATGAACAGCCGCTCCTCGTCGTCGGTCCAGCTGCGCGACTGCGCGCGCTGCTTGCCTGCACGGGCACGCGGTGTGAGGGAGAGAAGGGGGGGAGGAGAGGAGGGAGTGGAGGTGATGCGGCGCCGGGCAGCGTGGACCTGCCAGCAGGGCACGCAAGGGAGTGCAGCAGCAGCAGCAGCGCACGCCGTGGCACGCCAGCCTCAGCACCATCAAGCACGCATGCGCATGCCCGCAGCAGCCACGCCACAGCAAGCAGAGGCGCGCACCTGTGTCCTTGCGCTTGCGCCGCCCCGTGGCCGTGTACTCGTCGTCGCCCCCCGACAAGCGTGCCCCTGACATGGAGGCCGCCTTGGTGCCTAGCATGGGCAGCATGCCTGGCAGCAGCCCGGGCATGGGCAGGCCCCCCAGCGGCAGCCCCGCGCCCCCGACCTTGGGCAGCACCGCGCCGGGCGCGCCGCTGATGGGCAGCGCCATGAGGGGGATGCCCATGAGCTGCGCCTGCTCCAGGCTCATGCCGGGCGGCAGCGTCAGCTGCAGCCCCGTCATGCCCGGCGCGCCGCCCGCCGCCAGCGCCGCCAGCGCCGCCTGCTGCTGCATCATGAACATCTGCTGCTGCTCCTGCGTCATGCCCGCCAACGCCGCCATGGGAAGCATGCCAGGCGCCAGCATCGAGGGGTCCAGGGCCGGCATGCCTGCACCGGCGCCGCCTCCTGCATCGCCCTCGCCGGCCTCTCCCGCCCCCGCTGCCCCGCCGTCGGCGGGCGCCCCTCCTTCGGCCGGCGGTGCCACCATCACGCCATACGCCGCCGCTGCCGCCGCCGCTGCTGCGGGATCAAAGCCTTCCACTGTGGGGATGACCGAGGCGGCGGCAGCGGCGGCGGCCGCGGCAGCTGCAGCCGCTGCAGCCGCGGCGGCATGGCCCTCGCCTGCCCCCTCCAGCTGCTTCTTCTTCTTGCCTGTGCGCGGTTCATGAAAAGAAGCGCAGCAGTGTCGAGCTGTGCTGCTACGGAGCAGCTTCGACGGCGCCTGCGCATGCCACTCAGCCAGCAGCGACACTGTCGACAGCATCACCTGCCCAGCGCCCTTGTAGCGCCCACAGGGCAGCCACCGCCTGCAAGCACCCACCCTTCTTGGGCTTCTTCTCTCCGCCTGCGCCGTAGTCGGGGTCGGCGTCAGAATCGTCTCCTTCCTCAAACTCGTGCTCCCCAATGTCGTAAGCATAGAACTGCTCCGGGTTGTCGGCCGCCTGCAGTGGCAGCGACGCGGTGCGCAGAGGTTTTTGGGCAACACCGCAAGGGCGCTCCGCCGGCGGCGGCAGGCGGCGGCGGTCAGGGGTGGCAACGGCGGGCGAGCGCGAGAGGTGCTGTGCACCCTCGCTGTCGTCTTTGAGCACTCCTCCGGGGCTTCCCAGGGGACAGGAGAGGAGCAGGGCCGATGTGGCACGATGATCGTCGAAAAATCAACCTACCAGGAGGCGAGCGATGGCCGCGTCGTCATCCTGCCCTGCCATCTTGAGCCGTTCGAGCTGAGCCGCTGGCAGCTGCTCGCGGCGCCAAGGGCGCCCGCCGCGCCAAGAACTACCGCAGGGTCGGCCGCAGAACGTAAAAACGCGACGGATGAGCTCGTCGCGACTCGTCAACGGCGCGAAAAGTGAGATGTTCTGCATGGGGCGCCGCCGCCACCGACTGTCCGGCCGGGGTCTCCCATGGAAGAGGCTGCCAGGGACCCCCTGCCCTCCTGTGTGCTGTGCAGCCTTTTACACAACTGTTCCAGTTGGCTAGCGTTACAAGACAGCGGAGAAAAAGGGGAGACCTGCACGCCGGCCCATCAGCGCCGGCTTCCACGCATGGCAGCCGGCGGCGCGAGCGGCCCCTTCCGTGTGCCATCCAAACCGCGCCGCTGCCGTAGCGCCGCTCAGGTGGAGGCGATGGAGACTTCCAGGTTGACGCGCGCGCCGTCGGGCTGCACCAGGCGCAGCGGCAGGCGGTACTCGCCCACCACCTTGAGCGTCTCCCCACCCAGGTCCACCATTTCGGGCACCACCCGTATCCGCAGCTGCTTGGCAACCGCGTCTGCGGGGAGGGGCAGAGCACGAGGGAGGGGACGACAGCGGCGTGAGAGCAGAGGCGGGGGCATGGGTTGGGAGACGGCATGTGGTGCGGGAGGTACACCAAACCACACTGTGCAGCGCATTCACGAGAGGGAAGGTGCCAGCAACGCTCCGGCCCCGCCCCGCCCGACCTCCACGCCAAAGCAACAGCGGCGCCCACCTGAAATGTCCTGTGCGTCCACCGCCGCCTCCAGCGCCTGCCCATCCTTGGTGCGCCGCTTGAGCACCTGCAGTGGGCCGGTGGGGAGGCAGGCACACACGTGAGGAGCAGTGCGTGCAGGGCAGGCCGCTCGCAGCTCCTTGTCTACAGAAGCAAGCACACGCTGGAGTAGAGTGCGCCGGTGCTGCCAAAGACTGCCAGCTTGTCACCGGACGCTGCTTGTTCATCGGTTCAGCTCCCTGTGCTCGTGCTGTGCCTGCCCTCCGCCCGGACGCCTCCTCACCAGCGTGCTGCCCGTCAGCGTCTTCATGAGCTTGTCAAAGTCACGCTGCTGCTTCTCGAGCGACTGCGCCGCCGGGTTCGCTGCTGCCTGCCGCTGCTGCTGCTGCTGCACGGACGCCGCTGCTGCGTCGGCAGCGGCTGCGTCGCGGCCGCGCCCTCTGCGCCGCCGCGGCAGCGGCAACAACACCCCCTGCTGGCTGGGCACCAGGTGGTTGCGTGCGTAGCCATGCGCCACGCGCACCACTTGGCCTGCTGCACCCACGCCCTCCACATCCTGCAAAAAGGAGGCCCTGGACAGGAGTGGCGGGGGTGAGCGGCGGCGGGCAGCGGCGGGCGGCTGCGCGAGAGTGCAGGAAATCCACAGCTTGCGATTGTACACCCTCGCACCTTAACAAGCTCTACACTGAGCTTGGTGGTCACCGCCTTGGCCATCCCCCGCGACTGCAGCAGGGAGGAGGCCGCTCGGCATAGCTGCACCGCGGCTCGCTGGCTCTGCGACATGGCTGCTGCTGTGTGAGCGCCTGCAGCGGGCTGGGGCTGCGGCACGAGCGGTGCTCGGGAAGCGAGCTTCGGGGTGCGCTGAGAGCAAGCTTTAGCCAGCTGTGCGCGCCCGGCAGGTGGTGTGTGAGATTTACAGCGGTGAAGCTCAGCGCCGCCAGCTCATTGCTTGGGGTTGGGACGGCCTGCCTCATGTGGCGGCACCGGCGGCACGCACATGCGCCGCCAGACGACCTCACTTTGCGCATGTGCACAGACTGCCTGTGGCCTGTGAAGGGTGCGTACAGTACGAGCAGTGCGAAACAGAGACACACAGGGCGCGCAACAGACGCACGACATGCGGAGGACGCCGGGCGCGCGCCGAGGGAAGCTGGCCGTTGCAGCCAGGGGATCGCACGACCGCCACTCCATCCGTCCATCCGTCCTTGGCAGTCCATCCCAGCGCCGCCTCAAGGGAAGTACCAGTGAGAGGACATGCCAGTCTTCCACTCGTGATTGGCGGTCACAGACCTGGGGGAGGCAGCGCAGCGGGGAGGCGGCGGCGGGGCGAGGGTCAGCAACAGGAAGGACGGGCTGGTTGGCGCACGAGACGGCGAGAGCGTGGCCCATGCCCCCCGCTCCCTGCACGGCCGTGCACGCCGCTGTCTCCAGGGCCCCGACGTATCATGGCAGAACCAACGGATATGGGAACCGACAACGGAGGTGTGCTGCACCAGCTGGCTGCCACGCCCCCCCATCCCCCACCCACCTGAAGGCCAGGAATGCGGCGGCGATGGTGACGTAGGCCAGCACGCGCTGCAGCTTGTCATCCTTGACCTGTGTGTGGGGGGGGTGGTGGGGGTGGTGGGGGTGGGGGGTGGGGGGTGGTGGTGGGGTGGGGGGGGTGGGGGGGGGGGGCGGCGGGGGGCGGGCGGGCGGCGGCGGGGGGGCGGGGGGGGGGGGGGCGGCGGGCGGGCGGGGGGCGGGCGGGCGGGGCGGGCGGGCGGGCGGGCGGGCAGGCGGGCGGGCGGGGGTGGGGGGCGGGGGGGGGGTTGGGGGAGGGGGGGTGCGTGCGTGCGTGCGTGCGTGCGTGCGTGCGTGCGTGCGTGCGTGCGTGCGTGCGTGCGTGCGTGCGTGCGTGCGTGCGTGCGTGCGTGCGTGCGTGCGTGCGTGCGTGCGTGCGTGCGTGTGTGGTGGTGGGGGGGTTTGGGGGGGGGGGGGGGGGGGGGGGGGCGGCGGGCGGGGGGCGGGCGGCGGGGGGCGGGGGGGGGGGGGGCGGCGGGCCGGCGGGCGGGCGGGCGGGCGGCGGGCGGCGGGCGGGCGGGCGGCGGGCGGGGCGGGCGGGCGGGGCGGGGCGGGGGCGGGCGGGCGGGCGGGCGGGCGGGCGGGCGGGGCGGGCGGGGCGGGGCGGGCGGGCGGGCGGGCGGCGGGGGGGCGGGCGGGCGGGCGGGCGGGCGGGGGGCGGGCGGGCGGGCGGGCGGGGCGGGCGGGCGGGCGGGCGGGCGGGCGGCGGGCGGGGGGCGGGCGGGCGGGCGGGCGGGTGTGTGTGTGGGTGTGTGTGGGGGGGTCGGGGGGGGGGGTGTTGCAAGGTGTTGAGGCGCCTAGCAGGAGCGCCTCCAAGGCACGCGACGCAGCAGCAGCAGCAGCAGCGGCAGCGGCGGCGGCAGCGGCAGCAGCGCCTGCCAAGAAGGGGGTGCGGCCCAAAAGGTCCCCCAGAGCTGCCACTGCACCCGCACGCTTCGTGCGCTTTCCTGCCAGCGCAGGCACAGGCGCAGGCCCCTCGCTGGCGCACCTTGGGGATGAGGGTGATGAAGGCAGCCACCGACAGGCCCACGGAGCAGTAGAGGGTGCCCATGATGAAGCCCTCGGCGCCCAGCTGGCCTGCAGGGTGTGGCATGGGAGGGGGGGGGGGGGGGGGGCGGGGGCACAGCAGGCGCGCATGGGGTCACAGGAACAAAAGGGCGCAGGGGCGCGAGGCGCCTGCAGGAACGGGGGCCGTGCACATGCAGCCCTGTACAACAACCAACCAAGCCAGCGCGGGGCTCACCCTGGCCCTGTGTAAAGATCATGGCCTTGCGGGCGCGCGGGTCGAAGCCCACCATGGGCACTCCGCGAATGATGTTGAACATGCCCCCTGCAGAGGGGGTGGGCACACAGGTGGGAGCTGCTCATCTGTGCTGCATCCACCCCCTTGCGTGCCACCGCATGCTGACTGCTGCCGAGCCGCAACGCTCCTTGCCCGCTGAAAGCACGCAAGGCTGGCTCCCCCGCCCCGACGTACGGCCCTCTCCCTGCAGGCAGCCGCGGGCGCCACCCCGACGCACCCGACACAGAAAACCAGTACACGAGGAGCGCGCCCAGGGCATACAGCGTCTGGTGGCGCATGAAGGGGGCGTGGTACAGCTGCGTGGGTGGGGAGGAGGGGCAGGGTTGGCGTGTCTGGGGGGGACGCGCACTGCTGGCAGCAGGCCGCGGCGATGGGCGCCGGCAGGCACCCCTCGCTGCTTCCGTCTGCGCGTGCTGTTGCCCACGCTGGTTGCCCTGGGCCACCGCCGACAGTCTCAGTCTCGTGAGGGCTGCACCCACCCAGTGGTACCGCACGCTCACCTGGTACCCCACCAGCGCCAGGCAGCCCAGCACCGCGATAGACACCAGAGGCATCAGGCTGCAGCAAGCCAGGGGGGAGGGCAGCATCGGACGGGGCAGCGACAGCAGTGGCGGCCGCTGCTTGTTCGCTCCCACACAAACAGGTCTGGCATGGAGCTCTCGCTGGTCAAGCAGCCGCGGCTGTGCCTTGCCTCCTGCACGGAGATGCACGCACAGGTGCACGCATGCAGCCGCCAACGCACCGCGCGCTGACGAGCGGGGCGCGCACGACCTCGCCGACAGGCAGGCCGCTGCGCTCCGCCACCCAGCCCGCGATCTGCTCCGCGCTCCACGGGTAGCTGCTGGTGCTCAGCACCTCCTCGCTGGGCAGAATCACGGCGCCTCCCTCGGTGACGGACAGGGAAGGGGGGATGCGCGCCACGTACGGCAGGGCCTTGATGCCCAGCCGGCCAAACAGGTTCTTGCTGCGCGAGAACTCCATGCGTGCGAAGAAGGCGGCGCCGGAGGTGGGCTTGCCCACGTGCGTGGCGGCGTAGGTCTTGGCCGCCAGCTTGAAGTCGGCGACCAGGGGCACCAGGCGCAGCTTGGGGTCGCGGCGAAGGTCCTTGGCGTCTGGGGAGGGGAGGGGAGGGCAGGGAGGAGTGAAGCCGGCGCAGCGGCCGTGGAGCGGCGGCGACCGTCGGCGTGCATTGTGGCGCTTGCGAGACCCCCGCGCACTCCCAATGTCTCGCACCCGCCACGATGAACACCGAGTAGGGGCGGGAGCGGCCCACAATCAGCTCTTTAAAGGTCGCCTCGTCCAGCTCGATCAAGCCGCCGCCCCGGCGGGCCAGCGACTGTAGCCGAGCGATCTGCAATGAGAGCGACATGATGGCGGCATCGAGGAGGTCAGGGCTTGAGCAGGGCGGGAGGCGGGCTCGCGATCGCGGCTCAAGCTGCACTGCGTCCCTCGTGAGTAGCTCCCACCTTCTTTGCATCTCCATCGGCGCTACAGGCAGGCACGAGCGCCGCGCAAGCGATCAGCAGCAGTGCTGCTGCCGCCCAGCGCTGTGCCATAGCCCCTGAGCTAGCCCGTGTTGCTGTCGAAGCCACAGGGAGCAACGCACAAGCCTGGGATGCCCACCGTCAATAGGCCGACGGGCGCAGCACGCCGCAGCGCACGGCCATCAACCGTCTTGTGAGTTGTGTCCCTTGCCGGTGGGATGGATTGTGCAGAGGCTTGCACACTGGGCATGGGAAGGTAATGTACAACATTTTGCACCAGGAAGAGGCGGCGTGCTTGTCGGGCACATGTACTGTGGAAAGGTGAATGCTGGCTGGAAAGGGCAGCTGAGCGAAAGCGAAGCACCTGTCACCAGCCTGTCATGATCGCACCCGCCGCGCCACATGCTGCCTGTGTTACATTGTGCATTCACTACGCTGCCTGCTGCACCTGCTGTGCGCCGTCGCTGCGACGCGACCTTCAGCTGCCCGCGCCGCCTGCCGCGCCTCCTGCTGCACCTGCCGCCTCGGCTCTGCCGCCTGATGCGCCTGCTGCGCGTCGCCGCTCCAGCGTGGCCCAAAACTCGGAGACCACAGCGCGGGAGCGGGAGCGCAGCGCCAGCTTCTGCGCGCTCAGCTCGGCGTACAGCTCGGCAACAAACTGCGGGAGGAAGCGGAGGACGGTTGCACACAATGTCACCTGCAGGCGTCGGGGGGCACGGCGCAGCGCAGCCCCCAGTGTGGCAGTGCATTGCTGGCCTGCTGTCATGCCTCCAGGATCTACTTCAGCCCGCCCCTGAACAAACTCAACGCCTCGGTCAAGCCCAATCATCAACGCGCCCCACAAACTCCTTTCAATGGCACAACGTTGCCGGCCGCTCGCAAACCGCATGCCACCACTGGCCTGCCACCTCAGCGCATGCGGGCCCGAGGGTGCTGCACCAGCAGGCGCTGCCCACCTGGCACACAAAGTCCACCAGCGCTTCTCGGCGGTACCGTTCCACGTGGCGCGAGGTCACCTGTTGACATCAGGGGTGACAGGACGGCCCTACAACGAATGAATGGCTACATTCGTGGCGGTGCTTGCCTGCTGGCCAACGACACGAGGCCCGGCAGGCAGGGCGCGCAGGGCGGCGCTGCCCTGCGCTGCCCCCCACGCCCACAACCGCGGCTGCCTGCCCGGCGCCTGCCTCACCAGGAACGTCAGGTGGTAGCCAGGCACCGCTTGCCGCCGCACAATCTCCAGGTCGTCGGCGCTGCAGGGCATGGGGGGGCGTAGGGGGTGTGAGGGCAAGCGGCAGAAGAGGCAAAGGGTACGAGAGCAACGCCACCATGCGTGAAGGCTTGCCCTGGCCTGACAGCAGGCAAGATAACACATTCCAACGTTGGACAACGAACAGCGAGCACCGAGCCCCACCCCGACCCACCGGTGCACCATGAAGCGCAGGAAGGTGCGCAGCAGGTGCTGCTCCAGGGCGTCTACCGCACGGAAGCGCAGCGACACGCGGCAGCTGTTGATGCTGCGCTCCACCAGCGCGCACTCCTGCTCAACCAGGCAGGCAGGGAAGGGGACCACACGGCAAGCGGTCGGGGAGGGGCAGCCAAAGGGGTGTTGGGCAGAGCGACGTACCGCCTAACTAGCCAGCCAGCCTTCCTCCCGCTGCACACCTGCTCGCTGCGCGTCACCACGACGGGCGGCAGCACCAGCTCGGCGCCACAGGGAATTTCCAGCACGGGCTTGTTGTGCCGCTCGACCAGCGGCGACGGGAAGTTGTGGAGGCAAAAGGCGGGGCGCAGCACCCGCCGCAGGTCCTCCAGGTACGTGGCGTGGTCTGCCGCGTGTTCAGCCATGGCGGCCACGGGTGCGGGCCTGGTGGGAAACAGCGGAGGGCGAAGTTGGCCGTCGGCAACTGAACGGCGGGACGCGACAGCCGCCACCAGCTGCCTCTCTGGCCGCAAGTGGGCGGGCGGCTCGCGCCGGCCCCCAATCGATCTCCGCGACTCTCCGGTCGACCTGCCAAATGCGATCAGTCGAAAAGTCGAGGGCTGCAGGGCCCTTGAAGCCAGCAACCAGATAGGGATCGACGGAGGAGGAGCAGAGCACGCGGAGCCGTGCACTGTGTTCAGCTGGCCGCCCATAGCTGCCACGCCGGCGGGACGTTCTCAGCATGCCGACTGTGCCGACTGCGCTCTTGCCTGAAGTTCAGGAACCCTAATTGCAGCTTCCAATTTAAAAAGCCAGGCTTTGCAGTGGACAGAATTACGCAGCGCTGGCAGGCACCACCGCTGCGCCGCTCAGCTGGCCTGCGCCACGCCCACCGCCTCCTCCTCCAGCCTCAGCGTCGCGCTGCTGACCTTGTCCACCCAGCCGGTCAGGCGGCCGCGCAGCGCATCAATCTGCGGCACAAACAGAGGGCAAAACTGCCTGGGTTGTAATCAAACTGTTGACCTATTTCACACAATCGTACGGTCTGCACCCGTGTAACGCGGCAGCTTGGTTGCATGCCGCACCCGAGCACGCCCCACTGCTGCACATCCCACGACCCT